>OU862906.1:66914187-67419187 GCA_917880885.1 Limnephilus marmoratus
TGGATTCTTACTATGATTCGTAATCTGTAATCGTAAATGAATCAAAAAACCTTCCAAAAGACGAATTTCTAAAAAATTATCGTTTTCAGTACTTGGGTTCGGTCGCTATAGCACTTGGGGTCGGTCGTTTTAACACTTGGTGTCGAACATAACTCTTGCCCTATGGCACTAACTTGACAGAAATGTTGGATTCTTACTAAGATTCGTAATCTGTACACAAATGAATCAAAAAACCTGCCAAAAGACGACTTTTCTAAAAAATCATCGTTTTCAGCACTTGGGTTCGGTCGCTATCGCACTTGGGGTAGGACATGAATCTTGCCCTATGCCACTAAACTGACCGAAATTTTGGATTCTTACTAAGATTCGTAATCTCTACACAAATGAATCAAAAAACCTGCCTAAAGACGATTTTTCTAAAAAATCATCGTTTTCAGCACTTGGGTTCGGTCGCTATAGCACTTGGGGTCGGACATAATTCCTGCCCTATGCCACTAAACTGACCGAAATTTTGGATCCTTACTAAGAATCGTAATCTGTACACGAATCGTAAAATAATCTGCCAAAAGAAGATTTTTCTAAAAATAATGGTTTTCATTACATGTCGTCGGTCATTACTCTTGCCCTATGGCACTTAATTGACCGAAATTTTGGATTTTTACTAAGAATTGCAACGTGTACACGAATCAATTAAAAAATCTGCAAAAAGAAAATTTTTCTAAAACATTACCGTTTTCAGCACTAGGTTCGGTCGCTATAGCACTTTGTGTCGGTCACAACTCTTGCCCAATGGCACTAAACTGACCGAAATTTTCGATTCTTACTAAAAATCGTAATCTGTACACGAATTAATTAAAAAAAATCTGCCGAAAGACGATTTTTCTAAAAAATTATCGTTTTCAGTATTTGGGTTTGGTCGCTATAGCACTTGGGGTGGGTCGTTTTAACACTTGGGGTCGAACATAACTCTTGCCCTTTGGCACTTAACTGACCGAAATGTTGGATTCTTACTAAGATTCGTAATCTGTACACAAATGAATGAAAAAACCTCCAAAAGACGATTTTTCTAAAAAATCATCGTTTTCAGCACTTGGGTTCGGTCGCTATAGCACTTGGGGTGGGTCGTTTTAACACTTGGGGTCGAACATAACTCTTGCCCAATGGCACTAAACTGACCGAAATTTTGGATTCTTACTAAGAATCGTAATCTGTACACGAATCAATCAAAAAATCAGCCAAAAGACGATTTTTCTAAAAAATTATCGTTTTCAGTACGTGGGTTCGGTCGCTATAGCACTTGGGGGTGGGTCGTTTTTAACACTTGGGGTCGAACATTACTCTTGGCCTTTGGCACTAAACTGACAGAAAATGTTGGATTCTTACTAAGATTCGTAATATGTACACAAATGAATCAAAAAACCTGCCAATAGACGATTTTTCTAGCACTTGGGTTCGGTCGCTATCGCACTTGGGGTCGGGCATAAATCTTGCCCTATGCCACTAAACTGACTGAAATTTTGGATTCTTTCTAAGATTCGTAATCTGTACACAAATGAATCAAAAAACCTGGCAAAAGACGATTTTTCTAAAAAATCATCGTTTTCAGTACTTGGGTTCGGTCGCTGTAGCACTTGGGGTCGGACATAAATCTTGCCCTATGCCACTAAACTGACCGAAATTTTGGATCCTTACTACGAATCGAGGTCTGTACACGAATCATTGAAAAAATGTTCCAAAAGAAGAATTTAAAAAAATTTCATCGTTTTAACACTTGGGGTGGCTCGTTTTAACACTTGGGGTCGAACATAACTCTTGCCCTTTGGCATTTAACTGACCGAAATGTTGGATTCTTACTAAGATTCGTAATTTGTACACAAATGAATGAAAAAACCTCCAAAAGACGATTTTTCTAAAAAATCATCGTTTTCAAGCACTTGGGTTCGGTCGCTATAACACTTGGGGTGGGTCGTTTTAACACTTGGGGTCGAACATAACTCTTGCCCTATACTGACCGAAATTTTGGATTCTTACTAAGAATCGTAATCTGTACACGAATCAATCAAAAAATCAGCCAAAAGACGATTTTTCTAAAAAATTATCGTTTTCAGCACTTGGGTTCGGTCGCTATAGCACTTGGGGTGGGTCGTTTTAACACTTGGGGTCGAACATTACTCTTGGCCTTTGGCAATAAACTGACAGAAATGTTGGATTCTTACTAAGATTCGTAATATGTACACAAATGAATCAAAAAACCTGCCAATAGACGATTTTTCTAAAAATTCATCGTTTTCAGCACTTGGGTTCGGTCGCTATCGCACTTGGGGTCGGACATAAATCTTGCCCTATGCCACTAAACTGACCAAAATTTTGGATTCTTACTAAGAATCGTAATCTGTACACGAATCAATCAATAAATCTGCCAAAAGACGATTTTTCTAAAAAATCATGGTTTTCAGCACTTGGTTTCGGTCGCTATCGCACTTGGGGTCGGACATAAATCTTGCCCAATGCCACTAAACTGACTGAAATTTTGGATTCTTACTAAGATTCGTAATCTGTACACAAATGAATCAAAAAAACCTACCAAAAGACGATTTTTCTAAAAAATCATGGTTTTCAGCACTTGGGTTCGATCGCTATCGCACTTGGGGTCGGACATAAATCTTGCCCTATGCCACTTAACTGACCGAAATGTTGGATTCTTAATAAGATTCGTAATCTGTACACGAATCAATCAAAAAATCTTCCAAAAGACGATTTTTCTAAAAAAATTATCGTTTTCAGTACTTGGGTTCGGTCGCTATAGCACTTGGGGTGGGTCGTTTTTACACTTGGGGTCGAACATAACTCTTGCCATATGGCACTAAACTGACCCAAATTTTGTATTCTTACTAAGATTCGTATTCTGTTTACGAATTAATCAAAAAGTCTGCCAAAAGACGTTTTTTCTAAAAAATTATCGTTTTCAGTACTTGGGATCGGTCGCTATAGCACTTGGGGTCGGACATAAATCTTGCCCTATGCCACTAAACTGACCGAAATTTTTGATTTTTACTAAGAATTGCAACGTGTACACGAATCAATTAAAAAATCTGCCAAAAGAAAAATTTTCTAAAACATTACCGTTTTCAGCACTAGGTTCGGTCACTATAGCACTTTGTGTCGGTCACAACTCTTGCCCAATGGCACTAAATTGACCGAAATGTTGGATTCTTACTAAGATTCGTAATCTGTACACGAATCAATAAAAAAATCTGCCAAAAGAAGATTTTTCTCAAAAATAATGGTTTTCGTTACATGTCGTCGGTCGTTTTAACACATTGTTTCGGTCATAACTCTTGCCCTATGGTATTCTTACTAAGATTCGTAATCTGTACACAAATGAATCAAAAAACCTGCCTAAAGACGATTTTTCTAAAAAATTATCGTTTTCAGTACGTGGGTTCGGTCGCTATAGCACATGGGGTGAGCCGTTTTAACACTTGGGGTCGAACATTACTCTTGGTCTTTGGCACTAAACTGACCGAAATGTTGGATTCTTACTAAGATTCGTAATCTGTACACAAATGAATCAAAAAACCTGCCAAAAGACGATTTTTCTAAAAATTCATCGTTTTCAGCACTTGGGTTCGGTCGCTATCGCACTTGGGGTCGGACATAAATCTTGCCCTATGCCACTAAACTGACCGAAATTTTGGATTCTTACTAAGATTCGTAATCTGTACACAAATTAATCAAAAAACCTGCCAAAAGACGATTTTTCTAAAAAATCATCGTTTTCAGTACTTGGGTTCGGTCGCTGTAGCACTTGGGGTCGGACATAAATCTTGCCCTATGCCACTAAACTAACCGAAATTTTGGATTCTTACTAAGAATCGTAATCTGTATACGAATCAATCAAAAAATCTGCCAAAAGACGATTTTTCTAAAAAATCATGGTTTTCAGCACTTGGGTTCGGTCGCTGTAGCACTAGGGGTGGGTCGTTGAAACACTTGGGGTCGAACATAACTCTTGCCCTATGGCACTAAACTGACCGAAATGTTGGATTCTTACTAATAATCGTAATTTGTACACAAATGAATGAAAAAACCTCCAAAAGACGATTTTTCTAAAAAATCATCGTTTTCAGCACTTGGGTTCGGTCGCTATAGCACTTGGGGTGGGTCGTTTTTACACTTGGGGTCGAACATAACTCTTGCCACATGGCACTAAACTGACCGAAATGTTGGATTCTTACAAAGATTCGTAATCTGTTCACAAATGAATCAAAAAACCTGCCAAAAGACGATTTTTCTAAAAAATTATCGTTTTCAGTACATGGGTTCGGTCGCTATAGCACTTGGGATGGGTCGTTTTAACACTTGGGGTCGAACATTACTGTTGGCCTTTGGCACTAAACTGACAGAAATGTTGGATTCTTACTAAGATTCGTAATATGTACACAAATGAATCAAAAAACCTGCCAATAGACGATTTTTCTAGCACTTGGGTTCGGTCGCTATCGCACTTGGGGTCGGGCATAAATCTTGCCCTATGCCACTAAACTGACTGAAATTTTGGATTCTTTCTAAGATTCGTAATCTGTACACAAATGAATCAAAAAAACCTGCCAAAAGACGATTTTTCTAAAAAATCATCGTTTTCAGCACTTGGGTTCGGTCGCTATCGCACTTGGGGTCGGACATAAATCTTGCCCTAAACCACTTAACTGACCGAAATTTTGGATTCTTACTAAGATTCGTAATCTGTACACAAATGAATCAAAAAACCTGCCAAAAGACGATTTTTCTAAAAAATCATCGTTTTCAGTACTTGGGTTCTGTCGCTGTAGCACTTGGGGTCGGACATAAATCTTGCCCTGTGCCACTAAACTGACCGAAATTTTTGATTCTTACTAAGAATCGTAACCTGTATACGAATCAATAAAAAAATCTGCCATAAGAAGATTTTTCTAAAAAATAATGGTTTTCATTACATGTCGTCGGTCGTTTTAACACTTTGTGTCGGTCATAACTCTTGTCCTATGGCACTAAACTGACCGAAATTTTGGATTGTTACTAAGAATTGTAATCTGTACACGAATCGTAAAATAATCTGACAAAGAAGATTTTTCTAAAAAATAATGGTTTTCATTACATGTCGTCGGTCGTTTTAACACTTTGTGTCGGTCATTACTCTTGCCCTACGGCACTTAACTGACCGAAATTTTGGATTTTTACTAAGAATTGCAACGTGTACACGAATCAATTAAAAAATCTGGCAAAAGAAAAATTTTCTAAAACATTACCGTTTTTAGCACTAGGTTCCGTCGCTATAGTACTTTGTGTCGGTCACAACTCTTGCCCAATGGCACTAAACTGACCGAAATTTTGGATTCTTACTAAAAATCGTAATCTGTATACGAAAAATAAAAAAATTCTGCCAAAAGACGTTTTTTCTAAAAATATATCGTTTTCAGTACTTGGGTTCGGTCGCTGTAGCACTAGGGGTGGGTCGTTGTAACACTTGGGGTCGAACATAACTCTTGCCCTATGGCACTAAACTGACCGAAATGTTGGATTCTTACTAAGAATCGTAATTTGTACACAAATGAATGAAAAAACCTCCAAAAGACGATTTTTCTAAAAAATCATCGTTTTCAGCACTTGGGTTCGGTCGCTATAACACTTGGGGTGGGTCGTTTTAACACTTGGGGTCGAACATAACTCTTGCCGTTTGGCACTTAACTGACCGAAATGTTGGATTCTTACTAAGATTCGTAATTTGTACACAAATGAATGAAAAAAACCTCCAAAAGACGATTTTTCTAAAAAATCATCGTTTTCAGCACTTGGGTTCGGTCGCTATAACACTTGGGGTGGGTCGTTTTAACACTTGGGGTCGAACATAACTCTTGCCCTATGGCACTAAACTGACCGAAATTTTGGATTCTTACTAAGAATCGTAATCTGTACACGAATCAATCAAAAAATCAGCCAAAAGACGATTTTTCTAAAAAATTATCGTTTTCAGCACTTGGGTTCGGTCGCTATAGCACTTGGGGTGGGTCGTTTTAACACTTGGGGTCGAACATTACTCTTGGCCTTTGGCACTAAACTGACAGAAATGTTGGATTCTTACTAAGATTCGTAATATGTACACAAATGAATCAAAAAACCTGCCAATAGACGATTTTTCTAAAATTCATCGTTTTCAGCACTTGGGGTTCGGTCGCTATCGCACTTGGGGTCGGACATAAATCTTGCCCTATGCCACTAAACTGACTGAAATTTTGGATTCTTACTAAGATTCGTAATCTGTACACAAATGAATCAAAAAAACCTGCCAAAAGACGATTTTTCTAAAAAATCATCGTTTTCAGTACTTGGGTTCGGTCGCTGTAGCTCTTGGGGTCGGACATAAATCTTGCCCTATGCCACTAAACTGACCGAAATTTTGGATTCTTACTAAGAATCGTAATCTGTACACGAATCAATCAAAAAATCTGCCAAAAGACGATTTTTCTAAAAATCATGGTTTTCAGCACTTGGGTTCGGTCGCTATCGCACTTGGGGTCGGACATAAATCTTGCCCTATGCCACTAAACTGACCGAAATGTTGGATTCTTAATAAGATTCGTAATCTGTACACGAATCAATCAAAAAATCTTCCAAAAGACGATTTTTCTAAAAAAATTATCGTTTTCAGTACTTGGGTTCGGTCGCTATAGCACTTGGGGTGGGTCGTTTTTACACTTGGAGTCGAACATAACTCTTGCCATATGGCACTAAACTGACCCAAATTTTGTATTCTTACTAAGATTCGTATTCTGTACACGAATTAATCAAAAAATCTGCCAAAAGACGTTTTTTCTAAAAAATTATCGTTTTCAGTACTTGGGATCGGTCGCTATAGCACTTTGTGTCGGTCACAACTCTTGCCCAATGGCACTAAATTGACCGAAATGTTGGATACTTACTAAGATTCGTAATCTGTACACAAATCAATAAAAAAATCTGCCAAAAGAAGATTTTTCTCAAAAATAATGGTTTTCGTTACATGTCGTCGGTCGTTTTAACACATTGTTTCGGTCATAACTCTTGCCCTATAGTATTCTTACTAAGATTCGTAATCTGTACACAAATGAATCAAAAAACCTGCCTAAAGACGATTTTTCTAAAAAATTATCGTTTTTAGTACGTGGGTTCGGTCGCTATAGCACTTGGGGTGGGTCGTTTTAACACTTGGGGTCGAACATTACTCTTGGTCTTTGGCAATAAACTGACCGAAATGTTGGATTCTTACTAAGATTCGTAATCTGTACACAAATGAATCAAAAAACCTGCCAAAAGACGATTTTTCTAAAAATTCATCGTTTTCAGCACTTGGGTTCGGTCGCTATCGCACTTGGGGTCGGACATAAATCTTGCCCTATGCCACTAAACTGACCGAAATTTTGGATTCTTACTAAGATTCGTAATCTGTACACAAATGAATCAAAAAACCTGCCAAAAGACGATTTTTCTAAAAAATCATCGTTTTCAGTACTTTGGTTCGGTCGCTGTAGCACTTGGGGTGGGACATAAATCTTGCCCTATGCCACTAAACTAACCGAAATTTTGGATTCTTACTAAGAATCGTAATCTGTATACGAATCAATCAAAAAATCTGCCAAAAGACGATATTTCTAAAAAATCATGGTTTTCAGCACTTGGGTTCGGTCGCTATAGCACTTGGGGTGGGTCGTTTTTACACTTGGGGTCGAACATAACTCTTGCCATATGGCACTAAACTGACCGAAATGTTGGATTCTTACAAAGATTCGTAATCTGTTCACAAATGAATCAAAAAACCTGCCAAAAGACGATTTTTCTAAAAAATCATCGTTTACAGTACTTGGGTTCGGTTGCTATAGCACTTGGGGTGGGTCGTTTTAACACTTGGGGTCGAACATTACTCTTGTCCTATGGCACTAAATTCACCAAATTGTTGTATTCTTACTAAGATTCGTATTCTGTACACGAATTAATCAAAAAATCTGCCAAAAGACGATTTTTCTAAAAAATTATCGTTTTCAGTACGTGGGTTCGGTCGCTATAGCACTTGGGGTGGGTCGTTTTAACACTTGGGGTCGAACATTACTTTTGCCCTTTGGCACTAAACTGACCGAAATGTTGGATTCTTACTAATATTCGTAATCTGTACTCAAATGAATCAAAAAACCTGCCAAAAGACGATTTTTCTAAAAAATCATCGTTTTCAGCACTTGGGTTCGGTCGCTATCGCACTTGGGGTCGGAAATAAATCTTGCCCTATACCACTAAACTGACCGAAATTTTGGATTCTTACTAAGATTCGTAATCTGTACACAAATGAATCAAAAAAACCTGCCAAAAGACGTTTTTTCCAAAAAAATCATCGTTTTCAGCACTTGGGTTCGGTCGCTATCGCACTTGGGGTCGGACATAAATCTTGCCCTAAACCACTAAACTGACCGAAATTTCGGATTCTTACTAAGATTCGTAATCTGTACACAAATGAATCAAAAAACCTGCCAAAAGACGATTTTTCTAAAAAATCATCGTTTTCAGCACTTGGGTTCGGTCGCTATAGCACTTGGGGTGGGTCGTTTTAACACTTGGGGTCGAACATAACTCTTGCCTTATGGCACAAAACTGACCGAAATGTTGGATTCTTACTATGATTCGTAATCTGTACACAAATGAATCAAAAAACCTTCCAAAAGACGAATTTCTAAAAAATCATCGTTTTCAGCACTTGGGTTCGGTCGCTATGGCACTTGGGGTCGGACATAAATCTTGCCCTATGCCACTAAACTGACCGAAATTTTGGATTCTTACTAAGATTCGTAATCTGTACACAAATTAATCAAAAAAGCTGCCAAAAGACGATTTTTATAAAAAATCATCGTTTTCAGCACTTGGGTTCGGTCGCTATAGCACTTGGGGTGGGTCGTTTTAACACTTGTGGTCGAACATAACTCTTGCCTTTTGGCACTAAACGGACTGAAATGTTGGATTCTTACTAAGAATCGTAATCTGTACAGGAATCAATCAAAAAATCTGCCAAAAGACGATTTTTCTAAAAAATTATCGTTTTCAGTACGTGGGTTCGGTCGCTATAGCACTTGGGGTGGGTCGTTTTAACACTTGGGGTCAAACATAACTTTTGCCCTTTGGCACTAAATTGACCGAAATGTTGGATTCTTACTAAGATTCGTAATCTGTACACGAATCAATAAAAAAATCTGCCAAAAGAAGATTTTTCTCAAAAATAATGGTTTTCGTTACATGTCGTCGGTCGTTTTAACACATTGTTTCGGTCATAACTCTTGCCCTATGGTATTCTTACTAAGATTCGTAATCTGTACACAAATTAATAAAAAAACCTGCCTAAAAACGATTTTTCTAAAAAATCATCGTTTTCAGCACTTGGGTTCTGTCGCTATAGCACTTGGGGTCGGACATAATTCCTGCCCTATGCCACTAAACTGACCGAAATTTTGGATCCTTACTAAGAATCGTAATCTGTACACGAATCAATAAAAAAATCTGCCAAAAGAAGATTTTTCTAAAAAATAATGGTTTTCATTACATGTCGTCGGTGGTTTTAACACTTTGTGTCGGTCATCACTCTTGCCCTATGGCACTT
This sequence comes from Limnephilus marmoratus, assembly GCA_917880885.1. Classification (NCBI taxonomy): domain Eukaryota; kingdom Metazoa; phylum Arthropoda; class Insecta; order Trichoptera; family Limnephilidae; genus Limnephilus; species Limnephilus marmoratus. The sequence continues at coordinate 66,923,840 of OU862906.1, forward strand.
AACTGACCGAAATTTTGGATTCTTACTAAGAATCGCAACGTGTACACGAATCAATTAAAAAATCTGCCAAAAGAAAAAGTTTCTAAAACATTACCGTTTTCAGCACTAGGTTCGGTCGCTATAGCACTTTGTGTCGGTCATAACTCTTGCCCAATGGTACTTAACTGACCGAAATGTTGGATTCTTACTATGATTCGTAATCTGTACACAAATGAATCAAAAAACCTTCCAAAAGACGAATTTCTAAAAAATTATCGTTTTCAGTACTTGGGTTCGGTCGCTATAGCACTTGGGGTCGGTCGTTTTAACACTTGGTGTCGAACATAACTCTTGCCCTATGGCACTAACTTGACGGAAATGTTGGATTCTTACTAAGATTCGTAATCTGTACACAAATGAATCAAAAAACCTGCCAAAAGACGACTTTTCTAAAAGATCATCGTTTTCAGCACTTGGGTTCGGTCGCTATCGCACTTGGGGTCGGACATAAATCTTGCCCTATGCCACTAAACTGACCAAAATTTTAGATTCTTACTAAGAATCGTAATCTGTACACGAATCAATCAAAAAATCTGCCAAAAGACGATTTTTCTAAAAAATTATCGTTTTCAGTACGTGGGTTCGGTCGCTATAGCACTTGGGGTGGGTCATTTTAACACTTGGGGTCGAACATAACTTTTGCCCTTTGGCACTAAACTGACCGAAGTTTTTGATTCTTACTAAGAATCGTAATCTGTACACAAATGAATCAAAAAACCTGCCAAAAGACGATTTTTCTAAAAAATCATCGTTTTCAGCACTTGGGTTCGGTCGCTATAGCACTTGGGGTGGGTCGTATTAACACTTGGGGTCGAACATAACTTTTGCCCTTTGGCACTAAATTGACCGAAATGTTGGATTCTTACTAAGATTCGTAATCTGTACATGAATCAATAAAAAAATCTGCCAAAAGAAGATTTTTCTAAAAAATAACGGTTTTCATTACATGTCGTCGGTCGTTTTAACACATTGTGTCGGTCATAACTCTTGCCCTATGGTATTCTTACTAAGATTCGTAGTCTGTACACAAATGAATCAAAAAACCTGCCTAAAGACGATTTTTCTAAAAAATCATCGTTTTCAGCACTTGGGTTCGGTCGCTATAGCACTTGGGGTCGGACATAATTCCTGCCCTATGCCACTAAACTGACCGAAATTTTGGATCCTTACTAAGAATCGTAATCTGTACACGAATCAATAAAAAAATCTGCCAAAAGAAGATTTTTTAAAAAATAATGGTTTCAATTACATGTAGTCGGTGGATTTAACACTTTGTGTCGGTCATTACTCTTGCCCTATGGCACTTAACTGACCGAAATTTTGGATTCTTACTAAGAATCGCAACGTGTACACGAATCAATTAAAAAATCTGCCAAAAGAAAAAGTTTCTAAAACATTACCGTTTTCAGCACTAGGTTCGGTCGCTATAGCACTTTGTGTCGGTCATAACTCAACAAATGACGGTTTTTCTAAAAAATTATCGTTTTCAATACTTGGGTTCGGTCGCTATAGCACTTGGGGTGGGTCGTTTTAACACTTGGGGTCGAACATAACTCTTGCCCAATGGTACTTAACTGACCGAAATGTTGGATTCTTACTATGATTCGTAATCTGTACACAAATGAATCAAAAAACCTTCCAAAAGACGAATTTCTAAAAAATTATCGTTTTCAGTACTTGGGTTCGGTCGCTATAGCACTTGGGGTCGGTCGTTTTAACACTTGGTGTCGAACATAACTCTTGCCCTATGGCACTAACTTGATGGAAATGTTGGATTCTTTCTAAGATTCGTAATCTGTATGTTGAAAATTGAGGCTACCGGTGGCAAAAATTGACCTACTACCGCCATCTATGGGGGGTTTGAGCAAACTCCCATGGGCTGACCATTTCAAATTAATGGTGTGAGTCTCTGCTAGGCTTAGGAATCTGCCTTAGCTACGAGTTAGGTGGACGCCATATTTGTTACTACCTAGTATTGGTAAATACTTGCAAAACGTCAAATGTATGGTTTTAAGTCTTGAATGTGTGCAGGATTTTTTAATATAAAAATGATAGCACCTGATTATTGTGGCTTCTTTCCTACGCAAAGTTTAACAGTAAAATAACTGCCAGTGTTTTTGGCCCGGTGCATACAATATTAACACCGTTATTTTATACATTTTCTACAACATGTCACAGTGAATAAAAAGTGAAGTTTTTTGCAAAAGGAGTTTATTATTTAAAAGGACCCTAACAATTTTAACATGGTCCTTCGAGCCGGATGGCAATCAGAGGATTGCTTAATTAAAAACAAGAACCAGCTGCCAAAAAACAGATGACCAAAATTAAAATACCGGAATGACAAAGATGAATAAAGGAAGACCATGAACCGCCACGGAAATGAGATAAGTGTTTAGTTGCCTTCCCACCCGTTCCCACATCCCTTAACACCTATTTAGACCTGTAGTTTTTTAACAAGATTAATCCCGTATATATCGTATTGTAAAAAATAAAATCACTACCCACGTAAAGTTTTTATGCAAGTCATGATTATCAATTGATGTTTGAACAATAGGTTCTCAATTAATAATTGCCAGGAATATTGTCGTTGTTATCTTTCACGCAGGTAGCTTCTCAAATAAATAAATACGCATTGTCGGAACATATTTTATCATAGCAAAATGGATAAGATCAAGTCTTTAATAGCCAAGAGAGGCGTGATCAAAGGGAAATTGACACGGTTCGCGGATTCTTTAAATTCATTGTCCGCGAATGAGATTAAACTGAGGTACGACCGAATTAAACCGTTGTTGGATCAATTCGAATCTATACAAGACGAAATTGAAATTTTATCAGATGAGGAGCGGGAGAATTCAGTCCAGCGTGAAACATTCGAAAATCAATATTTTTCCGTATTGGCAACTGCCAAGGGAGCGATTATGTCAATCGAGCAGGGTAGGGTCGAGATCAAACTTCCAACTCTCCAATTGAGAGAATTCGATGGAAATCAAAAGGAGTGGGTAAATTTCGTTGAAACCTTTAAAACTTTGGTTCATAATAACAGTTCCTTGAGCAACGTCCAAAAATTCTTTTACTTGCAATCTACGCTGAAAGGGAACGCATTGAAAATAATTGCTAATTTAGAAGTTTCGGAATTAAACTATCTTTCGGCCTGGGAGTTGTTGCATGACAGATTTGCTAATCTCAGGGCTACCGTACATAAACATATCCAAACGCTATTTCAATTAAAAGATATGAAACATGAAGAGCCTGTAGCATTAAGGTATTTAATTGACGAAACCAATGTAAATTTAAAGGCATTACAAAACATCGGGGTCAAAGTAGATCAGTGGGATCCTTTGATTATTTACATAATTTCAAATAAATTAGATGTAGCTACCCGAAAAAATTGGGAACAATATACATTGCAAGGTGAATTACCTACATTAAAGGAATTCATGAAATGTTTATCTACTAGGGCGCAAGTATTGGAGCTCATGAATGTTTCAGAGAAAAAATATTCTAACCTACATAAAACGCAAATAGGCAACAATAATAACAAAAAAGATTCATCGATATTCTTAGCAGTAAAAGCAAACAATTGCATTTATTGTAATGAAAACGGTCATCAAATTTATTTTTGCAAAAAATTTCTAAAATTAAAATTACAGGATAGGATTGATGCTACGAAATCAATCCGGGCATGTTTTAAATGTTTGAGGTTGGGTCATCGAGCACAGAGTTGCAAGACAAACCTAATCTGCAAAATTTGTGGCAAGTATAGCCACAATACTCTACTACACAGGGAGGTACCTCCGCCGGAGACCTCAAATATGGATGCTAATAACGAGGTTATAGTATCGAATTTTTCTGCATCGGAAAAGGCAGAAAAATTAATATTATTGTCAACCGCCTACATAGGAATTGTGGGGGCCAACAATAAAATGTTTAAGGCTCGCGCCCTGATTGATTCTGGCGCGCAGAGTAATTTTATGAGAGCTGAATTTGCTAATAAATTAAATTTACCATGTGAATGGATAAACAAACCCGTGTCTGGGATCCATAATAATATTACACATATAAAAAGGAGAATTTCGGTGGAGATGACTTCGCTTAATACTGATTATAAATGCGAAATATCATGTCTGATTTTACAGGAAATTACAACCAATTTACCACAAGTGACAATGGCGAAAAAAGAGTTCAAACTACCACCAGGACTGGAGCTGGCAGACCCGAACTTCAATATAGCTGCACCCATCGACATCCTGTTGGGCGCGGAGAGCTTCTGGGAAATGCTAAGCAACGATAGATTGAAACTCGAGTCAGGACCAACGCTTCAACGTACGCAACTGGGTTGGATTGTGTCCGGTCCGATAAACGTGTATCCCAAACAAAGGCCTGTATCAGATTTTTGCAGTTTATCTATAAATAAGTTGAGTCATCAAATAGAAAAATTTTGGAAATTGGAAGAGATTAATTCCACTAAAATTCAAACTCAAGAAGAAAAGGCTTGCGAAGCAAGTTTTGTTAATACTCATACTAGAGAAGATGACGGTAGATATGTAGTAAGTTTACCGCGTCGGGCATGCATTGATCAGTTGGGAAACTCATTGCTCACTGCCGAAAAGAGATTTAAAAATATGGAAAGAAAATTTGTGTCACATCCCGAGTTGAAGACACAATATGTAAAATTCATGCGTGAATATGAAGAATTGGGACACATGGAGGTGTGTGACCAGTCAAAAGGGGATCGTGAATCCTATTTTTTACCGCATCACGCTGTAGTGAAGGAATCCAGCACTACTACTAAAGTGAGGGTCGTTTTTGACGGCTCCGCCAAAACCTCAAATGGAATTTCCCTCAATGAAGCCTTGATGACAGGACCTGTTATACAAAAGGATCTATATAACCAACTATTGCATTTCAGGAAACATCAAATAGTCATGACTGCCGACATCGAGAAGATGTACCGCCAGATTAACATGTGTGAAGATGACCTTGACCTGCAGAAGATAGTATAGCGCGAGTCGCCACAGGATGTGCTCAAGCATTATCGTCTGAAGACTGTGACTTATGGGCTGGCACCTTCCTCCTTCTTGGCCACGAGATGTTTAAAGCAAATTGGTATGGATAATAATTTAATTTTTCCTAGCACTAGTCGGGTCATAGAAAATGACTTCGATATGGATGACTTGTTAACGGGAGCAGATGAGCTGGAATCGTGTAAGAAGTTAAAAGAAGAACTGAGCGATCCAGATCAATGGAGACACGTATCATCATCCGACAATGCAGCGGATGTACTGTCAAGAGGAACTACTGCAGATAAATTGATAAATTCTACAATATGGTGGAATGGACCAAGTTGGTTGACTGACGGAGTCAACGATTGGCCTATATCGAACATTTCCTGTTCAAACCCTCCGGAGCTCAAGAGCAAAAATATTCTATTATCTACAGATATTCAAGAATGGGAAATATTTGGAAAATTTTCCTCATTTATCAAATTGAAAAGGGTTACAGCATATGTGCTGCGGTTTGTGAATAACTGCAGAAATATTAAAAGTAAAATTTCGGGTAATTTAAGTGTAGCTGAACTAGAGGCAAGTTTGAATTATCTACTGAAATCAGCTCAGGCACATGCCTTTCATAAGGAGTTGAAGACATTAAAAAATCAAGGAAACGTCAACAAAGTTAGTAACTTAAAATCCCTTCATCCTTTTTTACGTGATGGTCTTATACATGTGGGCGGTAGACTAAATTTAGCTACACACCTATCGTACCAACAAAGACATCCAATTATATTGCCAGCTAAGCATAAGCTGACCGAATTGATTATACGTCACTATCACTATGTAAACTTGCACGCAGGACCTCAAGCCCTATTAGCTGAAATAAGATTAAAGTTTTGGCCTATTTTTGGGAAAAATACTGTTAAAAAGATATTACATAAGTGTATTGTGTGTTTCAGGTGTTATCCTCGTACTGGTAACCAAATCATGGGCAACTTACCGAGCGAAAGAATCACACCGAGCCGACCGTTCGCTGTCACGGGGGTCGATTTAGCCGGACCGATTCCAACCAAAAGTGGGCCACTGCGGAAGGCTCCGCTCGTGAAATCGTATTTATGTATTTTTGTCTGTTTTTCCACAAAAGCGGTTCACTTGGAATTAGTTTCGGATTTATCTAGCAATGCTTTCTTGAACAGTTTAAAGAGGTTTATATCCCGCAGGGGAGAACCTGATAAGATCTTTTCCGACAACGCTAGCAACTTTCGGGGAGCCTGTAACAGGCTCAAGGAGCTGTATACCAGCTTGAGGGAAAACAACGACAAAATTCAAAATTATTTAGCCAACAGAGGTATAGAGTGGAGGTTCATAACCCCTCGAGCCCCTAGTCAGGGAGGGCTGTGGGAAGCTGCGGTCAAGTCAGCAAAATTTCATTTGTATAGAGTCACTAATAATTCTGCTTTAACCTTTGAACTTTTGTATACTTTAATTTGTCAGATTGAGGCCTGTCTAAATTCCCGTCCATTGACTTCCTTGTCTGATGACATCCACGATTACCAACCCCTCACCCCAAACCATTTCCTTATAGGCACTAAATCCTCTATCATTCCGGAGAGAGATGTCCGAGCCATACCAGACAACAGACTGACCCAATATCAGAGAATCCATGCGCTAATGTTATCCTTTTGGTCTAGATGGAAGCGAAAGTACTTGATGGAACTACAAAAAAGGACTAAATGGCAAACCAGTAATCAACGGGCGCTGCAAAAGGATGATCTGGTTATTCTGAAGGAAGATAATTCACCTCCACCATTATGGAAAATGGCGCGAGTCATATGTACACATCCCGGCGCGGATGGTGTAGTACGAGTGGTTACCCTGAAAACCCCTCAAGGAATCTTTGTCAGGCCTATCACAAAGATATGTCTGATGCCTCTGGATCCGGAAGCTGAACCTGTAACGGACGCCCCGGACCCCTCCGTTCAGTCCGGACACCCTGGACGGCCATGATGAATAAATTCAAAAAAAACCTTTTTAGGGTGAAGATATTCAAAAAAAGAAAGGTACTTTAAAGGTACCAAACTCAGGAACAACATGACGACCTATAAATTGATGACGCACCCCGCACTGTGGTGCTTATCTCGTGGACTGCACCTGGAGCAGATCAAAACAAATGAACTTGAAAAAAAAAGACAATTGTGTTGTGTTCTATTATAATATTATTTTGTGTTGAATTATTATTTAAATATGTGAAAAAAAAAAAAAAATTTGTTTTGGGTTAATTTAAGTTTATGTAGTTAGTTTAGGTTAATCACTTTAAAATCCAACTTGTGAATGTATAATTTTAAATAATAGTATGATAATCAGTGCAGTATTGTAGTTTTAAAAAAAAAATAAGTTTTTGGCTGCTAATTTAATAGGTTAAATTATTTATTGGTATTGGTACAGTATTTAGATTTAGGAATTGTTTTTTTGCCTTGGTAGTCTCCTTCTGTTTTTGTTGTTTTCTTGAAGGCTTCATAAATCCATAAAGTTGATTTATGAATCCCGTGGCGGCCGACCATGTTGAAAATTGAGGCTACCGGTGGCAAAAATTGACCTACTACCGCCATCTATGGGGGGTTTGAGCAAACTCCCATGGGCTGACCATTTCAAATTAATGGTGTGAGTCTCTGCTAGGCTTAGGAATCTGCCTTAGCTACGAGTTAGGTGGACGCCATATTTGTTACTACCTAGTATTGGTAAATACTTGCAAAACGTCAAATGTATGGTTTTAAGTCTTGAATGTGTGCAGGATTTTTTAATATAAAAATGATAGCACCTGATTATTGTGGCTTCTTTCCTACGCAAAGTTTAACAGTAAAACAACTGCCAGTGTTTTTGGCCCGGTGCATACAATATTAACACCGTTATTTTATACATTTTCTACAACATGTCACAGTGAATAAAAAGTGAAGTTTTTTGCAATAGGAGTTTATAATTTAAAAGGACCCTTTAAATAATAAACTCCTTTTGCAAAAAACTATTAATATTAATCAAAAAACCTGCCAAAAGACGACTTTTCTAAAAAATCATCGTTTTCAGCACTTGGGTTCGGTCGCTATCGCACTTGGGGTCGGACATAAATCTTGCCCTATGCCACAAAACTGACCGAAATTTTGGATTCTTACTAAGATTCGTAATCTGTACACAAATGAATAAAAAAACCTGCCAAAAGACGATTTTTCTAAAAAATCATCGTTTTCAGTACTTGGGTTCGGTCGCTGTAGCACTTGGGGTCGGACATAAACCTTGCCCTATGCCACTAAACTGACCGAAATTTTAGATTCTTACTAAGAATCGTAATCTGTACACGAATCAATCAAAAAATCTGCCAAATGACGGTTTTTCTAAAAAATTATCGTTTTCAATACTTGGGTTCGGTCGCTATAGCACTTGGGGTGGGTCGTTTTAACAATTGGGGTCGAACATAACTCTTGCCCTATGGCACTAAACTGACCGAAGTTTTTGATTCTTACTAAGAATCGTAATCTGTACACAAATGAATAAAAAAACCTGCCAAAAGACGATTTTTCTAAAAAATCATCGTTTTCAGCACTTGGGTTCGGTCGCTATAGCACTTGGGGTGGGTCGTTTTAACACTTGGGGTCGAACATAACTCTTGCCTTATGGCACAAAACTGACCGAAATGTTGGATTCTTACTATGATTCGTAATCTGTACACAAATGAATCAAAAAACCTTCCAAAAGACGAATTTCTAAAAAATCATCGTTTTTAGCACTTGGGTTCGGTCGCTATAGCACTTGGGGTCGGACATAAATCTTGCCCTATGCCACTAAACTGACCGAAATTTTGGATTCTTACTAAGATTCGTAATCTGTACACAAATGAATCAAAAAAGCTGCCAAAAGAGGATTTTTATAAAAAATCATCGTTTTCAGCACTTGGGTTCGGTCGCTATAGCACTTGGGGTGGGTCGTTTTAACACTTGGGGTCGAACATAACTCTTGCCTTTTGGCACTAAACGGACTGAAATGTTGGATTCTTACTAAGAATCGTAATCTGTACAGGAATCAATCAAAAAATCTGCCAAAAGACGATTTTTCTAAAAAATTATCGTTTTCAGTACGTGGGTTCGGTCGCTATAGCACTTGGGGTGGGTCGTTTTAACACTTGGGGTCGAACATAACTTTTGCCCTTTGGCACTAAATTGACCGAAATGTTGGATTCTTACTAAGATTCGTAATCTGTACACGAATCAATAAAAAAAACTGCCAAAAGAAGATTATTCTCAAAAATAATGGTTTTCATTACATGTCGTCGGTCGTTTTAACACATTGTTTCGGTCATAACTCTTGCCCTATGGTATTCTTACTAAGATTCGTAATCTGTACACAAATGAATCAAAAAACCTGGCAAAAGACGATTTTTCTAAAAAATCATCGTTTTCAGTACTTGGGTTCGGTCGCTATAGCACTTGGGGTGGGTCGTTTTAACACTTGGGGTCGAACATTACTCTTGGCCTTTGGCAATAAACTGACAGAAATGTTGGATTCTTACTAAGATTCGTAATATGTACACAAATGAATCAAAAAACCTGCCAATAGACGATTTTTCTAAAAATTCATCGTTTTCAGCACTTGGGTTCGGTCGCTATCGCACTTGGGGTCGGACATAAATCTTGCCCTATGCCACTAAACTGACTGAAATTTTGGATTCTTACTAAGATTCGTAATCTGTACACAAATGAATCAAAAAACCTGCCAAAAGACGATTTTTCTAAAAAATCATCGTTTTCAGTACTTGGGTTCGGTCGCTGTAGCACTTGGGGTCGGACATAAATCTTGCCCTATGCCACTAAACTGACCAAAATTTTGGATTCTTACTAAGAATCGTAATCTGTACACGAATCAATCAATAAATCTGCCAAAAGACGATTTTTCTAAAAAATCATGGTTTTCAGCACTTGGTTTCGGTCGCTATCGCACTTGGGGTCGGACATAAATCTTGCCCTATGCCACTAAACTGACCGAAATTTTGGATTCTTACTAAGATTCGTAATCTGTACACAAATTAATCAAAAAACCTGCCAAAAGACGATTTTTCTAAAAAATCATCGTTTTCAGTACTTGGGTTCGGTCGCTGTAGCACTTGGGGTCGGACATAAATCTTGCCCTATGCCACTAAACTAACCGAAATTTTGGATTCTTACTAAGAATCGTAATCTGTATACGAATCAATCAAAAAATCTGCCAAAAGACGATTTTTCTAAAAAATCATGGTTTTCAGCACTTGGGTTCGGTCGCTATAGCACTTGGGGTGGGTCGTTTTTACACTTGGGGTCGAACATAACTCTTGCCATATGGCACTAAACTGACCGAAATGTTGGATTCTTACAAAGATTCGTAATCTGTTCACAAATGAATCAAAAAACCTGCCAAAAGACGATTTTTCTAAAAAATTATCGTTTTCAGTACGTGGGTTCGGTCGCTATAGCACTTGGGATGGGTCGTTTTAACACTTGGGGTCGAACATTACTCTTGGCCTTTGGCACTAAACTGACAGAAATGTTGGATTCTTACTAAGATTCGTAATATGTACACAAATGAATCAAAAAACCTGCCAATAGACGATTTTTCTAGCACTTGGGTTCGGTCGCTATCGCACTTGGGGTCGGGCATAAATCTTGCCCTATGCCACTAAACTGACTGAAATTTTGGATTCTTTCTAAGATTCGTAATCTGTACACAAATGAATCAAAAAACCTGCCAAAAGACGATTTTTCTAAAAAATCATCGTTTTCAGCACTTGGGTTCGGTCGCTATCGCACTTGGGGTCGGACATAAATCTTGCCCTAAACCACTTAACTGACCGAAATTTTGGATTCTTACTAAGATTCGTAATCTGTACACAAATGAATCAAAAAACCTGCCAAAAGACGATTTTTCTAAAAAATCATCGTTTTCAGTACTTGGGTTCGGTCGCTGTAGCACTTGGGGTCGTACATAAATCTTGCCCTGTGCCACTAAACTGACCGAAATTTTTGATTCTTACTAAGAATCGTAACCTGTACACGTATCAATAAAAAAATCTGCCAAAAGAAGATTTTTCTAAAAAATAATGGTTTTCATTACATGTCGTCGGTCGTTTTAACACTTTGTGTCGGTCATAACTCTTGCCCTATGGCACTAAACTGACCGAAATTTTGGATTGTTACTAAGAATTGTAATCTGTACACGAATCGTAAAATAATCTGACAAAAGAAGATTTTTCTAAAAAATAATGGTTTTCATTACATGTCGTCGGTCGTTTTAACACTTTGTGTCGGTCATTACTCTTGCCCTACGGCACTTAACTGACCGAAATTTTGGATTTTTACTAAGAATTGCAACGTGTACACGAATCAATTAAAAAATCTGGCAAAAGAAAAATTTTCTAAAACATTACCGTTTTTAGCACTAGGTTCCGTCGCTATAGTACTTTGTGTCGGTCACAACTCTTGCCCAATGGCACTAAACTGACCGAAATTTTGGATTCTTACTAAAAATTGTAATCTGTATACGAAAAAATAAAAAAAATTCTGCCAAAAGACGTTTTTTCTAAAAATATATCGTTTTCAGTACTTGGGTTCGGTCGCTGTAGCACTAGGGGTGGGTCGTTGTAACACTTGGGGTCGAACATAACTCTTGCCCTATGGCACTAAACTGACCGAAATGTTGGATTCTTACTAAGAATCGTAATTTGTACACAAATGAATGAAAAAACCTCCAAAAGACGATTTTTCTAAAAAATCATCGTTTTCAGCACTTGGGTTCGGTCGCTATAACACTTGGGGTGGGTCGTTTTAACACTTGGGGTCGAACATAACTCTTGCCGTTTGGCACTTAACTGACCGAAATGTTGGATTCTTACTAAGATTCGTAATTTGTACACAAATGAATGAAAAAACCTCCAAAAGACGATTTTTCTAAAAAATCATCGTTTTCAGCACTTGGGTTCGGTCGCTATAACACTTGGGGTGGGTCGTTTTAACACTTGGGGTCGAACATAACTCTTGCCCTATGGCACTAAACTGACCGAAATTTTGGATTCTTACTAAGAATCGTAATCTGTACACGAATCAATCAAAAAATCAGCCAAAAGACGATTTTTCTCAAAAATTATCGTTTTCAGCACTTGGGTTCGGTCGCTATAGCACTTGGGGTGGGTCGTTTTAACACTTGGGGTCGAACATTACTCTTGGCCCTTGGCACTAAACTGACAGAAATGTTGGATTCTTACTAAGATTCGTAATATGTACACAAATGAATCAAAAAACCTGCCAATAGACGATTTTTCTAAAAATTCTTCGTTTTCAGCACTTGGGTTCGGTCGCTATCGCACTTGGGGTCGGACATAAATCTTGCCCTATGCCACTAAACTGACCGAAATTTTGGATTCTTACTAAGATTCGTAATCTGTACACAAATGAATCAAAAAAATCTACCAAAATACGATTTTTCTAAAAAATCATGGTTTTCAGCACTTGGGTTCGGTCGCTATCGCACTTGGGGTCGGACATAAATCTTGCCCTATGCCACTAAACTGACCGAAATGTTGGATTCTTAATAAGATTCGTAATCTGTACACGAATCAATCAAAAAATCTTCCAAAAGACGATTTTTCTAAAAAAATTATCGTTTTCAGTACTTGGGTTCGGTCGCTATAGCACTTGGGGTGGGTCGTTTTTACACTTGGGGTCGAACATAACTCTTGCCATATGGCACTAAACTGACCCAAATTTTGTATTCTTACTAAGATTCGTATTCTGTACACGAATTAATCAAAAAATCTGCCAAAAGACGTTTTTTCTAAAAAATTATCGTTTTCAGTACTTGGGATCGGTCGCTATAGCACTTTGTGTCGGTCACAACTCTTGCCCAATGGCACTAAATTGACCGAAATGTTGGATTCTTACTAAGATTCGTAATCTGTACACGAATCAATAAAAAAATCTGCCAAAAGAAGATTTTTCTCAAAAATAATGGTTTTCGTTACATGTCGTCGGTCGTTTTAACACATTGTTTCGGTCATAACTCTTGCCCAATGGCACTAAATTGACCGAAATGTTGGATTCTTACAAAGATTCGTAATCTGTTCACAAATGAATCAAAAAACCTGCCAAAAGACGATTTTTCTAAAAAATCATCGTTTACAGCACTTGGGTTCGGTTGCTATAGCACTTGGGGTGGGTCGTTTTAACACTTGGGGTCGAACATTACTCTTGTCCTATGGCACAAAATTCACCAAATTGATGTATTCTTACTAAGATTCGTATTCTGTACACGAATTAATCAAAAAATCTGCCAAAAGACGATTTTTCTAAAAAATTATCGTTTTCAGTACGTGGGTTCGGTCGCTATAGCACTTGGGGTGGGTCGTTTTAACACTTGGGGTCGAACATTACTTTTGCCCTTTGGCACTTAACTGACTGAAATGTTGGATTCTTACTAAGATTCGTAATCTGTACTCAAATGAATCAAAAAACCTGCCAAAAGACGATTTTTCTAAAAAATCATCGTTTTCAGCACTTGGGTTTGGTCGCTATCGCACTTGGGGTCGGACATAAATCTTTCCCTATACCACTAAACTGACCGAAATTTTGGATTCTTACTAAGATTCGTAATCTGTACACAAATGAATCAAAAAACCTGCCAAAAGACGTTTTTTCCAAAAAAATCATCGTTTTCAGCACTTGGGTTCGGTCGCTATCGCACTTGGGGTCGGACATAAATCTTGCCCTAAACCACTAAACTGACCGAAATTTTGGATTCTTACTAAGATTCGTAATCTGTACACAAATGAATCAAAAAACCTGCCAAAAGACGATTTTTCTAAAAAATCATCGTTTTCAGTACTTGGGTTCGGTCGCTGTAGCACTTGGGGTCGGACATAAATCTTGCATTATGCCACTAAACTGACCGAAATTTTTGATTCTTACTAAGAATCGTAACCTGTACACGAATCAATAAAAAAATCTGCCAAAAGAAGATTTTTCTAAAAAATAATGGTTTTCATTACATGTCGTCGGTCGTTTTAACACTTTGTGTCGGTCATAACTCTTGCCCTATGGCACTAAACTGACCGAAATTTTGGATTCTTACTAAGAATCGTAATCTGTACACGAATCGTAAAATAATCTGACAAAAGAAGATTTTTCTAAAAAATAATGGTTTTCATTACATGTCGTCGGTCGTTTTAACACTTTGTGTCGGTCATTACTCTTGCCCTACGGCACTTAACTGACTGAAATTTTGGATTTTTACTAAGAATTGCAACGTGTACACGAATCAATTAAAAAATCTGCCAAAAGAAAAATTTTCTAAAACATTACCGTTTTTAGCACTAGGTTCCGTCGCTATAGTACTTTGTGTCGGTCACAACTCTTGCCCAATGGCACTAAACTGACCGAAATTTTGGATTCTTACAAAAAATCGTAATCTGTACACGAAAAAATAAAAAAAAATCTGCCAAAAGACGTTTTTTCTAAAAATATATCGTTTTCAGTACTTGGGTTCGGTCGCTATAGCACTAGGGGTGGGTCGTTGTAACACTTGGGGTCGAACATAACTCTTGCCCTATGGCACTAAACTGACCGAAATGTTGGATTCTTACAAAGATTCGTAATCTGTACACAAATGAATCAAAAAACCTGCCAAAAGACGATTTTTCTAAAAAATCATCGTTTTCAGCACTTGGGTTCGGTCGCTATAGCACTTGGGGTCGGACATTAATCTTTCCCTATGCCACTAAACTGACCGACATTTTGGATTCTTACTTAGAATCGTAATCTGTACACGAATCGTAAAATAATCTGCCAAAAGAAAATTTTTCTAAAAATAATGGTTTTCATTACATGTCGTCTGTCGTTTTAACACTTTGTGTCGGTCATTACTCTTGCCCTATGGCACTTAACTGACCGAAATTTTGGATTTTTACTAAAAATTGCAACGTGTACACGAATCAATTAAAAAATCTGCCAAAAGAAAAATTTTCTAAAACATTACCGTTTTCAGCACTAGGTTCGGTCGCTATAGCACTTTGTGTCGGTCACAACTCTTACCCAATGGCACTAAACTGACCAAAATTTTGGATTCTTACTAAAAATCGTAATCTGTACACGAATTAATAAAAAAAAATCTGCCGAAAGACGATTTTTCTAAAAAATTATCGTTTTCAGTATTTGGGTTTGGTCGCTTTAGCACTTGGGGTCGAACATAACTCTTGCCCTTTGGCACTTAACTGACCGAAATGTTGGATTCTTACTAAGATTCGTAATCTGTACACAAATGAATGAAAAAACCTCCAAAAGACGATTTTTCTAAAAAATCATCGTTTTCAGCACTTGGGTTCGGTCGCTATAACACTTGGGGTGGGTCGTTTTAACACTTGGGGTCGAACATAACTCTTGCCCTTTGGCACTAAACTGACCGAAATTTTGGATTCTTACTAAGAATCGTAATCTGTACACGAATCAATCAAAAAATCAGCCAAAAGACGATTTTTCTAAAAAATTATCGTTTTCAGTACGTGGGTTCGGTCGCTATAGCACTTGAGGTGGGTCGTTTTAACACTTGGGGTCGAACATTACTCTTGGCCTTTGGCACTAAACTGACCGAAATGTTGGATTCTTACTAAGATTCGTAATCTGTACACAAATGAATCAAAAAACCTGCCAAAAGACGATTTTTCTAAAAAATCATCGTTTTCAGTACTTGGGTTCGGTCGCTGTAGCACTTGGGGTCGGACATAAATCTTGCATTATGCCACTAAACTGACCGAAATTTTTGATTCTTTCTAAGAATCGTAACCTGTACACGAATCAATAAAAAAATCTGCCAAAAGAAGATTTTTCTAAAAAATAATGGTTTTCATTACATGTCGTCGGTCGTTTTAACACTTTGTGTCGGTCATAACTCTTGCCCTATGGCACTAAACTGACCGAAATTTTGGATTCTTACTAAGAATCGTAATCTGTACACGAATCGTAAAATAATCTGACAAAAGAAGATTTTTCTAAAAAATAATAGTTTTCATTACATGTCGTCGGTCGTTTTAACACTTTGTGTCGGTCATTACTCTTGCCCTACGGCACTTAACTAACTGAAATTTTGGATTTTTACTAAGAATTGCAACGTGTACACGAATCAATTAAAAAATCTGCCAAAAGAAAAATTTTCTAAAACATTACCGTTTTTAGCACTAGGTTCCGTCGCTATAGTACTTTGTGTCGGTCACAACTCTTGCCCAATGGCACTAAACTGACCGAAATTTTGGATTCTTACAAAAAATCGTAATCTGTACACGAAAAAATAAAAAAAAATCTGCCAAAAGACGTTTTTTCTAAAAATATATCGTTTTCAGTACTTGGGTTCGGTCGCTATAGCACTAGGGGTGGGTCGTTGTAACACTTGGGGTCGAACATAACTCTTGCCCTATGGGCACTAAACTGACCGAAATGTTGGATACTTACAAAGATTCGTAATCTGTACACAAATGAATCAAAAAACCTGCCAAAAGACGATTTTTCTAAAAAATCATCGTTTTCAGCACTTGGGTTCGGTCGCTATAGCACTTGGGGTCGGACATAAATCTTTCCCTATGCCACTAAACTGACCGACATTTTGGATTCTTACTTAGAATCGTAATCTGTACACGAATCGTAAAATAATCTGCCAAAAGAAAATTTTTCTAAAAATAATGGTTTTCATTACATGTCGTCTGTCGTTTTAACACTTTGTGTCGGTCATTACTCTTGCCCAATGGCACTTAACTGACCGAAATTTTGGATTTTTACTAAAAATTGCAACGTGTACACGAATCAATTAAAAAATCTGCCAAAAGAAAAATTTTCTAAAACATTACCGTTTTCAGCACTAGGTTCGGTCGCTATAGCACTTTGTGTCGGCCACAACTCTTACCCAATGGCACTAAACTGACCGAAATTTTGGATTCTTACTAAAAATCGTAATCTGTACACGAATTAATAAAAAAAAATCTGCCGAAAGACGATTTTTCTAAAAAATTATCGTTTTCAGTATTTGGGTTTGGTCGCTTTAGCACTTGGGGTGGGTCGTTTTAACACTTGGGGTCGAACATAACTCTTGCCCTTTGGCACTTAACTGACCGAAATGTTGGATTCTTACTAAGATTCGTAATCTGTACACAAATGAATGAAAAAACCTCCAAAAGACGATTTTTCTAAAAAATCATCGTTTTCAGCACTTGGGTTCGGTCGCTATAACACTTGGGGTGGGTCGTTTTAACACTTGGGGTCGAACATAACTCTTGCCCTTTGGCACTAAACTGACCGAAATTTTGGATTCTTACTAAGAATCGTAATCTGTACACGAATCAATCAAAAAATCAGCCAAAAGACGATTTTTCTTAAAAATTATCGTTTTCAGTACGTGGGTTCGGTCGCTATAGCACTTGAGGTGGGTCGTTTTAACACTTGGGGTCGAACATTACTCTTGGCCTTTGGCACTAAACTGACCGAAATGTTGGATTCTTACTAAGATTCGTAATCTGTACACAAATGAATAAAAAAACCTGCCAAAAGACGATTTTTCTAAAAATTCATCGTTTTCAGCACTTGGGTTCGGTCGCTATCGCACTTGGGGTCGGACATAAATCTTGCCCTATGCCACTAAACTGACTGAAATTTTGGATTCTTACTAAGATTCGTAATCTGTACACAAATGAATCAAAAAACCTGCCAAAAGACGATTTTTCTAAAAAATCATCGTTTTCAGTACTTGGGTTCGGTCGCTGTAGCACTTGGGGTCGGACATAAATCTTGCTCTATGCCACTAAACTGACCGAAATTTTGCATTCTTAGTAAGAATCGTTATCTGTACACGAATCAATCAAAAAATCTGCCAAAAGACGATTTTTCTAAAAAATCATGGTTTTCAGCACTTGGGTTCGGTCGCTATCGCACTTGGGGTCGGACATAAATCTTGCCCTATGCCACTTAACTGACCGAAATGTTGGATTCTTACTAAGATTCGTAATCTGTACACGAATCAATCAAAAAATCTTCCAAAAGACGATTTTTCTAAAAAAATTATCGTTTTCAGTACTTGGGTTCGGTCGCTATAGCACTTGGGGTGGGTCGTTTTTACACTTGGGGTCGAACATAACTCTTGCCCTATGCCACTAAACTGACCGAAATTTTGGATTCTTACTAAGATTCGTAATCTGTACACGAATCAATCAAAAAATCTGCCAAAATAAGATTTTTCAAAAAATTAATGGTTTTCATTACATGAGATCGGTCGTTATAACACTTTATGTCGGTCATAACTCTTGCCCTATGGCACTTAACTGACCGAAATTTTAAATTCTTACTAAGAATCGCAACGTGTACACGAATCAATAAAAAAATCTGCCAAAAAGAAAATTTTCTAAAAAATTACCGTTTTCAGCACTAGGTTCGGTCGCTATAGCACTTTGTGTCGGTCATAACTCTTGCCCTATGGCACTGAACTGACCGAAATTTTGGATTCTTACTAAGAATCGTAATCTTTACACGAATCAATCAAAAAATCTGCCAAAAGAAAATTTTTCTAAAAAAATATCGTTGTAAGCACTTGGGTTCGGTCGCTATAGCACTTGGAGTAGGTCGCTTTTACACTTAGGGTCGGACATAATTCTTGCCCTATGGCACTAAACTGACCGAAATTTTGATCCTTACTAAGAATCGTAATCTGTACACGAATCAATCAAAAAATCTGCCAAAAGAAAAAATTTCTATAAAATTACTGTTTTCAGCACTGGGTTCGATCGCTATAGCACATAGGGTCGGACATAACCCTTGCCCTATGCCAATAAACTGACAAAAATTTTGGATTCTTACTAAGAACCGTAATCTGTACACGAATCAATTAAAAAATCTGCCAAAAGAAAAATTTCTAAAAAAAAATGGTTATCATTACATGGGGTCGGTCGTTTTAACACTTGTGTCGGTCCTATGGCCCTATGGCACTTAACTGACCGAAATCTTGGATCCTTACTAAGAATCGTAATCTGTACACGAATCAATCAAAAAATCTGCCAAAAGAAAATTTTTCTAAAAAATTACCGTTTTCAGCACTGGGTTCGGCCGCTTTAGCACTTAGGGTCGGACATAACTCTTGCCCTATGCCACTTAACTGGCCGAAATTTTGGATTCTTACTAAGAATCGTAATCTGTAAACGAATCAATTAAAAAATCTGCCAAATGAAAATTTTTCTAAAAATTTACCGTGTTCAGCCCTGGGTTCGGTCGCTATAGCACTTGGGGTTGGTCGTTTTAACACTTGGGGTCGAACATAACTCTTGCCCTATGGCACTAAACTGACCGAAATGTTGGATTCTTACTAAGATTCGTAATCTGTACACAAATGAATCAAAAACCTGCCAAAAGACTAGATTATAACAAAATATACATTAGATTATAATAGACTAGATTATAACAAAATATAATATAAAAAGTTAGATTATAACAAAATAATGTTAAACCTAACGCCATCTAGGATCTGTTACGTGTAGCTCAGTGTACCTACATGTTTTACTTTGTGAGAATAAATTCTTCTGTTCAAGTCTAATTACCGTGTTTCATTAGGTTATGGGCCCAGTAGCTATAATTCGGGTTAAAGTAAGGTTTTCTCACGTAAAATTACTTTTAAGTGGACAATCAGTGACCGGTGTACCATATACTCTAGAAAAACAGAGTAAATCGCTGCAATAATAACTGTTTTTGGGATTGACAATCTGTTACCGCATTCTCGGTCCCGGAGTGTTATTTTTCAATATGGCGGGAAGTTACATAGTGAATATACCAAGATTGAAGGGCCGCGAGAACTTTGATGAATGACAATATGCTGCTGAACATTTTTTGATGTTGGATGGTGTCGATATTCACAAGTCAGAATCATCTGATTGTACGAGTTTGGATGATAAAAAGGCAAAAGCTAAACTTATTATGACGATTGACTCCTCTATTTATGGTCACATCAAAAACGAGCAAACAGTCCAAGGTGTATGGAAACGTTTGAAGGCCTTATATGACGACTCTGGCTTCACACGACGCATCAGTTTACTCCGAAAGCTAATATCTGTTCGGCTAGAAGACTCGGAATCAATGGGTGCCTATGTAACTCAGATGGTTGATACTGCGCAGAAACTTAAAAGTACCGGTTTCCAGATAACGGACGAGTGGATTGGATCTCTTCTGCTCGCTGGGCTAACGGATAAATTTGCTCCTTTAGTAATGGCGATCGAGCACAGTGGTATGATTATCAGCACAGATGTCATAAAATCGAAATTGCTGGACATGACTTCCGAAGTTGGCAGCTCTGGAACAAATAGTGCATTTTTGTCAAAAGGTTGGTAGCACCGACACAGCAAGAGAAATGGCAGCATTGGTAGCCCTGCAAAATGGAAAACGTCGACGCCACCGCCATCTTCGAATTCTGTCAAAACAATCCGCTGTTACAAGTGTCAACAACTCGGTCATTATATGAATAAGTGCCCGAATAATACACAGAAAAAAAGTGAAACCAATGCATTTAGTGCAATATTTTTTAATGGAACATTCAATAATTCACATTGGTATGTGGATTCTGCTGCAAGTTCACATATGATTGTTGATAAACGTTGTTTACAGGATGTATCGTTTAATCACAAAGTGAAAGACATTGTTATTGCAAATCACGAGAAAATACCGGTTATATGCTCAGGGAACACGATGATTACGACAGTAGTGAATAATTCGGAGTTTGATATCCCTGTCAAAAATGTTTTATGCGTGCCGAATCTATCAACTAATTTGTTATCAGTAAGTCAGCTGATTCAAAGTGGAAACAAAGTTAACTTTGAAGCAACAGTTTGCAAAATACGCAATCGACAGAATGTACTGATAGGTGTTGCAAATTTAGTAAATGGTGTGTACAGATTAAATATTAAGTCAGAACATTTGTTTGCGTGTACAGCAACAAATGTGACAAGTGAAATATGGCACCGAAGGTTGGGACACATTAATTGTAAAACTCTGAATGCGATGAAGAACGGAGCAGTTGAAGGTGTGACATTTCAACAAAAAAATTGTGAAATTGATAAATCCAGCTGTACTATATGCTGTGAGGGAAAGCAGGCGAGGCTGCCTTTTCCTCTGAGTACTAGCAAGAGTCAGGAAACGCTGGAATTGGTTCATAGTGATCTGTGTGGGCCAATGGAGAATAATTCACTTGGAATGGCCAGATACTTTTTAATATTTGTGAATGACTATAGCAGAATGTGTTTTGTATACTTTCTACAGTCAAAACATCAAACATTCAAATACTTCAAGGAATTTAAAAATTTAGTTGAGAATCAGCAATCAAAGAAAATAAAAATATTAAGATCTGATAACGGCGGCGAGTTCTGCTCAGCGGAAATGAAAAATTACTTGAAGCAGTATGGTATAGTGCATCAGAAAACAAACGCATATACTCCAGAACAAAATGGGCTATCCGAAAGATACAATAGGTCAATTGTGGAGAAAGCACGGTGTCTCTTATTTGATGCACAGTTCGAAAAGAAGTTTTGGGCAGAGGCTGTAAATACGGCGGTGTATCTTATAAATAGGTCACCAACGGCGGGACTAAGCCGTAGTACTACGCCTTATGAAATGTGGACAGGAAAAAAGCCAAATGTTTCCCATTTACGAATCTTTGGCAGTCGAGTGATGGTCCATATTCCGAAAGAAAAGCGCAAAAAATGGGATAAAAAGGCAACTAAAATGTTCCTAGTTGGCTATTCGGAAAACACCAAAGGCTATCGATTGTTTGACCCAGAGTCACAAAAATTAATTATTGCTAGAGATGTTGTTGTCATGGAAAATACAAATGAAAGTTCAACAGCAACCATTTTCGTCGAAGACACACAGCAACCTGACTGCACGGAGGAAAGTCAGGTAAACAGCACATATGAAGAGGAAAATGTGAATGATGTTACATATGTTCCTGAGGAATCGACTAGTGAGTCAGAAGACAGTTTATATGAGACGTTAACCCCGGTCGACACAGATGTTTTTCCGGAAAATACTAACATTGCTCCGGAAAAACGAGTCATACGTAAACCAGACTATTACGGTTACACGAGCATGTGTATAGAAGACGTGTCGAGTGAACAGATTTCTCTCCCCGAGGCTATAACTGGACCTAAAAAGGTGAAATGGAAAACAATTCATTTGGGAGCTAGTGGATAAGACTAATGACGACACAGTGATAAAAAAAGTGTGCTTAAAGATATATAAAAGTAACGGTGAAGTGCGTTTATATTTAAGGTATTCTATCCTTATACTATAATTTGCCTTAAGTGTAAAATGAATGTTTATTGAATTTAGGTTACAAAAATTCCAAATATGAATCTTGTCTGTTTATAAAAAGTAATAATAATGTTAAAATATTTCTTGCATTATTTGTGGATGATTTCCTTGTATTTTATAATTCAGAAAATTATTATGAACAGTTAAAGACTGAACTTGTCAATAAATTCAAGATAAAAGATTTAGGTCAAATTAAACAATGTCTAGGAATGAGGTTAAATGCTAAAAAAGATTTATTACTGTTGACCAAGAACATTTTGTAAACAATATTTTAAATAAGTTCAATATGTCAGATTCTCATACTTCAGAAACCCCTATGGAAGTTAATTTAAAGTTGGAAAAAGATTTAAATAATAATGATGATATTTTAAAATATCCATACCAACAGCTGATAGGAAGTCTTATGTACCTATCTGTATTGACAAGACCAGATATTGCTTATAGTGTAAGTTATTTAAGTCACTATAATAACTGTTATAATGAAACTCATTGGAAACATTTAAAAAGATTGTTAAAATACCTACAGAAAACTAAAAGCTATGGTTTAGTTTATAAGAAAAATGATTACCCTTTACATGGTTTCGTGGACGCGGATTGGGCGTCATGTACTTAAGATAGAAAGTCATATACTGGTTTCTGCTTCATAATGTCAGGATGTGTCATTTCTTTTGAATCCAGAAAACAAAGAACAATTGCTTTGTCAAGTACAGAAGCGGAGTACATGGCTTTTTCCGAGGCCTGCAAAGAGGCTATTTACTTAAGAGTTTATTGTCAGATATGATTTCTATCGATAAAAATACACCTGTATGTTTGTATAGTGATAGTCAAAGTTCTATTAAATTGGCTGTTAATCCACTGTTTCATAAACGTACCAAACATATTGATGTACGACATCATTTTGTTAGAGAATGTGTATTTGATAATAAAGTGAAACTTGATTATGTTTCAACCTCCAATATGCCAGCTGATTTATTGACGAAAAGTCTGTGTATAAATAAACATTATAAATTTTTAAGTTCAATGGGCATATCGGAAGTTTAAATCTTATTGTTTTTTGTTTATATGAAATTTGGATTATTTTGTTACGAGAGGGTGTTAGATTATAACAAAATAATGTTAAACCTAACGCCATCTAGGATCTGTTATGTGTAGCTCAGTGTACCTACATGTTTTACTTTGTGAGAATAAATTCTTCTGTTCAAGTCTAATTACCGTGTTTCATTAGATTTTTCTAAAAAATCATCGTTTACAGCACTTGGGTTCGGTCGCTATAGCACTTGGGGTGGGTCGTTTTAACACTTGGGGTCGAACATAACTCTTGCCCTATGGCACTAAATTCACCAAATTGTTGGATTCTTACTAAGATTCGTAATCTGTACACGAATCAATCAAAAAATCTGCCAAAATAAGATTTTTCTAAAAAATAATGGTTTTCATCACATGGGATCGGTCGTTATAACACTTTATGTCGGTCATAACTCTTGCCCTATGGCACTAAACTGACCGAAATTTTAAATTCTTACTAAGAATCGCAACGTGTACACGAATCAATTAAAAAATCTGCCAAAAGGAAAATTTTCTAAAAAATTACCGTTTTCAGCACTAGGTTCGGTCGCTATAGCACTTTGTGTCGGTCATAACTCTTGCCCTATGGCACTTAACTGACCGAAATTTTGGATTCTTACTAAGAATCGTAATCTGTACACGAATGAATTAAAAAATCTGCCAAAAGAAAAATTTTCTAAAAAAAATGGTTTTCATTACATGGGGTCGGTCGTTTTAACACTTGTGTCGGTCCTATGGCCCTATGGCACTTAACTGATCGAAATTTTGGATCCTTACTAAGAATCGTAATCTGTAAACGAATCAATTAAAAAATCTGCCAAAAGAAAATTTTTCTAAAAAATTACCGTTTTCAGCACTGGGTTCGGTCGCTATAGCACTTGCCCTATGGCACAAAACTGACTGAAATTTTGGATTCTTACTAAGATTCGTAATCAGTACACGAATCAATCAAAAAATCTGCCAATAGAAGATTTTTCTACAAAAAAAATGGTTTTCATTACATGGGGTCGGTTATAAATCTTGCCCTATGGCACTTAACTGTCCGAAATTTTGTATTCTTACTAAGAATCGCAACGTGTACACGAATCAATTAAAAAATCTGCCAAAAGAAAAATTTTCTAAAAAATTACCGTTTTCAGCACTTGGTTCGGTTGCTATAGCACATTGTTTCGGTTATAACTCTTGCCCTATGGCACTAACCTGACCGAAAACGAATCTATCAGAAAATCTGCTAAAAGACGATTTTTCTAAAAAAATATCGTTTTCAGCACTTGGGTTCAGTCGCTATAGCACTTGGGGTAGGTCGTTTTTACACTTAGGGTCGGACATAATTCTTGCCCTATGGCACTAAACTGACCGAAATTTTGATCCTTACTAAGAATCGTAATCTGTACACGAATCAATCAAAAAATCTGCCAAAAGAAAATTTTTCTAAAAAATTACCGTTTTCAGCACTGGGTTCGGTCGCTTTAGCACTTAGGGTCGGACATAACTCTTGCCCTATGCCACTAAACTGACCGAATCTTTGGATTCTTACTAAGAATCGTAAATCATAAATCAAAAAATCTGCCAAAAGAAGATTTTTCTATAAAATTATTGTGTTCTGCACTTGGGTTCGGTCGCTATAGACCTTGGGGTCAGCCGTTTTAAAACTAAGGGTCTGACAAAACTCTTGCCCTATGGCACTAAACTGACCGAAATTTTTATCCTTACTAAGAATCGTAATCTGTACACGAATCAATCAAAAAATCTGCAAAACAAAATTTTTCTAAAAAATTATTGTTTTCAGCACTGGGTTCGGTCGCTATAGCACTTAGGGTCGGACATAACTCTGGCCCTATGCCACTAAACTGACCGAATCTTTGGATTCTTACTAAGAATCGTAATCTGTACACGAATCAATCAAAAAATCTGCCGAAAGAAAAATTTTCTAAAAAATTACCGTTTTCAGCACTGGGTTCGGTCACTATAGCACTTGGGGTGGGTCGTTTTAACACTTGGGGTCGAACATAACTCTTGCCCTATGGTACTAAACTGACCGAAATGTTGGATTCTTACTAAGATTCGTAATCTGTACACAAATGAATCAAAAAACCTGCCAAATGACGATTTTTCTAAAAAATCATCGTTTTCAGCACTTGAAAAAAGAAGATTTTTCTAAAAACTAATGGTTATCATTACATGGGTTCGGTCGTTATAACACTTTGTGTCGGTTATAACTCTTGCCCTATGGCACTAAACTGACCGAAATTTTAAATTCTTACTAAGAATCGCAACGTGTACACGAATCAATTAAAAAATCAGCTAAAGAAAAATTTTCTAAAACATTACCGTTTTCAGCACTAGGTTCGGTCGCTATAGCACTTTGTGTCGGTCATAACTCTTGCCCTATGGCACTTGACCGAAATTTTGGATTCTTACTAAGAATCCTAATCTGTATACGAATCAATCAAAAAATCTGCCTAAAGAAGATTTTTCTAAAAAATAATGGTTTTCATTACATGGTGTCGGTCGTTTTAACACTTGTGTCCGGGGTAACTCTTGCCCTATGGCACTTAACTGACCGAAATTTTGGATTCTTTCTATGAATCGCAACGTGTACACGAATCAATTAAAAAACCTGCCAAAAGAAAATTTTTCTAAAAAATTACCGGTTCAGCACTTGGGTTCGGTCGCTATAGCACTTGGGGTGGGTGGTTTTTACACTTAGGGTCGGTCTTGCCTTATGTCACTAAACTGACAAAAATTTTATATTCTTACTAAGAATCGTAATATGTACACGAATCAATCAAACAATCTGCCAAAAGAAGATTTTTCTATAAAATTATTGTGTTCTGCACTTGGGTTCGGTCGCTATAGCACTTGGGGTCGGTCGTTTTAAAACTAAGGGTCGGATATAACTCTTGCCCTATGGCACTAAACTGACCGAAATTTTGGATTCTTACTAAAGATCATAATATGTACACGAATCAATCAAAAAATCTGCCAAAAGAAAATTTTTCTAAAAAATTACCGTTTTCAGCACTGGGTTCGGTCGCTATAGCACTTGCTCTATTTCACAAAACTGACTGAAATTTTGGATTCTTACTAAGATTCGTAATCTTTACACGAATCAATCAAAAAAATTGCCAAAAGATGATTTTTCTAAAAAAATATCGTTTTCAGCACTTGGGTTCGGTCGCTATAGCACTTGGGGTAGGTCGTTTTTACACTTAGTACGGTAGGTACGTTAGGAGATTCAACAATCGGGGTGGGTAAATAAAAATTACACAGGTATTATGCAACATTTTTTTATTTAGATATATAATATTATATTAAACACTGCAATTTGACTGCCCTAAAATGCAAAATTTCCTAGTTGGACAGTCAAAGCTTTCTTATGTATTTATATTTTAGTTCAAATAAATAAATAAAATTAAGTGGTTTATACAAAGTTGAATTGTTTCATTTTTCTATAATGGAAAACCACAAAGTTATAGCTATATTCAAAAATATAAATAAAATTAAACTTTTTTCCAGAGTGAAAAACACTCTCTGTGGACTTTATGGTTTATATTCATATTTATGACATGGTGTCTCCGAATCGAATATATATAACAATGCATGCAGAATTATATTTGGATTCAGAAGATATAGCAGTGCATCGACAATCTTTACAGAACTAGGATCGCACGGATTCGCCGGTCTGATGAGACACCGGGTCACTGGAGCCAGAATGCGGCTAATGGCTTCCGACAATACAGTGGTGACCGCAGCGTTCCAGCACCAAACACCACTCCTAAGTGAGCGCTGGGCCCAAACTCACCTTAGACCACGCCCTACTTATAATTGATCATTTACTTATTTTATTTTATTTTTTTGTAATTTTTATTTATTTAATTTTTTTTGTTAATTTGTTTTTTCCAATTCTATGTAGGTACTTGATTCTCATTTTTATTTTAAAAATGTGTTGTGTAAATATGTATAATTATATGGGACATGTGGGATTGCACTATCCTCTTACATCCTGGAATACTAGTATTAGACACCTATGTATTTACAAAAAGACAAATATTATTTTATTGCATAATACTTCTACTATTTTTTTAATTTTAAAATATTTTTTTAAGAAAAGCGCAAACGCTTAAAAAATATAATTATACGTAATCCTTCACTAAGTTTTCCGCTGAACAATATTCATGCTTTGATTGGTGAACGCGGACGGCGAAAAGGCTAGGCTTACGCGCATTCATCCAAGGGGTGATTAATTGTAACAATTATTCTTTTGACAACAGTAAAAGATGTTCTAGCACAGCATAGCGTGAAAGGAGGAAAGGTACTATTGAATGCAATTTCTAAAACAGTGAATACTTATTAATAACCTCGAAACTTTTGTTTTTGTTATCTTTCTTATCTTTCCAAATGTTAAAAATAAGAAATCTTGTATTGTAACTGGAAAAATAATCTGTCGAACCATAAAAAAAATTATAACACAATGTAGAATTAGGCATGTTTATGTTTTCGTTTTTCCAAATGTTTCTGGCTTTCACCCTTTAAGGGTGTTCGTGGCCATAATTTCAAATTATGGATAAGGAAAGGTGGATTTATATAAAGAGGCATAACGAAGACCACCAAGATGAGGCGTTGATTCTTCCAAGCGTTGATTTTCCACATATTTATTTCTGTACGGTGTGGAAATATGGACACTTAGACCCAGCGAAAGAAAACGGATGACGCCTAAATGTGTGCTGGAGAAAAATGCTCAGGATTCCATGGACAGCCAGACGCACAAATGTGTCCATTCTGGAAGAGTAACCATTCACAATAGACTTTCAACTATCTGCCTATGAGGTTTTTAAATATACTTTGGACACGTTGCTCGCCAAACTGAGGACTCAACTTGGAGAAACTCCGTCACTCAGAAAGTGGAAGGCAGAAAACGCAGAGGGTGAAAACCTATGCGCTGGAGTGACCAAGTATCACATCAAGGAGAAGCCTTCTCCACCAAGGAAATCAGAGTAGGGGTCACCAGATCCTCAGCAATGAGGAACTGACTTAAGAAGAAGAAGAATATTACTTTTGTTTAAATGGGTAAATTACAAAATTATATGGAAGACTGAAGTCGATGTCAGGCCTAGAAGAGATTAGATATTGAATGGAGTTAGGGCCATTTTAGATATATTTGAGGGAGGGCCATTTTAGATAAATTGATGTAAGATATATTTTTAGAAAGGAACAAACAAAAAATATGTGCACTAAAGTTCCAACTTATAGACCACATAATGTACAATCTGGGGAGTCAAGGACTTGAATTTTAAAAATGTGAGAAGGAACGAAACAGTGTCCAATTCGCATGACTGAGGAAATTTCTTTTTTGAAAAAATTAGGGAATTGTTGAATCCACGATTTTGATGGGATAGCCATTAGAATTGTCGCAAAGTAGGATCCCTTGGATTGACTAGCAATGTGCCAAAACTCTGTCGAATCATCGCGGGATCTTATTTTTGAGGACGGTAAAAATGTCAGATAGGGGATATGTTTGTTTATGTTTTGAAGAGAATATTATTATTATTATTTATAGGTCCTGAGTTCGAGTCCCAGATGTGACCGTATCTTTTCTGAATTTTCTGTTTCAGATTTTCGGTTGAGTTTCGCCAATATTGTCTTCATTAATTAAATATTACAATTTCTCATTAAGTTTAAAAAAATAGACATGTTTATATTATTATTGCAGTATTAAAAATAAATAAAATACACAATTTTGTTTACGGTTACTCATGGTATTGAAACAAAATTGTTACTTATCTATAAATAACATGTTTTAGAAAATCATGAAAGAGAAAAGAAGTAAAATCCTTTCGATAAAAATACATTACGTAATCGTAATCGTGTTTTATAAAATATATTGAACTTGGCTTAAAGTATTTGTTGGTGGCATCTCGCTGGTCACCTGTAGATGACCATCAGCAGTATGAAGAGCGCAGAAAGCAGAAGCGCGCTGAGTCGGTCCAACAGGCTGGCGATGGAGCGCCACCCCTTCCCGCCATCCGCACTGGAGTTCTAAACATCATCAGAAATAATCATAAATACCAGCTTTGTGGTGGACCATTTAAATTATTCATAAACTGCTCGTTCATCATACTTGGCGCTAATTTTTTTTAAGAAGACCCCTTTTGCCAGTTATTCTTTAAAATATTATGATGAATTGTTTTTTTTTTTTACAATCGCTCCACACAGGAGGCCCTGAGAAAAAAATCCTCAGGTCTTACGTCATCTTTGCGAAAATTGCGAAAAAGGTTTTTTTAAGGAATGAAAGGAGAGGAAGTTCTGAGAAGGAAAAGGGTATAAGGGATGGGTAGGAAACTGGAGGTCATTGTGTCCAATAAGGGACGGACGTACGAATCCATCTCTCTCACTGCGGTGCAAGACGATGGATCGAAGGTGTCCGGCGTTTAGGGCTCCAGCCGGACTCTCTCGACCTTGCACCGCTGTGGGGCGGATTCATGTGTCCGTCATCCCTGATCACCCCTTATACCTGATTCCTTCCCAGAACTTCTAATCTCTTCCATAAAAAGACCCTCTACATAGCATCCCCAAAGATGACGTAGGCCCTGAGGGAAATTGGTTTTTCTCAGGGCCTCCTGTGTGGAGATAATGCCAAAAAAATAAAAACTTATTTTCAAGAACAATCCTTAGGACCATATTCTTTTAACTTTGTCAATCCATTTTCACGTACGGCATATACATATGTATACTGGCTTGGGGAAGTGCAACAAACATAGCATTAGATCCAATGCTAATCCTGTACAAATCACGAGTGCGCCCCACGGTTGAATTTGGCAGCCACCTCTGGTCTGGAGCTCCAAAATACCTGAGAAATACCCTCGACTCTGTGCAAAAACGGGCGGTCCGTTTGATAGATTCTCCTATCTTAACAGACGGATTGCAATCTTTAGAGCACAGGCGTCGGGTGGGAATGCTATCCTTGTTCTACCGGTATTACAATGGAAGATGCTCCGAGGAACTAGCATCATTGATCCCTTCGGCACCGGTGCATAGTCGGGAAACACGCCAAACGCGTGCCCAACATTTGTACACGGTTGACATTTGTCACATGAGAACGGGTCGTTTCTTCGCCTCGTTCTTGTGTTCAACTGCTCGGCTGTGGAATGATTTGCCGGCCTCTGTGTTTCCTCCTTCCTATAACATGGGTCTCTTCAAGACCATTGGAGGGGACCCACCACTTTCCCACGGCTGTGTGAGGAAACTGATTGTTTAACCTCCTTAGCCGCACACGTCAGGACTCTAATTTTTGGTAAAAAGGAAGCTACATTTATTTTTGAAACGAATCTAGACCCTCCAATGTCCCTGCATTTATGATTGTTAGTAAAAAAGAAAAATGTATGCATACTTACATTTGCAGTAATTAACAAAATAAAGACACATCATAGATGTGTTCGCCTGTTGGTTCAGCATCTAGTTGAGTGAAATAATGAATAAAAAGAAAAATATTTGCAGGTGTAAGTATGATTAAAACCAAAGAAAATATATAAAAAGAAAGATATCGGGGGCAGTTTGTCCCACTATCAAGGGGCAGTCCCGGCGAGAATGAGCGGGCGAGCGGCCTGGCCGCAACGTGCCCAAACGCCCGCGTCCCTTAACCAGTTTCCCAAAAGTACCCTTGAAGAAGTGTTTGTGGAGGGGGGGGAGATACTCCCAAAGACACTGGGGAATGAAGTGAGCCTCGGATCACCGGAGGCAGGACGGAAGGGAGCCGGACTCGCGCAAACATTCCTCAAGCTCGCTCATGACGCCGGGGGAGGCACGGGCGTTAGTGGGACGGCCCTACCAGAATTCTGCCACCTGACTGGATGCAGGGACCGGGTCTATCCATTCCCATGGTGGGGAGTTGGACAATACAGTACAATGGAGTTCAGTACAGCAACCTCTCTTCAAGACCAATGTTCATTCCTTCCTCTCCTTAAAAAGACCCGCTACGCAGCATCCCAGATGACATAGGCCCTGAGGGAAATTATTTTCCTCAGGGCCTCCTGTGTGGAGTTAATGTAAAAAAAAATACAAAAATCAACAATAAAACTCATCCTCCATGTACCTTTCCACACAACTTCGAATAAAATTTACGAAATATTAGACGTCATGGTAATAAGACAACTTTAGGCCAAATCTGTACAACTATACATCTTCCAGCATTTACTCTACATTCCAATGCAATCTCAAACAACAATTAAAACCAAAGCATCTACAAAAAAAACCTTAAATATACCTACCGAAACATAACATACCTCACACGGGCAGAAAAACTTTAAGCACTATGCAATCAAACCAAAGATATTGAAATATAATAGATGTGCTAACTGAAGTTTTTACTAGGTGGAACTGCGCTTCCGGGTGTCGCCGATATTGTTTACCAATTAACAAATAAACTAAATGAACGAATAATTAACGAATAAACCAAACGAACGTTAAACTAAATCAGGGTTTCCCAACCAGTGGTCCGCGGACCACTAGTGGTCCGCAAGAGGCTAGGGATGATCCGCCGGTCAATAAGCGAGCAAAAAATCGGGACAATATTCCGTTTATCACTGTTGTACCTTGTGGTCAGTGGCCATTATTCCGTTTCACCTCCACCGTTGTGGTAAATATTCCGCTAGAACCCGTCCTACCCTATCCCACCGCAGTGGCTTAGGCTAGCATGGCACCTGGGACGGATAGGACGGACAACGTGTTGTCACCCCCCCTTTACACCCCCCCTTTAAAGTTGACAAACACAAATTTTGACTTCATAAAAAATTGGGTCCATCCTGGGGGGGGGGGGGGGGGTGACTAGAGAATTGTGAACCCGTGGCGCCCCCCCCCCCCTCGCTACGCCACTGCTTGTGGTCCCTGTCGAAAAAAATAAACGTACAAATGGTCCCGGGTCAGAAAAAGGTTGGGAACTACTGAACTAAATGAACGAATTATTTCCGTATTCAAACTATATTGTTAACCAATACTAATGCGCACATTAAAAAAATCAAAGAAATGAACAAATTCTTTTCGTATGCAGAACTACCCTGATTTGGTCGTAGTCCGCCGACAGTGGCGTGGACATCATAGCATATCTCTTTTGTATTTGAATATCTTTGAATCAAACTATAATTTCATGCCCACCACACTGAAACAACAACTAACTACAACTCAAAACATTTTATTTAAAAAGCAAAAATAATATTTAAAAAGATAACTTTATTACTGAACAGAAAATATTACGACAATATTATTTATACCAGTGGCGTGTAGTCCATAGAAAAATATATCTACCTGCTTTTCAAGATAAGTATTTATCTAACATTATCTGCTACTAATCATAAATTTATGCATACGATACTGCCGTCATGGGTCGAACCACAATGCCCTTCTTGACAATATCAAGGAGGATATTGTGTGTTTATTACAACAGAACAACACTTAATTCAAAACATGCGAACACCTCAGCACAGGTTCTCCCAATGAGGTGTTCTCAAAATGCTACTATTAACCTTTTTAGAAACAGTTACTGAATATTAACATTTTTTTTGTATTTACGACTATGTGAACCGCTGTCATCATTTGTAAAATATGTATTTAAGAATAGAAATAAAAAAATAAATAGATTTTTTGTTAACAATATACTGACGTCAAGTGCCCCGAGGAAGCGGGCGGCTTTGCTGGCCGCGGCCCGCCGAAGCAGGTCCGGCGGAGGGCGACCCTCGCCCCCGCCCTGACCACCTCGCCGGGACAGCACCACGGCCAGCGCGGACACTAGCGCCGAGCACAGCGTCACGCACAGGCTGCCGGTGTACAGGCATACTAGAATTATACAACAAAGCACAAAAAGCCTTAGTGAAGTTATTACAAACAAAACATTTTATGGTTGTGTCACACGACGCTGTACTCCCAAAGCGTTTTTTGGGTATAGCCTATATGTGTCGTAACGAAAATTAATACCTCCGTAATTGAGAATAACGTGCATTTAGGAAGGGAGTATTAACATGAGTTTATTAAATTAAATTTAAAGAATACTACCATGAACCTGGACATTGAAATTAATTAACATACAAGTACAGAAAAACAGACACCTATACACCAATTATTGCAAAAAAAATATAACTGAAAATAAAAAAAATAATGCTCAGATGAACATGATCAAAACTAGCAACGTCGCTGACACATCCTAGCAGCAATTGCTCAATGGTAGCTTGCTTTCATGGCGTGGCCTGGGTGGTGTGCCGTAATCTCCTATTTGAAAATGATGATACCCCTCTCTAAAATAATGACACACTCTCTAAGGCAGAGGATCAGATGAATTAGGGAGCTGCCATGGTCATGCGGCTGTCTCAAAGAAATTATATTCCATGCTCGTGCCGCAATATGGGAGAGAGAGAGCATCGCTTCCGTGAGACATTACAATATTAATCTAAGCTGTATAGGCCACGCCCAAAAAACGCATTCAGCGTATAGGATCAATCTCTTCTACAATAGATATAATTATCTACGTACTTGGTTAATAAATAATAAAAATAAACCCCATTTATTATTACTCTGGACTCCACTTTCGAACGCTTTCAAATGGAAATGTAGTTGTGTTAAGTTGTTAGTTAATGAGTACAAAGTTAGATAATGTGCAGGTACCTATATCAATTGAATTTCGAGACAGGTTCGTTGGCAGGTTCTCATTGAGGTAGAATAGAACCAGGGCAAGCAGCGAGAGTGGCGCAACGGCCAGCACAGCGCGGGGAGCAGCGGCACCAGTTGACGCCGGCAGCAAGTGCCCGAGGAGAACCAATAGGACGGCCGCTGCAGCCTGCACCCGCAGGACCCCCGCACGCCCCATTCCACGACGCTGGAGGGTCACTACATACTCCACCTAAACATTCGATTTCCTTTACCTTCATAATATGCACTGATTACGCCGGATCTCCTCCGACCGTGAACTTGAACGTTTTTGGATTTGGATTTGGATATTATTTATGTTCAGAGTTCCTAAACATGAGTTTACTGACTCTAACGTAATGACTTAAAAGGATTATCTGAAGATACTTTACATGGAATATTGTTTTAAAAATGGTTTTTGGGAAAGTGAAACTTAATAAACTATACTCCAACTTGAGGCAGGATTTCACTTCTTGCGGAGGACATTC
Organism: Limnephilus marmoratus; assembly: GCA_917880885.1. Lineage (NCBI taxonomy): Eukaryota > Metazoa > Arthropoda > Insecta > Trichoptera > Limnephilidae > Limnephilus > Limnephilus marmoratus. Next base: position 66,958,484 of record OU862906.1, read on the forward strand.
TTGGGTTTAATGTATTTAAATTTTTCATTCTCACTATATACAGCGAGAGAATTTATCGTGGAGTTTTCATGTCCGGCTAATCCGGCATAAAATTTTTCAGAATGTGTTACAATTAAATCCGTTATCAAAGGAATGTTTGTGTCATTGTGTAGAGTGGAGACCCTGATCCACTTCGGCGCATTCAACGCAAGTCGAATGGCTTTGTTTTGCAGGGTCTGAAGTTTGTTAACGTGAGTGCTTGCTGCATGGCCCCAAATGGGTGCAGCGTGAGAAAAGCCCGGCCTGAAGGTCGACTTGTAGAGTAGTAATTTATTGTCTGATGATAATCTACTTTTTCTACCAAGCATGGAGTAGAGTGCAGCTATTGACTTATTTGCTGATTTTACTTTATCATTAATATGTTTTTGCCACATTAATTTCGAATCTAGGGTGACTCCCAAGTATTTTATAGATTTTACCCATGGAACTTTCTTCCCAAACATTACTATATTCGGGGGCTGCTTGAAATTTCTTTTCATAAATACGGTGGCAGCACTTTTGGAGGGGTTTATTGAAATTCGCCATTGTTTGCAAAAGTCTTCGGTTAGAGTGGCTTGGATCTGTACGCGGCTTGTAGCAGCGGTCGCAACTATTGAACTTGAAATGAGATTTGTATCGTCAGCGAATTGCGTTACTTTTATATTATGATTGACTGGTTTGGGAATGTCGCTTGTATATACGTTATAAAGTTTGGGTGACAGTTGACCGCCTTGGGGTACTCCTGCTCGTAGTAGACGTTCTGTGGAGAAGATCTCGTCTAGTTTTACCCTGAATGTGCGATCCGTAAGATATCTATGGATGATTTTGATAAAAGATATTGGAAAGCCTAGGAGAAACATCTTGTAAAGAAGGCTATAATGCCAAACTCTATCAAAAGCTTTACTTAGGCCAACCGAAAGGATAACCGTTTGTTTATTTGTATTAAATCCTTCTGTAATATGTTCAACCACACGGAGGAGTTGATGTAGGGTCGAATGACCCGCTCTGAAGCCGTGTTGAAAATCTGGTATTATTTTATTATCTTGAATAAATGAAACTAGTCGTATGAGGATTATTTTCTCTAGAATTTTACGTAGACAAGGAAGGAGGCTAATTGGGCGATGATTTTCGGTTAGAAGTGGGTCTTTACCCGGTTTTGGAAGTAAAATAACATTTGCTTGTTTGAAAGCCTTTGGAAAACAATTTAGTCTCAGTGACGCATTGCAGATGGCTGTTATAGCACATATGCCTTTTAATGGGAGGCATTTAAGGACTTTGTTTGAAATGCCGTCCGGACCGGCCGCTTTCTTAATTTTCAGAGATGAGACAATTTTTTGAATTTCTTTAGGTGATGTAAATTTGATGGGCAAGTCATCAGATTCAGTACTTATAATTGATGAACTTGAACGTCTGCTTGAACATTATTATAAATAATTTTTGTTTTCCATCTCCTCCGTTTGTTGAAACATGATTGAAAGATTGGGCGAAGTGGGCGCGGATTTGTAAATAGGCCTTATAGGCCGCGGCCTTGGGGCGGCAGAGTTTGGGGGTGGCGCTCGCTCGCTTTGGTAAGCCGTTAAGTTTGTGTGCGATTATAAACAAAAAACACTGTGGATAGATAGAGTATTTTATCTATTAAACGTTAAATCTCATTGGGTAAAAGTCGCTAATAATTACTCATTACTATCCCATGTTAGATAGTTACTTATGTTTGTGCTACTGCGCGGGCGGTAATGCCTAGATCACACGTACCAAATAAATGGGCGAGGCAGCAAAATAATACTAGGTACGTACGAAATAATAAGTAGGTACGAAACCGGCGCAACCATATACTATTCACCATGCACTGGTGCATTTAGACAGGGAGTGACAACCGTTTTTTTTTAATTTTTTTTTTTAATTCTGTTTTCCATAGAGAGAACCAATTTGTCAAAAAAAAATTCTTTACTTTTAACGTTTTTTAAAAGATAACATAGGCTCTTAATAATTTTCGCCTCCTGCGTGAAGTTAATGTAAAAATACGTACTGAAATGGTTTGGTGCATGTCAATTTCTTTTTATGGTTAACATTTATTGGACAACCAACACCCCTGCCACAGGTCACCCCAAGTGGTTCGCTACGTTTGGTGACTTAGCAGGGGTGCCCGGGTTCATGGGATGAGGTTTGTCTTGGTGGCGGATACGTTTGCCCAACCACTGCGTGGCAGGCTGGATCGGAGGAAAGTGATTGAGGGAGGCCTTTTGACCTCTCCAGCCGGATTCTCCCGACCCTTCGCCTTGCACCGCAGTGTGAGGAATAGATTCATACGTCCGTCACTCCTGGCCACACTGACCCCCAGATTCCTACCCACCCCTCATACCTTTTTCCTTCCCATACTTCTTCTTCTTCCTTTCCCTTAAAAAACCCTCCACACAGCATCCTCAAAGATGACATAGGCCCATAGGGAAATTGTTTTCCTCGGTGCCTCCTGTGTGGAGCTAATGTAAAAAAAAATATATATATTCTTGAAGAAAATAAATAAGGTAAAAAGGTATATAATTTTTTTTTTTATAAATGACAAACATTCCCGGGTTACAAATAACCCAACAATGTTTGAAAAACTCCTACTACCACCACAGAAAGCCGAAAATGTTGCTTGTGTTGTGATGGAGGATGGAGCCAGCCGAGGAATCGAACACGCGATGCTCGGGTGGGACCCAAGCGCTATGCCCACTCAACCACTGACCAGTCAAAAAAACAAATGTTAAAACGATTCTTTTGTATTGATAGGAATTATTACGACAACAATCTCAGATCATTGTATTTCTGTGATCTGAAATTGCGATCGTAAAAACAGTGCAAATGTTACTTTTACTAATATACCTATTTGCTTATTTTGGCGATAGAAAAATTAAATTCAGCCTTCTTCTTTAAAATATATAAATTCATGATTAACCTCCTAATGAACCTCCTATTTTGCGACACATTAAAACTATTATGCTAATATAGCGAAACATAAAAGGGCATAACCAAACACAACCATTTTTAAATCAAATTCTAGTTATATCGAGTCTTTTCTACAAAAAATAAATTGATTTCGAAAGACTCTTATTTTATTGTAATCGCAAATTACTCGGAAACTTGACAGGTCGTGAGGCGCAACCAACTAGCACTGATAATTACGAGATACTGGTTGCGTCACCCTTGACGACTGTCAATTGTCTTCGAGAAGCTGCCTGTGAGTGAAATTCGTAAGTTGCTTTCCAGTGGATAACGATTGAGTTGCCAACTGTTTTTTTTCAATTTCCCTGTGAGCGGATGGACTTAATTTTACTAGGTTTGGCCGAATGTGTAGTGGCTAGCGACCTCCATCAAAGTTCATAGAAAATGCGTAATAAGGTTAGCTCATCGAGTAGGTAGAGCTTTGAAGTAACTGCAATATAAGTGGCAGTCTTTTACTTCAAGCTACGTCACGCGTTCGAAATTTCGAAAGCAGCCCAACGAGTTTTTTTTTCGAAAAAACCCGTATGAGCTAATTGATTTTATACAGACGACAAAATTATAACGTACAAATACTGTTCCAAGATGAGCAATACACAAAATTTTGAAAGGTTTATTTCTGCCAAGGTGCCGAGCACAGAGACTGATGTCCGGACGGCTAGTTCGTGCGAGTTGAACCAGCTCCCTTGATTCGAGAGGTGGAGGCGATCCCGGATCAACTCGAACTCCAACCTTGCAACTCGAACTCCCAACCCACGATCTACCCCCCTACAACAACGTTTAAAGTTGACCTAGTTGGAGTAGTGTTAACATAAGGATTTTGATTTGGTTTGCAGTAAAATAAATTGGCTCACCTTAGTATAAGGTTCCGCACAGCACTCATAGATCTTCGCGCTTTGATAAGGCTTCACGTCTACGAGCTCCCACTCCTCATTCTCTACATACACATCAGCCTGGAATACACAAAAAGGTTTGAATACAGTTTTCCTATTAATCTTAGTTTTTAGATCAAATGGTATTATCATGCCATTAAATAAATGCGTTGCAATAATAATCAATACTGTTGTAATTCTTAGAGCCTAATGGTTCTGTAGCCTCTGCGTTTCCTCTCTCCCACAACAAAGGTCTATTCAAGACCCGTGTTCACTTCTTCCTTTCCTCAAAAAGACCCCTCATACAGCATCTTCAAACATGTGTTTCTCCATTGTCGACTCTTGTGTAGAGTTAATGTAAAAAAAGCTTTTCAAAACAGCCAGTGGACTAACGTCCTCATAACGTCCTCGTAGCTCCTCGGCGGCAGGAATATGAGGAGGCGTTGACCTTAGTTAGCAGTGTATTTACTCTGATATTGTAAATCGTTACAATACCAATTGATCGACAAAATATGTTACATAGCCCTCAGTATTTCAGTATTACCTACACAGAGCTAACTACTAACTACTTTCTAAAGATATTTTTATATACAGAAAAATCAAATGTGTACTCCGAACATCTGTTGAAGGCGTTCAAACTAGAAAATTTAAGGACTTTTGTAGGATCCTAATTCCAGTAAGATGGGCATGCCAGCTGTTGATAACTAGATGATAATATAACAAATACAGAGAGGAAATAAATACGTTTTTATGGGTAGAACGCCTCCCGCGTTTTCTCTTGAAATTTTCAAGATACTTTCCAGAATGAGGTGGGTCTGATCCAACCTCACCTTACAATATAATATCACCCTTGTTTGGCGGATCGGAAGAGTGCTCTTGTTATAAAAACTTACAAAAAGGATGCTGCGTGCTGTCGAGTGTAAAATGTAGAGCTTTCAGCTGGTAATGCTAGTGCGTTTAATTTGGTCAACAATTATGTCTTACTATATGAAACGATATACTTTGTTTAAACAATGCGTTTCTCCATTGTCCACTAGTTTCGAAGGATTCCTGTTTCATCCTAAAATATGTCAGTTAGTTTAATTTTTGTCTCAACCATCGCTATGGAAGGATTTTTCCGTAGATAGCATTTTTTTTTAATATTTGCCTCCAGACGGGTTGCACAATGCAACCGCTTCTCCCAACTAGAAAATAAATAATTTAGCAAACAAAATGGCAAAATAAAGGTTTTGACATCAATAAGTATTAGTTAGTTCCCATTTCACCACTATCCTTTGAGTTTGTTTCCAGGTCCCGTAATGGTCTCTTTTTTCCCAAGTATGCTCCTCTAACCTCTAAGTATTTATTAACTTACTTTCATGTTGGAAGTGATTCAAGTGATTTGCAAGACCCGCCTGGAGGCAAAAAAATAATTTTTAAAAACAAGTACTTTGAATGTTTTAAAATCGGTCTGCGGTTCATTCAACAGATTGATTTTGGTTGCGTCATAGGTCCAAGAGCCAAAAGTGATGTTACAGGTCTGCTCATCCCTCGGCCACCCCTTCAGCTCGAGGTTACAGAAAGCGATGAGGCGGGCCGGGGGCACCCACAGCACGGCTCCGTCAGCCCACACGATGCAGTGCGTGTGGTCGTACTGATTGATGTTGCCGGCAGCAGTGTTGTACTGCACCACGTCGGGCTGCCAAATCTCATGGTAGGCCACGTGGAGGCTCTTCACGTCTCCGAAGTCGGAGGGGTCCCACTTCAGTTTGTCGTCGTTCCACGCCTGCAAAAATACGCTCGTGAGGACTAAACACGGTCAACTTCCCTGGCTTTGTACCCAGGTGCCGCAAGTTTGATATCCGGTAGGTAGAGTGTGTAAAGGGTGAATGATGCGAAAAAAATGTACGAAGAGCATCGATATACCTATAATAACAATATATTAGCCCTCTTGTTGCCAACTCAGCTTTAAAGATAGATTTAGCTTCAAAATCAGTCCGTCAGCTCCAAAAAGAGGGTTTAACTTCTTAGCTCGTTTTCAGATAATCTAACTACCTTTTTTACACAATACTAATGTACAAAAAATGACGATTTTAAGAGGTAGTTCTGTAGGAATCAGTTATTTTCATATTGAAACCCCCCCGCTAGAATTTAGCTATTCCTAAGGATGATGAATTTTCGGTCTCTACTGAGGGTATATCTCTTTTTTAGCTCCTTTTCGGGTGACGCTGGCTTCATTTTCAAAATCGAGTTGGCAACACTGCTCTTATACCCTAATTACTATCGAAAAATAATACCACATAAGAGTAATTTCATAATACAATTCCCCATCGAATTCTGATGCCTAGCTTCGAAAGCCGAGATATAAATACAAGTTACCTACAATGTACAACAGACCACCAAGTAGTTGATCAATGTAATTTGTGAATTTATCGGCCAATAGCCATCCTGAAAAGCATCGCATCACAAGATGTAGATATGAACTTAACAACCCAACTTGATGTAAACTTGTTGTACAAGCGTCTAAACACATACTCTAGATCTGTGACCTGGGATACAAAGTAGGTAGAGTCGCAGACTGAGCACACACACAATCGACTATTATAAACCTTAGACTGTCGCTGTCTCACTTTAATACTGCGGAAGTCAAACTGATAATTCAATTATCATCCCGCATTATCGAGTTACGGTGTAAGAAAATTCGATAACGGGTGAACGTCTACCAACTGAATATGACGTCGACCAATATTAAAATGGCAGGTCAGTATTTTTTGAAATGGTATTTACTTTGAAAACAGAATTGGCTTACCATCCTGACCCAGCTGTGAAGCTCTATGAGACCGCTGGCATCATCCAGAGCCACATGGTACACGGACATCCCTATAGTCACATTGATGGTGCTTTGGGAGTGTGCTGGGCGTGCGAACTTGTCGTATCCTGAGAGGATCGTCTTCTTCAGAATGTCGCTCGGTGTGGAGTTCCATGGAGCATCCACTAGCATGGTATCTACTGAAATATTAAAAAAACCAATAGCATTTTAATTTTAATTTATTTTATATATTTAATAATATTATTATTTAAACAACAAAAATAGTTTATTATAAAGAAGTTCTGCTGTGAACAGTGTGAATTACACACAGCAGAACTTTTTTATTATAAACTGTTTTTATCATTGACGTATTATTTCTACTACGTCGGGTATACTTGGTCGAAGGTTTTTTAAATATATAAAGGAAATAAATATTAAAATGGAGTTCTACAAAATAAACAATAAAAAATGAATAGCATTGATTCACTGGGCATTATTAGAAATTTATAATTATTAATTATTAGGCTGCGATAACACAGTGGTGATCGCAGCCTTCCAGCACTAAGCGCCACTCCTGAGCGAGCGCTGGGCCCGAGCGCACTCCAGACCACGTCCTATCCTAATTGATTATTTATTTTATTTCTATTATCGCTTATGTTTTTTATATTTGATTGTTTGTTTTTTTTTCTTCTCTTTTCCATTTACTTTTTTTACTTTATCTGTTGTGTAAATATGTACAACTTTATGGGACGTGCGGGATTGCACTATCCTCCCCACATCCTGGAATAAACATTTTACGCACTTTTTTTATGCATTTTATTATTATTATTATTATTAAATAATTCGAAAGTGTTATTGTATCCATATTTTTTTAATCTGTAGTTAACCCACGTTTACAATATTGTAAAATTTGGAATATAATGATTTTTTTTTTTAAATTTAACAATTTGATAACAAGATTGTTTTGTACATTGAAAATTTATGACATTTGAAAGATTTTTGAAATTTTAAAAAATTTGAAATTAGATTTTTCTTGATTTTTTTTTTACTTGCGCGTTAATTCATCGATGCGGCGTAGTGTAAAGTCGGGTCCAAAGCTCGTCATTTGTCTCAATTTGTCTTGATAAAATCATTGACAGTCCCACAACAAGTCAATGATTTTATCAAGTTTGTCAATGTTTCGAGTTTAGTTGTGCTTCCCGTGTTCGACGGAAAACATTCCCAAAACACTTCATCCCGGGTGAAGCGGGAAGGCAGGCGGGGGGGTATAATTCATTTAATTGACAGGAGTCGCGCGGTGTGGTCGTATTTATGGAAGAACAAACCGAACGACTTTTTGAGGTTATGTGTAATGTATAATGAGCGAGCTTAAATATTCATGAGTTTAAAATATTATTATACTTACGTATAATATTATAATAAATATATTTGATAATATAATTATAATATAGTAACAAATATTAACATACTTATTCGGTATCGAGAAACGCCTGAAATATTCTCCGCGCCGCGCGGGAACGTCATGTCTTTGTACAGTAATATACAGTGCCCTTGAAATGATTTTACACAAAAACGTAAATTTCATAAACAGCCATACATTGTTATTATGTACTTTATTATTATGTTATGTAGGTACTACTTGTCAAATTGTGTTCACCATGCCAACGTGAATAATCAGGAAAGATTTCTGACTAATATCGATTATGGCACGACCTAAAGTTACGAATTTAGAGTGCGTAAATATTTACGTCAAAAACAGAATAATTATAAATATTTGATATTATATTATAATTTTATTATCAAATATATTTATTATAATATTATACGTAGTATAATAATATTTTAAACTCGTGAATATGCCCGCTCATTGCACATAACCACAAAAGGCGGCCGTTCCGTTAATTCTCCCCACACGACCGCATTGCGCGGCATCTGTCAAAAAATGAATCCCCCCCCCCGCCTGCCTTCCCGCTTCACCCGGGATGGAGTGTTTGGGAAATGTTTTCCGTCGAACATGGAAAGCACAACTAAACTCGAAACAACAAAAGTTGAGAATATTTATTGACAAACTTGATAAATTCATTGACTTGTTGTGACAAATGACGAGCTCTGGACCCCGCTTTATATTGACTACATCGGAAGTTTATTTACGCCATTGATCGCCCGAGTGTCTAAGCTCGTGCTAGCGCATACTTTGATTTTATTGGTCATGAAGTTTCTGATTCATATTATTGATAGATCATATATGGATTTGTCCGCGAGAATCGAAATGATCTGAGACGGGTAGATTGAGGAATGATACGAGAACGACCGTTACTACTTACCTACATACTACTTACTCAAGGTGTTCTACTGATGAGGACATAAAATTCGTGACTTTTCGCATCCCACGTGCAACTGAATTTACTAGCGTCCATCTTTGTTCATTTTCGTTCATCTTAGTTGTATTTGTTTGTGCAGCAGCTTTAGTTTCAATGCTCCTTCTCGAATGATCTGGTCGAACTGACGGTAAGTTTTTTTTTATCTTGAGAGTCTTCTATCCTATTTTACCGACTCTTCCTGTGATTGAGGGTAACCTGATTCCTTGTAATTACACTTCCATAATAAGCTCAAAATATCGATAATATATATCTACTTTTATCAATATAACGGTGTTCAATGTACGCCTTGGCCTCGTTCCGTGCAATTTCCCAGTAGGTACGCTTTGCTACCGCAAACAATCAGTTGGGCCTTGAGGAGCTCATCATAAATCAAGTTCATTGAACCCCGCTCGTAAAGGAATACCCAGTCAAACGGTCCTCATTCCACAAGGCTAATAATGACATAAGAGACACATGGTACAAGTAGATTGGAACGTCCTTGATTTCGTAAATCTTCGGTCTCTCATTTTTACACGATTATTAATAATCTTATCTTGGATATGGTTCCATCGAGGTCTGTAGATAAATATTCGTATCCCCCTCAGGAGCTCATCGTTAATAAAACTTATTCAAGATTAAATTTCACAGAACATAATACATAAGAACCCCTCCGTTTTCGCTACTTTTTCCAGGCTACGCACCAGATAGAAGAGCCACCAAAGAAGTAACACGAAGACTTTATTAATACCTAATTCTAAAACCACAAATTGTTGTGGTGGCGAGTTGGAGTTATCATGTCTCCAGCTAAGTGTGCCCTCTAGCTAAGGGCGCTCACACGGCAAACTATAAAGGGCTGTCCTGCCAGATCCCAATTTAATAAATTAAATACTAACAGAAAACTTTATTACAACTTTCAACGACAATCCGTTAGAATCAACAACAATGAATACCGTCGAGATTGCCAGCAGGATAAAGACTTTCCCGGCTCTCAGCCCCAGCCTCGAAGAGTAACCCCTAGGTCCAAGCCAATCACCAGCAACATCAATCTAAACCAATTATCGTTAAACTGCATAAGTGGTAAACCAGCCCTCCCACAACACCCCTTCAACTTCATAATCTTGGCCTGTACCAAACTTCTTCAAAAGCCGTAACTCCCATCAGGACAACCGGCTCCCCAAAACTCCAGCCTTCAACCAACAATTCTGACTTGAACGCCGTTCTGCATCTAAGCATCCCAGAGCGACCTTCCTCTCTTTTCCCACCTCATTTTTCTAAACTCGAGGCTGGCGAAATCCAAACCCTCATCGAACGAGCTACAGAGCTCCAATTCCTTTATCCAAAACTCCGTCAACGAGCTAAGTTCCATACAGACATATACATTAAGAAACACAATGGCTAGACAACGCGCCAATAAATCAAACTTTAAAACAGCCTAAAGGAACTCCAATGGCACAGTACTAGCATGCCGCGAAGAAATAATACAATTTCTCCACGATTATAACCTAGACGTATTTCTTATAAATGAAACGTGGCTAAAACCATCACGCAACCTTAGAATACCAAATTATAACATATTTCGAGATGACAGAACCTAAAATAAAGGAGGCGGTACTGCTGTTTTTGTTAAAAGCACATTGTTTAGCACGTTCATTCTCTAACTATAACATTGAATCCACCGCGATTAAAGTCAATACTTCTTCCGGTCCAATTAAATTCATGTGTTTATAGCCCTCCTAAACGATATTTGATTCTCTCCAAACTAGACTCACTCCTCTCCGAAAACGTCCCCACTATTATAGCCGGAGACTTGAACGTTAAACACGGCTTCTGAATGTTGCTAAGTCATACGTAAGATTTAATAACTATGCGGAGGCAGCTTCATACTTTAAAATTGATTCATTGAGTGTACGAAGGCATCATATGGATGCAATATTCCTGTATAAATTAGTTAACAATAATATTCAATGCCCAGAGTTGCTAAATAAAATTCAATTTAATGTACCTGCGTACAACACGCTCTTCTGTCCTGTTCAGGGTGGATCAATGCAAGACAAACTGTAAGCAGAATTCTTGTCTGAACAGACTATGCAATAGTTACAATAGCGTATTATCGAAGGTGGACATTTTCAATTCCAAACTTACCAAATATAAGGGGTATATATTTTTTTTAATTTTTTTTTATTAGTAATAGAAGGTACATAAATTACAAATAATTTTTATACAGTAATTAATTACATGGTAGAAATTTGATGTACCCCCATAATTAAGCAAGGCTTGTGTGTATGGGGGGGTGTTATTGTATTGCTTTTTTATATCATTCAGTTTAAGTTTTCAGTATAATTTTTGAGGTGAGTTTTAAAATTTTTTATATTGGTATTCATGTTTCTAATTTTTTCTGGTAATGAATTAAAAAATTTTGCTCCGAGATATTTATGACTCAATTGTCCAATTTTTTTTTTACATTTTGGAGTCGGAAGTATTGATGTTTGTCTAAGACTTCTGTTATTTTTAAAGGGTGCAACTTGATTTTTAATATTATCTTTATAAATTTGTAATTTTGCATGATAAAAGTATAATGCACTTAATTTTCTGACATTAAATTGTTTGAATAAAAGTTCTGACGAATATGAGTAGGGTTTTTTTAAAATTGTTTTTATTATTAGTTTTTGTGATATGTAAATTGTTTGTGTTTGATTTTTATATGTACCGCCCCATCCTATAATGCCGTATTGTATAATTGATTGACAGAAAGCGAAGTATGTGGTTCTAAGTAATTTTTCGTTTAAAATATCTCTTAAACATCTAAATATATATGTTAGTTTCCTTATTCTGTTGTTCAGAATATTTATGTGTGGAGACCATTTTAAACGCTGGTCTATTGTTATGCCCAGGTACTTAATATCAGTTTTGCTTTCTATTTTTGAACATGATATATTACATTTGTGGTTTTCTGTATTTGTCACAGAGTGGATTATTAAGTTTATTTCTTTAGGTGTTTCTTGTTTTTTAATGAAAAATGGTAAATAATAGGTTTTTTTAGAATTTAAAGTCAACAGGTTTTTATCAAACCATAATTTTAGTGCATTGATATCTGTATTTGCCATTTTGTTTAATTCAGACCAGGTGTTTGCTTTTAGTAGTAGGACTGTGTCGTCAGCGTAGGAGACAATGTCTCCATATTTAGAAATATTGAATATATCATTGACATATATAATAAATAACAATGGTCCCAAAACTGTACCTTGGGGTATTGAAAAATCGCTATATTTTGAATCGCTGACTTGATTTAGTAATTTTACTTGTTGTGGTCTTTCATGTAAATAACTAGCTATCCATGCTAAGACTTTCCCATTAATTCCTATAGATTTTAATTTATTTATTAATTTTTTATGTGATATGCTGTCGAAAGCTTTTTTCAAGTCTATAAATATTCCGATACATTTTTTATCGGAATCTAGGGCCGTATATAAATAGTTGGTTATTTTTGCTATCGCGTCGTGAGTACTTGTATTTTTTTTGAAGCGAGTATTTTTTTTGAAGAGTATTTCTCTAATGTTTCATGAATATGTTATGTGTCTATGTTTCTTATGTTTCTATCGTTTATACTTATAATTCTGTTGTGATTTGATTTATATGTACAACCTGGCTTCTTACGGTTACCAATGTATTGATATTTTTATGTTTTATGTAAATTTTAGTTTTATATACTTAATCTTTTGTTTTATAAAATTTTTGGTCTCATACTCCTTTAACATAAATTTTATTATTTCTATTTTTTATTATGCTGTTTAATCAGAGGTTAAGTCACAAGGAGGAAATCCATAATTGGTTTTATTTTGGCTATACAAACATGTACAAACTGGAAAAATGTAAACTAACGATTTCCAGAAAATAAATAAATAAATAAATATGCTCTCTCTAATTCAATCGCCGTAGACGCCCCTGACCTACCCACCCTTCAGCCACCAAATTCCAGGTCAGGTATAATTGATATAATCATCCTCAAATACACAAGTCACGTTCACTCGCTAAAAGTAGGTACTAAACTCGCATCCGACCATAATCCTATTCTGCTAACACTGACGGGAGGCTTGACTTCACTGGTCCCACATAATCCAAAAATTAAATGGCCTACACTCATCGAGTTATTAAATTCATCTACGACACTGCGAACTTCTATTCTCTACGAAACGAGTCTGAACACCGTCACTACTATGATGATAAACTCAATCAAATTCTCCATCAACGAGGCATCCGTTCACATTCCCAATGACACAAGTCAACATGGTATCTCCAAAGAGTTTAAAGATCTTATTAGGGAAAAAAATTTAATCCGTAAAGAATGGCAAAAAAGTTGCAATCCTATGGTAAAAATGCACTACAACTGTTTATCCCGTTAAGTAAGAGATGCCCTAAAGTTCTAAACGAATTTCGCAATGAACGCTGGCACGAGATCATATCATCCCTCGAAAACGACAGAGCACCTTACTGGAAACTCTCTAAAACTGTCATAAAATTAAGTACTAGAATATAACCGATCACGACGGCCCATCTTTCGTTTCAATGGTGGATTCAAAAGTAGTTTCAATTTTAAATACAGAATCTGACGACTTGCCAATCAAATTCTCAACACCTAATGAAATTAAAAAATACATTAACTCTCTTAAGACTAAAAAAGCGGCGGGACCAGACGGAATATCAAATAAAGTTTTAAAATGCCTCCCTATGAGGTATCTGTATCTAGGTACCTGCGCCTTGAAAGCCATCTTCGACGCGTCACTTCGAATCAGTTGCTTTCCTAAAGCATTTAAACACTAATAATATTTACAAACACTATTAACAACGAACCATCGCCAAATCCGTTTCCATCCTTACTTAGGTAAAATTTTAGAGAAAATCATCCTCCTTCGATTAGAATCACCCATTCGTGAAAATAAAATATTGCCAGATTTCCAACATGGTTTCTGAACTGGTCATTTTTTAATTCATCAAATTTTCCATATAGTCGAGATCATATAACTGATGGCTTAAAAATAAACAAACATAGGGTGATCCTTACAGTTGACATAAGACAAGCATTCGATAGAGTATGGCATAACGGGTTATTGTGTAAAATGTATCTTATGGGTTTTCACATCTCATGTATTAAAATGGTATTGTAGCCAGGTACTCGAAACTGTATTATTTCGGCTGACCACACCGCTGGGGTAGTGTACTTGTCGCGGCGCGGACCTCGCAACATTCAAATTACTTGCAATTTTGAATCTCTCACGACAGGACGCTTATAAATATTTGTGTTCATTGTAAACTACCGTGCAATAAATTAACCAAGTTTATAACTGCCCTCTTTGTTATTTAAAACCCGTGTATTTTGACGTAGTGCTAATGGAGTCAGATTAAATCATCAATAGTAATATTTACAACTAAAGCAACACGTTAAAAATGGTAACTCCGAATCGAATTCGCATTGCGTAGATGTTTATCCCGTCCGCTATATAACGACTTAGGTAGTGTATGAAACTCCAGCCGTGAGAGATCAGGATTGCAACGTCCTGCAGCTAAATTTCGTAAGTTTTATTTCAATTTTACAACTTAAATTCATGTAAATGTAAATCCGCTGCAGTATTTTTTCAGAACAAAAATATCGACGTCAAATTACGATTTAACAGTCCCCGTAAAGTCCCGTACTGACTTTTTGAGAAATATTCAAATATACCGATCTTGAAACTGATATAAATAACCCAATAATCTTTTTAAAATATCAAAGTTTCTTAAAAAAGAATTAAGTGCGTGTATATTTCTATTTCAGTGAGATTCCTTAACGCGGACCGCTGCAGAAATAGAGTGGCCCACATGGCAGTTTTCGCAAATTGTTAGAGAAAGGGCAGAGATTGCTGTTGAAACAAAGAAGAAAGGTGTAGAAAATGTCACAATCATAATTTATCCAATTTTTGATTAACATGTTGTTGTAAAATCCTTTTTTACTACCTACAGTTTTAAACATGTGGTGATATCGTAAATTTTCAAAAATAATTGATATTTAAAACCTTGAAATTTAAAACAACTTTTTAAAAATCTTATATGTTGCAAGAAATAATATATTCAATTACAAATAACATCAAGGAAACCCAAAATTGCCCAATTTTAAATTCATGTGCAAAGGTTTCTATCATCACGATGGACCACCAAATTTATTAAAGTATAAATATTTTTTCTTTTGATGAAATTTAGCACAGTAGGGTGGATCAACAACTATCTTCCTTGTTTTCTTTGCTCGCTTTCAATTTTAATCAAACATTACACGAAGAATATATTTTTAATATTAATAAAAAAAATTTGCATGTCGATAATATTGCTGCAAATTTTAAACACACATCGTATTGTTGAATATTAATATTGTTGTATATTAACTTTGATGTAATATTTTAACCACATAACATTGCCACATGATTTATAATAATTTAGTTATTCCACAATCTTTATATTGTATATTATTTTGCTAACTAACTAACTAACTAACCATCACGCCGTTTCCCCGCAGGGGTAGGCAGAGAGGACGGACCGCCAAACATCCCGGTCTTGGCACACATTCCTTGCCTCGTTTACATTCATACAACGTCTCATACATTCTCTTCTATTATTCTGACTCTTGACATGGCCCGACTCAAGTATCTGATTCACTTGGTCGTGCCATGTCTTTCTTGGGCGTCCTCGACTTCCTCTACCATTCACATTTGCGTCATATATTCTCCTTACACTCCTTTCCTCGTTCATTCGCTCTACATGCCCAAACCATCGGAGCGTTCCTTTCTTGATCTTACTCATTACGCTTACATCAGCCTTGCATTCTTTGCGGATTTCCACATTTCTCACACGATCATACATGGTTTTACCACACATACGCCTCAGGGATCTCATTTCTACAGCGTTCAGTCTACTTTCATCCTTCCTCTGCCAGTTCCATGCCTCACTGCCATACATCAGGGTAGGTACCAGTACTCCATTATGGACGGCTAGTTTCGCGTCTTTGGACAGTTTTTTGTTGGTGCCAACGGCGTTCAGCCCTCCATTAATAGAGTTACCAGCATTCACCCTTCTTTCAATATCTCTATCAGCCTTCCCATCTCTCGTAAACATACTTCCCAAATAAACAAACTCATCCACCTGCTCCAAGTATTCATCATTCACAACTATATTGCATACTGATTTCGTACTCTCTCTTTCAAACACCATGACTTTAGACTTACTTACATTCATCATTAACTCATTCTTCATACATACTTCGTTCATCCTTGACACGAGAGACTGTAGATCTTCCATACTGTTAGATATCAGCACCGCATCATCAGCATACAACAGGCAACATACTTCCAGATTACTCAATTTCGCGCCCAATCCCATCTCTTTCAATTCTTGCATGCAATTATCCATATACAGATTGAATAACCACGGCGACATTACGCAGCCTTGTTTAACACCTTTTGTGATGTCAAACCACCCCGTAAAATCGCCGTTCACCCTAACACATGCAACGCTTCCCTCATACAGAGACGCAATTGCCTGTATGAGATACTTATTCACTCCATACTTGGACAATACCTTCCATAGCTTTTTCCTGTCAACTCGGTCGTATGCTTTTTGTAGATCTACAAAGGCACAAAAGAGTTTCTGTTTTTTTGCAAGAAACTTCTCAGTGAGCATACGCAAGGAGAAAATTTGGTCCATGCACCCCCTTCCACTCATAAAAGCACCTTGCACATCCCATATTTTATCTTTTGTTTCCATTCTTACCCTTTCAATCAATATTCTACCATACAACTTGCCCACTGTACTAAGAAGGCTAATAGCCCTATGATTCCCACATTCCATACGTAACCCTTTACCTTTGTACAATGGCATGATTACAACCCTTCTCCAATCTAATGGCGTGTAACCCTCCTCTAAACATTGGTTAAAAAGTCTGCACAACCATGTGAGAACAATACGGCTATCTCCTTTAAAGTATTCGGCAGCAATATTGTCGAAACCCACAGCCTTACCATTTTTCATACATTTAATAGATTTTTTTATTTCATCCATGCTGATTTTGGTAACATTCACTCCATCATCGTTCATAACCGATTCACCGCTTGGATCACAGTCACTCGGGTTACTTTCGAAGACTTCCTCGAAATATTTCATCCATCTCTCTTTAATTTCATTCTCATTCGTCAACATTTGTCCATCTTTCGATTTTATCACTTTCATGCTTCCGTTCTCTGGTCCACTCCGGGATCTTTTGACCTCCTTCCAAAACAGTTTTATGTTTTCTTGGAAGTGCTTTGTCATTTTGATTCCCTCTTCTTCTTCCAGGCGTTTTTTCCGTTCTTTCACCCCAACACTTACTCTTTTCTTGCATGCCTTATACACTTCTTTCGCTCGCTCTCTTTCTTCGCTTGAAACACTGCCAGTCGCTATCAGATGTAACCATGCTTTCTTCTTCTCTGAGACCAGTGCTTTGATCTCATCATCCCACCATGCATCACCTTTTTTCCTACCTTGCTTACTTATTCCACACACGTCTCTAGCAGATTCACATAGACTCACCTTAATGTGCTTCCATGTTTCCTCTATGCTTAGACCGTTCATTTCCTTCTCATTCAATCTCATTTCTGCACACTTCTCATACTCACTTCTGACATAATCGTTTTGTAGTTTTTCTATTTTGACTCTTGTTGGAGCTGATACCATTTTCACCTTAGAGCGCCAGCCGCGAAAGAGGTTTACTTTTGACACCACCAGAAAGTGGTCAGTTTCAACCTCAGCCCCTCTGAAAACTCTTGTGTCCTCGGTAACGGCTCTCAACCTAGAGTCAATTACTACAAAATCGATTATTGATCTTTCAATTCCTCTTTCCCACGTATACTGATGGATACCTTTATGATCGAAGAAAGTATTCGACACAAAAAGGTTCCACTCTAAACATACCTCAAGTATTCTGTTCCCATTATCATTCGTTCTTTTATCCCCAAACATACCTAAGGCCGAATCAAATCCGTCACGTCTAATACCGACCCACCCATTCAAATCGCCCGCCATAATAATCCTTTCATTCAACTCTTTTAGTCTCATTACATCATTCACACCAGTCCAAAAATCCTCTTTCACTTCGTCACTTTCAGATTATTTTGCAATTTTTGATATCCGTGACTTGGGTCATTTCCCGTGAATATTTTCAATATTTTTATAAATATTTGAACCGTACCTTGCCTCAATTATACTGAACAAATTCATGATGAACGTCGAAAACCTCAATCCTGATGCGACGCTACTTAACATACCATCAGCCGCCGGATCATCAAGAAACAGGAATGAAAACAAACCATCCGAACTAAGCCACGTCTCCGTCAGACTACCATCTTGATGGCGGGAGAACATCGCTTTATGGTTTGCGCAAACTGAGGCGCAGTTTACAAACTCAAGAATAAAAGATGACTTCACCAAATATAACTATATTGTAGCCGCTCTGAATGCTGAGATTCTCCGGAGCGTGAGTGATATAGTCATCAACCCCCCAGCGAAGGACAAGTACAAAGTACTAAAGGCATCACTCGTCGAAAGATTGCAAGATTCCGAGGAAAAACGATTAGCCACACTGCTCAACGGACTTCAATTAAATGACAGGAAGCTAACAGACTTGCTAAGACATATGTGCGAGCTAGCGGGACCACAGCTGGCGGATAGTGCCATAGTGCGTACAGTGGCGTAGCTAGGTAACCAAGGGCCCTGGGGCAAATCAAAAAATGGGGCCCCACTGCCATGTAAACTGAATAGGTTTTATCAAATAAAGATATGAAATATACAAATACTTTAAAAATGCTAAGCTACTTAAGCTCCTTTTTGTGCACTGCAGGGCAGGTAATAAAAATATTAAACAGTAACAACATAAATTACAATTAATAATTGGTGTAGGTTTGGCTAATAAAACGAAATAGAGAAGATTTAAAGGTTCCTCCAAACCCTCCGCTCTTATGTGTGTCATGCAAACATCATCCACGTTCACATGATAGGCGGCGGAGGTATCTCCAACTGTAATAATTGTCGAATCTTCTTCAGTAGGCTTCTCAACCAACTCTGCAGTTACCACATTATTTGAGTCACTATCAATAGAAATATTTTGGCCAGATGTACTTGTGGAAGGCTGACTAAAAAACTTGTCAATTTTGGCAATTTTTGTTTACTATCTTCTCTTTCTTGGCGTTGTTTGCGTTTAAATGCACCACTGGGTTTATTCTTTTTATCCATAATTTTAGTTTTCTAATTTATTTAAACAATACAATATTAGATTGTGCTCGAGTAGGTAGGTACTCACTGTTTACTGACGACGTTAAAAGTAAAATAAAAGGAAAGAGAAACAAGTGTCGTTGGGGAATGACGCACATATCACTATCCGTCAAATTGACAACACTGCCAACCTACAGAAAGAATTTAGGGGAATTCCCTAGGCATAACTTTTGATTTTCTCTCAACTCAGTTGTCATGATTAAAGTGGGGTTGCAACCTGTCATATTTATTTTGAAAATGGGAGAAATTTCCAAAAGTTCAGTTCGATTCAGATTTCTGGTAAGGATTCGAGGGCCCCCTGAGCTTGAGGGCCCCGGGGCACTGCCCCGCGTAGCCCCTAGGTAGCTACGCGCATGAGCGTGTACCTTTTGGTTACAGCGACTTCCGCAACACGTCCAACCCATTCTGTCAGCCTTGCCAGACAATCAACTACCTCAATTAGCGTTAGCAGCAGACAAGATCCTCGACTGCTACGAAAAGAGTGAATGTGGTGCAGTAGATCACCAGCGACCAGCTGATCGGGACCAGTGGCGGCCGCTGCCCTGAAAACATGGTGGTTCACTGATAATCCGTAACCATGAGATAATAATAATAATAATAATAATAATTGGATAATTTATAAAGCGCCGTTTTTGTGAAAAATCACCTCAAGGGCGCTGTACAATTTATTAGGAATGCTTAATTTCTAACTGATTTTACTATTTACAAATGGATACAGAAATATACTTACCTGGCAGGTCACTTCCGGTAAACACACTTTAATTATAAGTTTATGCTTGGAGAAGATACGGCCTTGCACGCGGAGGACATTACAGTTAACACACTGGACATTGCGTGATTTTACATTATTTGCTACCCTCATCGCTGTTAGTACCTATTACATTTGTGAATAGAAAAGTAGAGGTATTTATTTTAAAATACTGGAGAATTTAGGACTATTGGAGATTAGTGGCAAAAGTATAGTTGGTATTTATTTTAAAATACTGAGGAATTTCGGAATCTTTAGGGCTGGAGAATGTTCATGAAATGACCTTCACAAACGCTTACATATTTTTTTTTTTTTTTTTTTTTTTTCCATGTTTTTATAGGTTAGTTATTTACGGTGTCGCGGGCATTGAAAGTGAAGGTGAAAGATAACGATTACTAAGCAACAATAGGTAAAAATGATCCCACTAATTTTATTTGGAGAGAAGATCTATTTTAAGCTGTTTTCGAAGTGCGAAAACTTCTACATATCGCTTTTTAATTAAAATTTTTATTTTTCGGTACTAAGAAAATAAAAACACTAAATCTTAAATTTCAACCCAAAAAATTCTTTTTTTTACAATGTTTAATTTATTTTATTTTATATTTCATAAAATAAAATAAATTTGAAAGTAGTGTAAGAAGAATATACGATGCAAATGTGAATGGTAGAAGAAGTCGGGGACGCCCGAGGAAGACATGGCACGAGCAAGTGAATCAGATACTTGAGTCGGGCCATGTCGAAAGTCGGAATAATAGAAGAGAATGTATGAGACGATGTATGAATGTGAGTGAGGCAAAGAGTGTGTGCCAAGACCGAGTTATTTGGCGGTCCGTCCTCTCTGCCTACCCCTGTGGGGAAACGGCGTGATGGTTGGTTAGTTAGTTTTATATTTCATTTTAAGCAGGATACAAACAGTATTTATATACAATGTATAAACAGCACGAGGGCAAAATTGTCAAAGTTACCTATGAAAAAATTGTATTCCTTAATGATTTGCGTTTTATAATTTAAAACACCAATCAATAAAAAAGCAAATATATGTAAAATTGAGGTATTTGCTGTACCTTTTGATTAAAAAAAGAATTATTCAGTTTGGTCAAGTATTTAGGCCGTAAATCCAAATTTAAGTTTGTATGATAAAGGCCGCCGGGTGGCACACCGATATCGCTTAATTTTTCATACATATGGCCGGCGTTGTGCGTTGGCGATGTTTGGGATATTCGATACAAAAACATAATTCGTTCCGTTTGCAATTGGCCTGCACACCGGACAGGGTAAATTCCCGCGGAACTTTGAGAATTTGCTCTCCCTGATTCATATTATATTATGCATTATATTGGTAGGTGATATTTTTAATGAAATTCATAGATTTTATATTTTTCGGTAAGATATTATAAAGTAATTTTAGACGATATAATTTACCAGTGCTGCACACAAACACACTGTTCAACCAGCCGCCCTTGATCGGGACCATCATTCTGCAAGTACAAGTTCCAACGCTAATATGTCAACGATCCTGCGCAATCTGCAAGACCAGATGCAACATCTGACAAGGGGAATGAAGCAACTCCAATTATCCAGAACCACAGATCGCGACAATCCTTCGATCTACACCAATAGAAGAGGCCAAAGCCCAAATCGCAGATGGAACAATCAACCGTCATCTCAACACAATTCCGCTAGAAGGCAACGTTCCAGGTCTCGCGGTAGATCACCATCCACATCACCCGAAGGATTCTGCCGACTGCATGCAAAATTCGGAGATAAGGCGTACATACAAGTGTTACAAACCATGTACGTACCCTAACAGAAGGTCGGGAAACGACAACGGAATGTCACAGTAGAGACATGTGAGATTCCAGAAAACACCTGTCGTCTCTATATTTATGATTTTCAAACGCGCCAGAAATTTTTAGTGGACACAGAAGCAGACGTGTCCGGGATACCCAGAAGCCTGAATACAAAGAAGAGTTGTGTTCACTTGTCTTCACTCTCGTAAAAATCTATTTTGTGAAGCCTGAATAACATTTTTATATGTATACTATCACATTCTGTGAGAGAATGTTGATCTTTACCAATAGAAGATTATGTTATGTCAATGACATCTTTAAAAAAACCATAGGCTAAAAAATGCCTTATGTGTTATTATTATAAACGTGCTATGTTCACGTCATAACACTTATTTTCCATATTACATAATTAATATGTTGAACACTTTGTATCTTACAGAAAAATGACATGACAATTATTTTATTTAAATAAATACTGTTCTATCGCTCAGAACTGTGGTGTAACCCCACAGCGTGCTAGATTTTTAAATACTCCAGACTGCGACAGCTGTTGAAGTATATTTATTAATTGTCATAAACAAACTAACTCTACTCGTGTCATTTTCTTGTAAGTAATTTTAGGATAAAACTACCTGTATTATAGTCAGGGCTGGGCAAAATACATGCTTTGCAGTAATTAAAATACAAATTACAAAATACTTTCAAGCCGTGTATTTGAAATACAAAATACAGTATTTTAACCATTTTTTTAATTTTAAATACAAAATACATTTGGTTTTGGCAGAACCTTTGGTTGCGATAAATTGTCGTATGTGCCCTTATCTAAGGGTGCGTTTCCATAAAAGCAAAGCTGAACAAAGTGAAACAGAGACGTGCAAAAATTGATCAATCATATTGCTCAAAAGACACATCTTGCCTCCGCTCCACTTGTAAAGTTTTGTGGTATAGGACTTAGATGTTAGATAATAATAATTACTATTATAATAACTCGGTTGTTCCCGGCATGCCTTGCAATGCCATATTCAAAGAAATAAATTGTTTCTCCCTTCATGTCCTTTTCCGTGCATTCCCGTTCCCCTCCCGCATCCCCTTCCCCTCCCGCATCCCCTTACCTTCCCGCGTTCCCCTTCCACCTTCACCGCCTACTCTCTCGCCTCTCCCGCTCCCCCGTCCCGCCAGCACCCCTTCCGCGTTCCATATATTCAGTCCCAGTACATTCAGTTTTCAAACAACTCGCGTGCCAGCATTACAATTTTTGTCAATCTTTCATTTTTCACATATTAAAAATATTCATTTTTGTGTATTTTAAGAACAATCAATCAAATCTGGTACCTATTTAAAATATCTATAATTTAAAAAATCCATAGACAAAATCCTTTTGTTACAAAAAAAAACAGCTCTCTGCTAAATTCAATTTCATCAAATGCGCGAACTGTCAAACGTGCGAAGTTAAAATAGTCGTTAAGTTTTATGAAATTTTCTTAATTTTTCTTTCCGTAAGAACCTTCTGTAAAGTATTAAAAACTTTAAAAACATGAATGAAATGGGTAAAGTCGTTCTGAAGTTATGGCGTGACCAGGGAAACAAGGATTCATTTTTATTTATATAGATAACATTTGTATAGCGCAGTTTTGTGTTATTTCACTTCAAGTGCGCTCTACAGTAATTAGTTTAAAAATAGTTTAGTATTCAGTCAAATTATTCCTACATTGCTTGATCTAATACTATGATACAAAATGTACAATAACAGTGCTATTATAGCACAGGGCAATAATAATAACTAGTATAACATAAAATAATGTTCAGTACATTATAAAGCAATGATGAGAGAACTACAAATAATCATTAGTAAGAGTGCTATAGCACAGGACAATAGTACAATAGTACAGGATTCTAGCGTTTTTAGTCTGTGTATTATCTAAGTCAGTTTATTTTTCATTATAATTATTAAGATCGCTACATGTATTTGAAAATGTATTTTGAAGCCATAAGTATTTCAAATACAAATTACAAAATACCTCAGCAGCAGGTAATTGAAATACTAATTACAAAATACATTTTTAGGAAGTAATTGAAATACAAATACACAATACGTATTTGTATTTCAAATACGTATTGTGTATTTATTTGTATTTCAAATACGTATTTCAATTACAAGTAATTAAAATACTGTCCAGCCCTGATTATAGTATAATTACACTAAAACATCATTTCTATACGTATGTAAACAAAAGTATTTATTTATAGAAAAGATCTTATGATAATGCGTTCTTGTATAAAAATCTAGAAAACGCTACTTTTATTCCATATTTATGTTAACATGAGCAAGGCAATATTAGCTACTTGATGTAGTATGTTCATACTTATAGTATATTATTAAGGTACTAGTATTTTTAAGGTATATCATATTTGGTAAAGACATATATTTAAGATATTATTTGTTAAAATGAAACATTTAAGGTATATTCTATCCAATTTTAATTCCACTTTTTGTGTATGTGATGTAACCATTAGTATTTTCAAAGGTAATGCACCAGTCTGTGACGTGCCCTCGCGATTGCAAAATTATTAGCAGTAATTATTAAATATTTTTACACTTTCATGAAGGAATTTTTGTATTTCCATATTCATCTTTGTAGTTTGTTAACTTTGATATAAAATTTGTCTACTTAATATGTTAATGCTACCTGTATTTAGGATATGACACATTTTCTATTAAATCTTTATATGATAATTGTTTAATCAATACGTAATTTTTTATATAGCTATAAACATAACGTATCGTACCACACTGCGTGCAGAAGTGATGTGGACAGCGTAATGATTATTTGAACCTTTCCATTTGTACACATAATGTGATACATTTTTAGAATATTTTATGTATTGTATATTTTAGAATAAGATTTATATGTTGCAAAATAGTATCTAATTGGCAATGATACCCTAAGTGAATTCTCCCCTGGGAATGCTTTTGTAATTATAAGGACTACATATATAATTATTTTTTATCCTTATTTGTTAATCTTCTAGGGACTGGTTGATGTTTAGCCCAGTACCCCAGTATATACAGTAAAATTTTATTTTGGTCGCCAAATAAAAGGCTGGGGAGGAGGTCTGTAGCCAGGTACTCGAAACTGTATTATTTCGGCTGACCACACCGCTCGGGTAGTGTACTTGTATTATCGCCGCTAGGCGGCGCGGACCTCGCAACATTCACATTACTTGCAATTTTGAATCTCTCACGACAGGACGCTTATAAATATTTGTATTCATTGTAAACTACCGTGCAATAAATTAACCATGTTTATAACTGCCCTTTTTGTTTTTTAAAACCCGTGTATTTTGACCTAGTGCTAATGGAGTCGGATTAAATCATCGATAGTAATATTTACAACTAAAGCAACACGTTAAAGTATATAGCTACCTTCAGATCGTACGTTTAGAGTAAAACTCGACGAAATTCTACTGTCAGAAAGTCCACTAACAGCCGGTGTTCCCCAAGGCGGTTAACAGTCTCCTAAACTGTTTAACGTCTATTTTCAATATATCCCCACCAATGAACCACAATGATAAAATTTCTCAGTTCTTGACGATTCTACAAGTTTCAACTCTCGCGTCCACTGCTTTACGCCGCGTCCAGAGCTCCAGGCCACTCTAATTAAATATTATTGTGAAAAATGGAGAATTTCAATTAATCTCACCAAAAGTGCTGCTACAGTTTTTTCACGAAAACTACCTAAACAGTACCCAAATGTAATATTGTTTGCGGAAGAGGTTCCAGGGAAAAATCTTTTAAATACCTCAGAGTAGCCCTAGATTCCAAATAAACGTGGGTTAAACATATCAAAGAAAAAGTAAAATCAGCAAATAAGTCAATTGCAGCACTCTACCCCATGCTAGTTAGAAATAGTCGATTATCATCAGACAATAAATTACTCATCTACAAAACAACCAAAAGATCTGGCTTTACATACGCTGCACCAAAGATATTCAAATAGAAAAGAGATATGCTATGGTGTCCGCGCAACTCTCGGCGGACTACGACCTAATAGTTTGCATACGAAAATAATTTGTTCATTTCGTTGATTTTTTGAAGGTGTGCATTAGTATTGGTTAACAATATAGTTTGAAAACGGAAAGAATTCGTTCATTTTGTTTAATGTTCGTTTGCTTTATTCGTTAATTATTCATTCTTTTAGTATCTTTCGCTGATGGCACTGTTATCATATTTACAAGTAAAATATGGAAAATAACAATCGAGAAAGCAAATTCTGGACTGAGCAAAATTAAAAAATGGCTAGACTTTAACCTACTCACCCTAAATATTAAAAAAACACAATATATGCATTTCTCAATCCGAAAATTCACTCTCCCAGAAAACCTTCCTAAACTAATCATTCACGCTTGCCCACAAAATCTAGACAATCCCTCACTATCTCTTATAAACAGCTGTTCATGCCCAATTCTCAAACCTCCTAATGAAATAAAATACCTAGGGGTCATTATAGATAACCATTTACGCTGGGAGGCCCAAATCAACCCCATAACAAAGAGACTCCGTAAGTTATGCTATATTTTTTATTCTATTCGTTCAATCCTTGACATAAAAACTCTCAGAAGTGTTGATTTTGCTCTGTTTCAATCTATAGCAACATACGGCATTATAGGATGGGGAGGTTGTGCAGCATCCATTCTCTACCCTCTAGTGACCATTCAAAAACTTTTGTTAAGGATCATCTTCAAATGTTCCCCTTCTCATCCATCAGAGTGATCAGAGCCACTTTTCAAAAAACTAGCTGTCTTAGACATTCGCCAATTGTACATTAAGATAGTTCTCATCCATATCTGGAAAAATGGTTTGATAAAATCCACACAAAAAGATATACATACTCGTTTCTCAACTCATGCAAAATGCACAATCCCTACAACAAAAACAACTTTTTCACAAAGGCATAAATTTCTTTCTCATAAATCGCACCTAAAATATACAACGAACTAAATAACAACATCAAAAAATCTAGTACACTTACTCACTTTGCAACTGGTGTCCAAATATGGATATCCGTAAAGGGTCGACAGTTTTTTAAAGAATTTCTTTAGAAATTTTATTTGAAGAGAATTATGTCATTGCCAAACTTTGATTTATTTAAATACAAGCTTGGTGGGAAACAAAGGTCACGTGTCATTATCCGTAATTCAAATTTAATTTTGCCTTGGTATTACATTATCGTTTTCTGATATTTTCTGCTAGAACAGGGATAGATATTTAATCCTTTTATGAAGGTCAACTTTTGCCTAAACCGCTTTTGCAATATGCTCGCAGCTAAACTGCATTTGGTTCGATAAAATGATATATCGAATCATAAAAAAAATTTCTAACTACTAGCACACTAAAATATATATTTTTTTTCCACCTGTTAAGGAAAAATATTTCTTAATTATTATTTTACTTGTTGTCCTCTTCTCGTGCATACATACTTATTTTTTCTGTGAAAATGTGTTTTGCCATTGTAGAAACATCATCTGCAAATTATTGATATTTGTAAAATATAATATGTCATCATTACTTCATTTATCTGGAGGATAGCATCATTTTATTTTATTTTCATTGTGAAAATATAATAAAGCTTTCAACTTTTTTTTATAAAATGTGGGAGAAGAAAATCATTGCTTAACCCTTTCCACTCTAAGTATTCTTTTGTTTTTATTACATTTGCGTTTTCTTTTTAAATTTTTAGTTATTTTTTGTAAAAAAATTGATATCGGTTTATATACCGCTAATAAATTTTTTTGGTTGTAATCACTATAATATAAATAGCCAAAAGTTTAAATACTTTTAAAAACTAATTCTTTTAAACCGTTTGGCACCACTGTGTACTAGTGCCTACAACTACATGTTTATGTACTCAGAGCCCAGTGCCACCAGAAAACCACTGTAACAATAATAATTTACTCTAGTGACCAGTGTAATTCGCCGGACTCTAAACATAAATTTATTCCAAAATTTATTTATACAAAAATTGGTTTGAAATAATGTACCTACCAATATAACCACGTACACACAGATCTTCATTATAATCGTTATCATTTCTTATTTACATACTCTATAAAGTACTTACTTCGACTTTATATATTTTATAATTATATCATTTTTATATTCTTTCTTGTATTGCTTTCTATGTTCTATACGTTTCATATTACTTTTATAGTCTACTTTATTCTTCCATACTCTTTTATACTCTTATAGTCATTTATTGTTTCCATACTCTTTAGTCATTTACATTCTTTTATATTCATTTGTATTCTTTAAATTTCTTTAATTTTGTTTATGTAATATGTGTATTTATATATATATATATTTTTTTTTAATATTCTCGCACATTTCTTTATATTTCATCTGTTAAAGATCGACTACCACAACACAGGCATGTGCCTAGTATGGTGGTCGAAAAATCCCCAATTCATGTAACGAACAATTCAAAGAATAAAGAACCTTAATAAAAATAAATAATTTGTTAATTGGTAAACAATATCGGCGACACCCGGAAGCGCAGTCCCATCTAGTAAAAACTGCAGATAGCACATCTACTAATATTTCAACATCTTTGCGCTGCACCTATTTGGGGTAATGCAGCTGACACTCACTTAGATAAACTGCAAACCCTGCAAAACAAATTTATATTCGACTGGCGTTGAATTCGGCGAAGTGGAACGGTTAGAACTCTCCATAAAGACACAAACATTCCTCTAATAAAAGTGTTAATTGTTTCACAATCGGAAAAGTTCTACACTGGCCTAGCCAGACATGAAAATCCAACCATTAAGGTTAACGTCACGTACGTTATAGTTATAATCTACGCATTCACCGACGGCGCCAATCAAATTATTTTAGGTTTTTAATACTTTTGCACGTTACGCTTTAAAATATTATAAGTTAAATTAATAGTTTGCGCCCGTACATATTTAATATGAATATAAATAAATAGTTTTGTCCATAAACAAACCCAAATCTTTCAAGAAAGGCTGAAAAATTCAATTTTGTATCGGTGACTCAATCCAATTTGCGTAGTTTAATAAATTTAAAATTTATTTCCGCTTTGTTTCATAAGTTTTACTCAAGAAATTATACAGTAATTGCGTGTTTTAAAATTAAATATTCGTGCTGTCAAAATTGGGGTTACGCCGTAATAATGTTCAATTTTATGGGCTATTTGTCAGAGTATTTTTCGAAAGTGATGTTTTATTATAACATTAATATCTAATGAATGTGTTTGTAAACGTATCAAAGAAATGAACGTCTTTAGAGATGCAAAAATCCATTCGATATGTCAGTTTAGTTTTGGGTTATTTTTTGTGCATTAAAAGCAAACTTCAAACTTCAAATATGTATTTTATTTTTTTAGTGTGAACGAGAAAAAAGTGAGGTTACAGTTTCCTTCCAAATTCATTAAATAAAATGACTGATTTTTTAAATTTGTTTTTTTTTAGTTAATTTCTCTACATTTTGATTTAAAAAATTTGTGTAAATCTTTTTTTTTCACAATATTTTATTTTTAAAACTTAAAAGATAGTAATTTTTAAACACTAAAGTATACGTCAATTACGAAAATTTAAAAGAAATATATCTAGATAAGTTTTTAGATTTTCACTGCCTAAAGTATTTTCATTATTTGTTTGTGGGGTGTTATGCCTGCGTGTTGTGCTTTAGCCAACGTTTCGGACAGCGTTGTCCGAAACGTTGGCTAAAGAAGGAGGTGGTGCAACACGGCATAACACCCCAAAAACAAATAACGTATATATTCTAGTTTCTATAAAGTTATTTGTTTTTACGATATCTTCAAAAATATGAAATATACAAGATTTTTAAAATACGTTGGAAAAATTTCAAAATTCGTTCAGAAATCTTATATATAAAAATGAATCGCTGAATGTGTTGCTAAGCGCAAATCTCGAGAGCAGCTGAACCGATTTCGCTAATTCTTTTTTTACAATATTCCTTGAAGTACGAGGATAGTTCTTAAGGAGAGAAAAATTAACAAAATTGCGCAGAAAATTGGATAATTTCAGAAAACCTAACGACTATCGCATGTTTGACAGTTCGCGTGTTTGAGAATGACATTTTGCAAAACAATGATTGTTAAATCAGGATTCTATTTTTGAAAATTTTTAAGTTGATAAATTTATTTAAAGTAGGTACTCCCCTAATAGTTTGAATCGAATCAAGAATTTTGGATATTTTAAATAGGTACCTATGTTAGGTACCAAATTTAATATAAATGAAAATGGAAATTGTAATGAAAATTGTAAAAGTGTAATTGTAAAATTGTAAGTGCACGCGGGCTGTTTAAAAACTGAATGTACTGGGATTGAATATATGGAAAGCGGGAGGGAGGGAGAGATGCGGGAGAGGGGTGTGGAGGGGGGAGGGTGGGAATGGGGGAGAGGGGGGAAGGGAGGAGGGGGGGAGGGGGGAGGGATGGTGGTGAGAGGGGGGAGGGGGGGGAGGAGGTGGAGGAGGCGGAGTGGGAACGCCCCTTACAGAAAAAGAAAAAGCTAGTTATAAATAAAACATATACAATAGATAAACAGCCCTCTGGATGTGTAGTGCAATGTATGTATCTTTCCATGAACAATTTTTTGTCATTCTTTAATTAGTACCTAACGTTTTCACATCCACGGTCGTTTTTAATATAATTAAATAAAATTTAATTATATTAAAAATTCACATCCACAATTAAATAAAATTTTCACGAGGTTTTTTAGTAAGGCTGTTAGACTTTAGTAGATTATTATATTGCCCTGAAGTAGCTACGGTTGTAGCAAAACCCGGTCGGCATAGAGTACATAAAAAATAAAAGTGGTGCTTACTAAGTTATTATTTTATTTTAATTTATAATGTTAAATCACAAAGTGTTTGCTTCAAATAAAAAAAAGTTCTACGTAAGTTATGCATCTGTGTGAGGACTGTGATGAATTCAACATAGGATGATAGATCTATACCTATCTAATTTATGTAGGTACGTGGGCTATGTGTTATTATACCTTATTGTCGTAACAATTTTAAAATCTATAAATCAACAATATTACAAATAGCCAACGGATGTGGAAAGCTTTATTAAAATGAACTCTTCAATGACGTTACCTCGGCAGCATTGTGGCGTGATTTAAAATAAACAGTGGAACGTTTATACTGACGACTTGTAGCCGAAAATTGCAACGGTGTGTTCAGGGGTATTGTGAGATTGTTAGTGGCAATAGATGACTTCCTGTAATCATATAGGTACCTTTTTTATTACTGCATTACGCATGAGCCCAACGTGACCAGACAACTCAACAACATGCAACTTCATCACCTTCTTTGAAAAAGTCATTAAAAGTGATAAAATACAAGTGTGCACTTCACACGCGGTAGAAGTGAAACCTTCAGAAAACTAAACTAGACAAGAATGGGGAGGTTACGAAGCATCGCTTAAAAAGAGACCGATTGTTGTATCTCACTCTCTCGCAAGCTAAATCCTATAGATGTGTCTGTTCACCTTTTTTTACATGAGCTCCACACAGGAGGCCCTGAGGAAAATAATTTCCCTCAGGGCCTATGTCATCTTTGGGGATGCTGTGTGGAGGGTTTTTTAAGGAAAGGAAGGAGAGGAGAGTTCTGGGAAGGAAAAGGTTTAAGGGGTGGATAGGAATCTGGGGTTCAGTATGTCCTGGTCATCCGCCTCCAAGACCTAGACAAACCTCACCCCATGAACCCGGGCGCGTATTTACAATCCCTACCGCGTTTCAGTCGCTTTAAATTTTCAATATCCAAATTTAAATATTTAGAAATAAAATTATTAATTTCTAATATACACATTGGAAAAATTATTTCATCTAGATTTTAGAACAATTTTTGTTTTTGCAAAGTGATAAAAAAATTATCAATATACAAGTGTATCTACGATATATGGGAATAATATTAAAATTTAAATATTTAGAAATAAAATTATTCATTTCTTATATACAAATCAGAAAGATTATTTTATCTATATTTTATAACAATTTTTGTTTTTGCAATGTGATAAAAAATAACCAATATAGAGGTATGTTTAAAATGTAAATTGTCGTTACCGCGACTGAATCGGTATAGGTTTCGTAAATACGCAACCCGGGCACCCCTGCTAAATCACCAAACGTAGCGAACCACTTGGGGTGACCTATGGCAGAGGTGTTGGTTATCCAATAAAGGTTCCCGGGGCGGCGGTACCCATTCCCGCCTTCCAAATTAAAGGTCAATGCGTGAGGTCCTACTAGTTTCGGTTCCTCGACAACTAAAACAAGTGGCATTTTAACATCTCTTTAAAAATTATTTTTTTTTTATTTTTATCAAAAGTTTCATCAAAAGTTATGAAAAAAAAATCGAGTGCAGTTTACACGCGGTAGAAGCGAAACTTTACCAAAACAATCTCAATAAATACTTGAAAAGTGAGGTCATAACCAAAGCGACCAATGAGCGCAGACCCCGCGTAATTTATTTTCAACCCTTTTAATGAAATTTTTAAAGAGATGTTAAAATGTCACTTGTTTTAGTTGTCGAGGAACCGAAACTAGTAGGACCTCACGCATTGACCTTTAAAAGTTGTAGACTTTTGCTCTGAAACGATCAGGTAAAATTGTAAATTAAATTGTAAACTAAGATCATATTTCTAATTTAAAATAATACAAAATGAGCAGACACAAGAAACCAACGACATCTTGCGACGCAGAGGAAAATGACACATTATACAAGGCTGCTTCCAAACAGAAAACCAAAGACATTCCAAGTGACATATCCCAAAATGAAATTCTAAATGAAATTAACGAAAAAATTTGCATTATGTACGCAATGAAGAAAGATTTGGAATCGCTAACGAAGTCAACAGAATTCCTATCAAACAAATACGACGAATTAATAACACTCCACTCAAACATGGGGAAAAAACTTAAAGAAAATGAAAATAAACTGAATGAAGTGATTAAAAAAAATACCGATCTCGAAAAATGGAACCGAACACTAGAATATCGAATTCAAGAAATGGAACAAACCGAAAAAAATTGCAATGTAGAAGTGTTTGGTCTAGAAATGATGCAAGATGAAAATATAGGAAAAACCGTTCAGAAAATTGCTGAAAAACTGAACACCGATAGTAAAAATATAGAAAAGGTGTGGAGACTTCCCAAAAGAACGGACTCCAAGCCGGCCAACGTTATTGTTAAGTTCACGCACCAAACATTCCGAGACGAATGGATACAAAAAAAGAAAACTCTACTGACAAACAATGATGTATATAAAAATGGAAATAACGGCCGAATATACATAAACGAAAATCTGACTAAAGAAAAAAAAGAACTCCTATACAATACAAAACAATTATTGAAAACTAAATTTAAATTCATATGGGTTCAAAATGGCAAAATATTAATTAGAAGTGAAGGTGAAGGAAAAATAATACACATTAAAAATGAGAGTGACATAGACAAACACATCTAAAATTAAATTAAAAACGCCTTGCAACTCTGAGCCCTTAAATTATCAAAACCTCGCCATGGAAGTTTCAACACTATTTGAAACTCATACATTTATCAAGCATCAAAATTTGGATACCTGGACATATGACACGAAGATCAAAATGAGCCCCCATCATAATCTAAAAGAAGGCAAACTTCAAGAAGATGGACCGCGAGCCTCCGGTAACAAGATCCAACCGAGTAGATGCAGAAGGTCCTCAGCCAAGCCACACTTCAAGACAAGGCGACTTAATTTTAAACTGTGTTATAATATAGAAAATCCACGTAAAAATAGAAATGGATGATTCAACAACTAGAAAAAAAATTTTACGTTCAAAATTTAATTTGTGACAACACAAATGACTGTAACACAATACTTGAAATGACTCCTAACTCCTTTACCGTAATACATTTAAACATACGATCCATAAAGAAAATTTTTTGACCATTTTCTAGTAAACCTAAATTTATTAAAAAAAAACCAGACATAATCATACTGACTGAAGCCCATTTAAACATTAACTCGATCGTTCCAACTCTCCCCAATTACATCAACTTTCAAAGTTCACATTATATTAATAAGAATAGTGGTATTGTAATATACACTAAAGCAATATATAAGGACGTATGCTTTGCTGAAATAAATATGACCAATGCAAACTGTATTATTATAAAATTGAATATTAATAATAAACTGCATATACAAATAATGACAGTCTACAGGACACATTCAGCTGTAATACCAACTTTTATAACCGAACTGAATGATATTATCCTAAACAATAAATGTGCAAAAAATTTTCTAATTGGTGATGTTAATATAAACATTGCTGAAAATAACCATACTATTGAAAAAGACAATTATATAAACATGATGACCGCTTTAAACTTTAAACCCTGTATAAATAAGTATACTAGAGAATTTAACAATCAAATGCCATCGTGTATTGATCATATATGGTGTAATTCCAACTACACTGATAATCTCAAAACAATAATATGGAGAAACAACATAACGGACCATCATACATGCATACTAAACCTAAATATAGAAAAACAAAAAATAAATAATAATAGTAATGACTCTGCCATTCCAAAAATAAAAATAAATCAACAAGAACTATATGAAAAACTGTCTCACGAATCGTGGGAATCTGTACTTACCACAGAAGATGTGAATATAAGTGCATCACAATTTCATGACACCTTTCAAAAACATATAAAAGATTCAAGCTATGAAATACCGAACAAAACATATAAAAATAAATTTCATAAACTTAAACCATGGATCACTCATGGCCTCGTGGTTTCTATTCGAGAAAAAGAAAAACTATTTAAACTAACTAAAAAATATCCACTAAATAATCCAATCATCTCATACTTTAAAAAATACAGAAACAAACTAACGGCACTAATTAAAACTACCAAAGAGGAATTTTATAAACAAAAGGTATTGAATTCAGGAAACAACAATAAACAAATTTGGAAAACAATAAATGAAATAATTGATAAAAAAAGGAAAACAAGTGACATTTTAAAGCTACGTATTGATAACAATATGGTACAAGTTTTGGATAACCCTGAACAATGTGCAAATGCTTTCAATACATTTTTTTCTAATGTCGGAAAAAATCTCGCAAGCAAAATAACTATAGTCAAACAGAAACTAAGTGAACGGTCAAAGTCCAAAGTCAGTAATAAAATTTACAGGTAAAGCAACACAAGAAGGTTCACGACTTAAAATTAATTTTACTAAACAAAATGTTTTTAGTATGTTCGGGACTGAATTTAAGTCTGAATAAGGATTGAATGAAAATGCGTAGATGTTTAAAAATACCTACAAGGTGTCCGGTAACTCATATTACATATATATTTCAGAATCAAGAAATTTCTTAGACAATTTTTATCAGATGCTAATTAATAAAGCCGTAACCAATTTATGAGATGTTTAAATTTTAATAATATTTGATTTTTACCCCCGGCTGGGATTTTACAAATTTATTTTTTTAAAGACAAAAATAGCTGAATGTGCACATCAACATAAAACAACATACTTTTTACAATACAATGAACTTGTTACATCGGTAAATTTTTATTTGTGATTAAAAAATATTTATTTTACATTCCCATTACAGAGGGTTCTTCGAGGAATGTCACAAACTGATTTTCAAACCAATTTTTGAAGACTTTGGAATTCATTTCAGAATGGTAATCTGTATTCGACATAACCTTTTTCGTACGGAATATAAATTTACTCCCCGTGATAAAACTGTTTTTCTCCACCCCCCAACCCCCACAATGCAAAATGATCAGCCGGCTTCCTTTTCCAACTGGCACTTTTAAACCCCCATTGCCCTCATTATTTTGCCACATATTTGTAATCGAGTGATTTTGATTCACCCAAGTCTCGTCCAAATAGACTATTTGCCATCCGTCGCTAGTTCATTTTCATTTTGATTCATTTTTCTCAAAAAGTCTACACGCGCTGTAGCAATGTCTAATCATCCCATTAAATACTTTCTTCCATCTTAGCGTATTTTTAATTTTAAACCAATATCATGCAAAATACATCGCAATGACTCATGAGATCCAAAAAAATATTTTATCCACCAGAACTTTGTTAAGATTTGTAAGAGTGGGATATTGTATATAGTGGGTTATTGGGATGTTTTGATGTATTCTGGATTGTCACGGATTTTTTGGAAAAACTTGATAACATTATAAACTATCGTTTTTTCACCTGCCTGCATTTCGTATCGTTGATATTAGATCACACAATATGTATTACAATCACACCGATTAAATAAACGGAGTCAAAATGACATCAATAAAGTATAGGTCAATACTAAATGTCTTATTACTGAATTTGGAATCCTTAATTATTTGGTTTTATAGTAAGTAGCGTGATATAAATAACAATGGAATTTCCAAAAGATTTAGTCGCCTAAATCACGGGAATAACCGCCATTGGAATTTCTAAATTTTGTTTCGCAACTTGTAATTATTAGGTATCGTCTGAAATACTGTTTTTAGAATCCAGTTTAATGTATTTTCGAAAATAGGAATTTACGAGGGACATATAAATAATAAGAAATGAAAAATATAAAAATAATAATATAATGGTGGAGTGCCTTTCGAGTTTGAGTTTTTCGGAGTTTTGACTGTACGTTAATCCCCGTGTGAAATTTTGGGAGTGCATTTGGTATCTGTTCGACTATAATATCGTAGATAATACCACATCTACCGCAGAAAATGATGTAACATCATCAAAAAAAACCATAGGAAAATTCGATACGGTAACTGAACAAGAAATTGTTGATATAATAAAAAACCTAAAAACTGAATCAGCACCAGGGTTTGATGGGATCACTGTTGAAAATCTAAAGACACATCTTAACTTTTTGAAAAAGCCTATTACATATATTATAAACAATAGTCTTAAAAAGGGTATCTTTCCATCAATATATAAAAGAACTATTATTACACCGATTTATAAATCAGGTGACTCTAAAGAAATTAATAACTACCGACCTATATCAGTATTATCAAATATCTCAAAATTTTTTGAAAAGGTAGCTAAAAAGCAAATACAAAATTTTATTGGAATTAATAATATACTGAGTGACCAACAATTTGGTTTTCGCGTAAAAATAACCACACAGGACGCAATCATAGATTTAACAACAAAAATACATCAAGCACTAGACAAAGGCAAAAAATCTCTTGCAATTTTCATAGACCTAAGGAAAGCCTTTGACAGCATAAGTCACAAAAAATTACTATACAAGCTTAACGAAATCGGAATTATAGATAACGCTAACACATGGATAGAAAGTTTCCTTAACTCTAGAAATCAATATGTAAAAATAAAAAACATTCTTAGTGAACCGAGTACAAGCGACTTTGGAATACCACAAGGCACGATTTTGGGCCCTCTTCTATTCATCTTGTATGTTAATAATATCTTTGAATTACCAATAACAGGAAAACTTGTTTCATATGCAGATGATACTGCAATTATATTCCAAGCAAATTCATGGAATGAACTTGAAATAACTGCTAATCATGATATTAATATCTTGAAAGAATGGTGTGACGAAAATTTATTAACATTAAACATTGAAAAAACCTATTATATACCTTTTAGTATAAATAACAAAAAATCTCCTCCTATCGCCTTAAATACTAAAATTCATTCAAAAAAATGCACCACTAAAATATTAACATGCCAAAATAATGACTGTCTATTCATAGCAAATAAAAAAGAAATAAAATATTTGGGTGTAATAATAGATAGTAACCTTAAGTGGAAGACTCAAATTACCAATACTATAAATAGATTAAGAAAACTTATATACATATTTAATAATTTAAGAAATATACTTAACTTAAAAATTCTTAAAAATATATACTATGCTCTAGCCCATTCGATAATACAATACGGTATTGTTGCATGGGGAGGAGCTTACAAAACCTCAATTTTACCGTTGGAAATTACTCAAAGATTAATAATCAAAATTATTACTAAGAAACCATCAGATTATTCAACCTCTCCACTTTTTCAAGACTTTCAAGTCCCACCTCTAAAAAATACATATATAAAAAATACACTGCTTCAAATACACAAAGACTATTCTAATAAGTCGCACCACGCCATGGTCCGCGTTGAGAGCAATAGGCAAAACACAGTGGGTCGCTTGTGTACGCCATTAATGCATACCAGTTTTGCACAACACTACTACACGTACAATGGAGTGGTGTGGTTTAATCAACTAGCAATAGAGCTGAGATTAGAACCTGACTACAATAAATTCAAAAATAAATTAAACAATAATATCTTAAATAATTTAGCCACTTAGAACCGCATTAACTTTTAATTAACAATACTTATTCAAAAATTTATTTTTAATTATTATTTTTTTTTAAATATTATTTTATTTTTTTTACACATTCGATTTATGTAAGTACGTAAATATAATGTATGTGTTATAATTTTTAATTTTAATTTTTTTAATTTAAAAAATATATATATATATTTTTCTCTTCCCTTTACACACGAGTAGTTACACTCTCGTAAAGGTTATATATTATATACATATATATGTTTATACTGTTTATAATCAATGTTGCATGTTAGTATTTAATGATTTGAGTTTAATCCGTTTGTAACCTGAAAATGTAATTACTCATGATTATATATTTTTTTTTTTTTTTTTTTCTTTTCTTTATTCATTATATAACTTTTTATATAGTTTTTACAGGTGGTTCGACTACCATGCTAGGCACATGCCCGTATTATGGTAGTCGAATTATTAATATATAATTATATAAATGTAAGAATTGTTATTGGTTAATTAATATATAGTTTAGTTAGGTACAATGTTTTTATATAACAACGACTCCTTTAAGTGGTTTCAATAAGGTAGATTTATATAATAATAAACATAAAAATAAACTATTCTTATTGTAGGCTGCTGTTTTGCTAAATAAAATAGGTACGTAAATACATGATATGTAGATAAATAAATAATGACTCTACTTGTGGAGATGTTGAAAATAAATCATCCAAATATAAATATTATTATGATAATTATCAAAAGTTTTTTTTTTTTTTTTTTGAATTTAAATGTAATAAAAATTTAAAATAATAGTGATAAAGCAAATTTACTAACTTTAAAGTAAACTTAACTCGTTGACTTCTGGCATTTTTTTAAAATAGTTCCTCCCCTTTGTAAATAACCAATCCTGTACACTTTTGCTATAAAGCTTATCAGTTTTCGATTTCCTAGTCTCAATACTCAGTGAGTTGAACATTTTGGGGGCAATGTAGGAGAACTGTCGCTGTGCGAAAGTTGTTTTAGTCGTAGGAATTATGCATTTTAGGTGTGTCGAGTACCGAGTGTGAATTTTGTTTTGTGTTTTTTCCATCAAATCATTTTTCCATAGGAATATGAGAATTGTCTTTATATATAATTGTCGAATGTCTAACACTGTGAATTTTTTATAAAGTGGTTCTGATGGGTGTGATGGGTTACATTTGAATATTATCCTTAGCAGAAGTTTTTGAATTAGGACTATGGGATATAGAATTGACATTGCACACCCTCCCCATCCCACAATACCATACGTAGCAATCGATTGAAAAAGTGCAAAGTAAACACATCTCAGTGTTTGTAAGTTAAGAATAGATCTGAGAGAGTAGAAAATGTAGCATAATTTGCGAAGTTTTTTTTGTTGTAGAATTGATGTGTGCCTCCCAACGCAGGTGATCGTCAATAATAACCCCTAAGTACTTAATTTCGTTTGATATTTTTAGGTCATTGCATGAACAGTTTTTGTGAAGTGATGTAGGCGTGTTAGGGTTCTGTGAACATGAATGTATGGTAAGTTTATGACAGTTTTGGGGGAGATTTGGTTTCTGTATAGAAAAAATTAGGTATTTTGTTTTATCAATATTAAGAGTAAGGAGGTTGGAATCTAACCAGTGTTTTACTACATTTATGCCATAGTTTGCTTTTTCAAAGGTTGAATTCAAATTTTCACCTTCAAATACAATAACTGTGTCATCAGCGAAAGATATTATAGTGCCACCAGTATTCAAATTGCATAAAGAGTTAATGTATATTAGAAAGAGAAGTGGGCCTAATACACTGCCTTGGGGCACGCCATACGTGATTGGTAAACTTGAACTTCTGTATTCTTTAGCGGAATTGATAATAGTTGACTGGGATCTGTTTGTTAGGTAGCTCTTGAACCATTCAAGCGGAATCCCTTTTATTCCGATCTGCAGGAGTTTTTTCAGAAGTATACGGTGAGATACAGTATCAAAGGCTTTAGCTAGGTCCAAGAATACAGCAAGGGGTTTGCGACTTTTATCGAGATTATCAGATATTAATTTAGTAAAAGCTGCAATTGCATCTGAGGCACTACGACCTTTGCGGAAGCCGTATTGATTGCTTGACAGGATTTCATTGTCTTCTAGAAATTTGTAGAGTCTTCGTTTTACCGTTTTTTCAATTATTTTTGAGATCGGACTCAGCAAAGATATTGGTCTGTAGTTATTCACGGATGATCTGTCCCCTGATTTAAAGACAGGAATTATTGTTGAATGTTTTAGTGTATTTGGGAAAAGGCCAGTTCGAAAACTTAGATTCGTAATATGTTCAAGGGGTTTAGTGATGATAGGTTTGAGGTGTTTAATTAGTTTAGTAGATATGTTGTCAATTCCCGTGGAGTGTGTATTTTTGAGTGAAGTGATGATTTCATTGATTTCTTGTTCTGTTGTTGGAGAGAGAATGAAAGGGTTATAACTCATATTGTCCAGAGAGATATTGTTTGCAAGGCTATCTTCAGATGCTTTATTTTTATTAAGGATATTATTTGCTAGGTCTGATCCGATTGTGGAGAAGAATTGGTTGAAATGATTTGTGATTGTTTCAGAGTTTTCAGTTGCATTTAATGTTTTATCTGCGATGGTGATCTTATTTATGGGCGTTGTCACTTTTTCTGTGTAGCATATTTCTTTGACAATATTCCAGATTTGTTTGTTGTCATTAGCAGCTTCCTCTATCTGTTTCCTATAATAGTCTTCTCTGGCCGTACATGCTATTTTTTACAAGCATTTCTGTAACGTTTATAGAATAAGAGAGATTCATAATCAGTAGGATTATTTTTACAATACTTATGGAGTTTGTCACGCTTACGAATGCAGTGTAAAATACCATTTGTTATCCAAGGTTTTAGTTTATTTTTACGACTACTTTGGTTGTTGTTTGTGTTGAATGTAGCATTTTTTAGATGTTTATGAAGGATGTCGATGAGAGATTCACAGGCTAAATTTGGATCACCTAGTTTATAAAAATTTGACCAATTTTCCTCGGAAACCAGTTTGTAGAGGATATCATAAGAAATTTTCTTTAGTTGTATTGTAGATGCTGGTGGTTTTTGTATTTTATGGGAAATGGAGGTGATAGTGGCGTAGTGGTCTGTAACAGTGCATTGATATACTAAAGAATTGATATTTAGTTTGCATTTGGCAAAAACGTGGTCTATGCAACTGGCGGATAACTCTGATACACGAGTGGGGGCTGTAATAGCTGGTAGAAATCCTTGCAAAGTTAGTAGATTTATGTAATCGTTGGCTTGAGGATGAATTGTATTTATAATATTGATATTAAGGTCACCAATAATAAGGACATTTTCACGATCTCTAATACATACCAGAATTTGATTAAGTGCTTTTAAAAATGGTGTTATGTTGGATGTGCTCGGTGATCGGTATATACATAGAATAGTAACGCTTTTTTCTATTTCGAGTTTAAGACAATTCGAGTTAGTTAATGTGAGTTCCTTTACAGAGTGTTGTATGTTATTTTTTATGTAAATAATAACGCCATCATTTTGTGATTGGTTATTATGTGTGTTGTAATGGTTATAGTTTTTTATGTTTTTAGGAATATAGTTATCTTTAATCCAGCATTCGCTCAAGATAAGCAAGTCAAAGTCTGAGTCAAGTTCTGTAAGTAATATCATAAGTTCATTGAAGTTTTTGTTTATACTTCTAACGTTCATGGAAAATATTTTTAAGTTAGATTTATTTAGGGTTTTTTTAACTTCTATGGAACTATTGGTTTCAATACATGGAATCTGCGACATGTTGTCCAAAAGATTTGTTATATTATCATCCATTTATATAAAATTGGTGTAGTATATATTACATAATAGATAGTTGGAATTTTGTTTGGTTTTGTATGAAGAACAGAAGCGGAAGAAATAATTTGCGAGTAATCTAGAAAATAAATTTTGTGAATAGTTTTTACTGCTGGCGACCGTAGAAAAAAGTTTTGATATTTCAATGCATTAAAAATAAAAAGAATAATAATAAAAATAATAATAATACTAAAAAGAATAATAATACTACATGTATATGTATATAAAAACTAATAAAAAAAAAAAATAAAAAATAAAAAAAATAGTGCAGTTAGCGCGTGACGGTGGCGCACACAGGACTTTGAATTAGGGTAAATATGCTATGAATAATATGATTCTAAATTTTAAAATTCAATAAAAGTCATTAACATAAAACGTACGTTTTATTACAAATGTTAGTACCTACAAGTTAACAAGCCGATTTCAAAAACTTACATAGGATACATTAGTTTTTTTTTTTACATAAGGAGGGTATTTTTAGGGAAAGGAAGGAGATGAAGTTCTGGGAAGGAAAATGAAATGAGGGGTGGGTAGGACTCAGGGGATCAATATGTCTAGAAGTGACGGACCTATGAATCCATTCCTCTCACTGCGGTGCAAGGCGATGGGTCGAGAGAGTCCGGCTGGAGAGGTCTAGGTTAGGTCTCCCTCAACCTATATCTCCCGATTCGGCCCGTAGTACGTAGGCAAATGTATTGGCCGCCAAGACCTAGATAAACCTCACCCCGTGAACCCGGACACCCTGTTTAGTCACCATACGGTGATCTATGACAGGGGTTATCCAATTAATGGTTCCCGGGCGGCGGTTCCCATACCCGCCTCCAAAATTGAGAATTTTTTTTTTTTAATTTTTTTTAATTTTTTTTTTATTAGTAATAGAAGGTACATAAATTACAAATAAATTTTATACAGTAATTAATTACATAGAATATTTGATGTACCCCCATAATTAAGCAAGGCTTGTGTGTATATAATATTCGTATAATATAAATATTCAAATGACTTGAATATTTTGTTTTTTTAACACTGCATCGTCCAAACCTTAGCCATTAACGCTCTACTGACGTCATTGACTCATTGAACCCATGTTCGTTTTTGTTCCTTCCACTACTCATGCGCTATTTGCCGCAGTGACTTCCCTCCCCCAGTCCCAGTACCTGTCGAGGTTCAAATGTGCCGACGAAAGCATGTCTCCTCAGCATTTTTTACTGGACTTGAGCGGACTACATGCCTACTGCATCACCCAAAGGCAATGAATTGGTCAAGCTTCTGTGTGAACCAACCGTGAAAGAAAAGACGAGCAAGGGAGAATACCTACCTAACTACAGATGAATATTTGTATCCTCAAAGCGCCACTTGTATATAAACCTCATTCCGAAGAAGTCCTGGATAGCATAAAATGAAAAGATGCTTCGTATTGGCGATGTATAGGTTCAGCTGGAGTGGGCCCACGCACGGGTCGAACCCATAGATGTATATATATCTATGGTCGAACTCGAGTGTCTCGGTCCGAGCCACTTGCGAGTCAGGAGCAGGTCCCAGGTTCGAGTTCTTTTGCGAGTCCCGGCCTTGAGGTCCTGCTCCGGCTAAACCCGTACGTCTCGGCAGCCGCGACGGCACCCCAATACCCAGTCCGCAGTCCTGCTTCTAGAACTCGGGTACTTTTAAAAGGAAGCACGTCTCGGAGGCCTCCCGACCCGTT
Organism: Limnephilus marmoratus; assembly: GCA_917880885.1. Taxonomy (NCBI): domain Eukaryota; kingdom Metazoa; phylum Arthropoda; class Insecta; order Trichoptera; family Limnephilidae; genus Limnephilus; species Limnephilus marmoratus. The sequence goes on from OU862906.1 coordinate 67,002,299, forward strand.
TGTCCTACCCAATCCAGACCATCCATTTTTATATCAAGTTTAATAATCCCGTTTGCATCACATGCTCAATTTTGCCCATTGTCATTTATATTTTTTCGTACTATTAGCCCATGGGAATTTCTTTTTTTTTAAATTCCCAAAGAAAATAATGTAAGAGAATATGTGATTGATATGTTTATAAAAGTTCCTAGCACATAGTTTTATAGTTAAATTTCTAAGCACTGTTTATTTTTTCGGTAAGAAAAAATAAACTCTTTATAATTTTGTGTACACAAATTTTTTAAAATTTACCCACATCTTAAATCTAATCTTACGAACATTATGTGAGGTGCCGTCCAATGAGTTAAGATACGCATAAGCAAGCATAGACAAAATTCTTTGATCCTCGTCGCAAGGCCCTGATTGTTCTTATTAGTGGAAGCAATTGAAACAATTTCTTTATTAGTGGCATAGCAACGCATGCCGGGAAATTGCTAGTACTCGATAAATGACGTCTTTCCTTTAATAAATGTTGATTATTGACAAATGTTTGTTCTAAGAAGTAGTTAACATGTTTGTTTTTGATTTTTATTATAGCAGTAATATAAAAATATGTACTTATATTTTTTTTATGCTTCAATTATTGTTTTTTTTTTTTTTATTTCATTTAACACATATAAAAATAGTTTTGTGATTGTAAACTCAATTAATAAGGTCCTTCCTTTATAATGTAAGTGTTGATTATTGACAATTTTTGTTTTAAGAAAGGTTTCGGTGGAAAGTCCTGTTTCGGTCGGATACCAAAAATAACTCCAATAGTTGTATAGTACCATAGTTGTAGTAGTACATACCTTGTTGGGGGGAGGGGGGGAGGGTTGTTGGGCGGGAGAGGGGGGCGCCTCAATTCTATATTTTCAAATGATCGTTTTTTTAATTTAATACTTTACCATTCTCATGAGACTAATTTACTATCCCTTTCTTGCGCCAAAAATGTGAACTAACTTCTGGAATTGATGACCGGTCAGTGGCTATGCTTCGGATTTCCCCTCAGGATCTCGATTCTCCAATAGCGATCAAGAGTTATTTGGTTTTGTGCCATCTGCGAACGAAAAATAACCCGTAGTCATCTCGACGAACTTCGTGGAATATTTCATTTATACGTACTCTTGAATGTCGAAGGGTTGAAAAGATAATTATATTGGCAGCCCTGTGAGTACTGTTAAAGTTTCTGACGTTTTTGAAGTTTCTATGGTAAAAATTCTAACTTACAAATGCACTTTCTTCGAAACGGCTAACGGGTATATTTCTCAAAATCAAAAACAGCTGATAACCGCCCGTGGAAAAGAAATTTAAGGCTGCTATCGCCTGCAAAACGACATTGAAACAGATTAATTATTATGAAGTTAATTTTCGTGTGAAAACTATGCACCCTCCGGCGAAACGTGTTGATCTCAAAGCATCGGCTTCAGTTTGTTCTACAATTATGTATTCCAGAAAATCTACTCGTCCCCATTGGCTCCCCGAACTTGCAAACATAACACAGTCAAATATCAGGCAAGAGATTGCAATATTGAATAAATACAAGGTGCTGCAAAAAAGCGCAATACCTGTGCGATATACGATGATGTCGTCTCTCACCTGGCATGCCACCTGAAGTCCCGTAAAGCCTTTTAGACGGAAGGAGAGAGACTCCTTCAATCACTTCTCACCCCAGACGATAGATGGAAACTTGAGTGGCAATTGGCCAACGTGGAAAATGCCCATCTCGTACAAGACCCCACTGAGAAACAGCCTGGGTTCTAATTTCCTCTAACAAACGCCTTAAACAGGATAAGATGCTCCCTTAGCAGTTGTGCCCACATGCTGCTTAGATGGGGTCTTAAAGAGTCGGCGATATATGAATGCGGTGCGGTGCAGACCACCGGATATGTGGTCAACGAATGCCCGCTCCATTCATTTCCCGACGGGATTGATGAGGTTCACAGAGCGACGCCTGAGGACCTAGACAGGCTCGCAGACCTAGATGTCTCGCTCTGACCCCCCACCAGACGAAAGAAGAAGAAGATGTATTCCAGTCAATATCGCCCACAAATCATATGTAAAATCTTAAAACAATTTTGCATAAATACACAATGTCTATCTTTCGAAGAGCACCCGGGAAACTATAGGTTAGGATACAGTGACTAGGTTTTGACAGTTTTGTCGGCGTCGCGGGTCGACTGTTCAAAGTATTTAAATTTAGTTCGAGTGGAATGGCTTTTGGCGTTTGGTATCTAAGTGTGTACCTTCGACGAGACTTAGAGTAGGTAATCGAGAAAAACAAAATCGACCAATGTATAATCTGTCAAAAAAGAGTAGAAAATATAAAAACTTGAACTACTAAATTTGTAGACTGGCAACACCAATTTAACTGTCAAATATTTTTTTGAAGTGCAATGGCACTGAATGTATAGAACACAGTAAACCACATTTTAAAAAACATTTTTTCTTCATGATATAAAATTGATTAAAAGGTGATTTATAAAGCGATTTGCTTTAATTTAATTTAACATAAATTTGAATTTAACAATAGATAGAAAGGAAGAATCATTAATGGTGAGTTTAGTTACACTACTTTTAGATTTGAATGAGTTAAATATATTCAGATCTAAAATTAGAGACATGATCTAAAGCCCAGGCAACGCTAGGTACTTTATCTAGTATTAAATAAATGTGAGCAATTTCTAAACTGTGCTTTATATTTTATTACATTATAGTTATTCTTCATTATGTTAACACAAAATTGCAAAGGTATAATAATAATATACCTATACGCAATTCTAATTTTGAGATCGGCGGGTATCTATACTGCAATGAAAAAATATTTTTTCCACTATTATGCCTTTTTAATTTTTTATAAAAATGTAGGTTACACAGCTTTACTTTAACACCATGAGTTATGTGTTTAGTATTGCCATTTGAACAACAGTGGCGCCCTCATATATTTTCTACTCTTATTTGACAAACTGTATGTACTTTTGACGGCGATTGCGGGCGGCCTCCATCGGAGAATCGAGCCAAAGGCGATTTCTATTCCTCGGTTGGCTCAACATGATGTAGGAGATTTTCAATTATCGTCGGGTTTATTCATAACCCGGGCCCGGGAATGTTCGTCTTGCTTTAAAAAATAATTAAATTTACGCATATTACGATAAGAAAGATAGGCACGCGTAAACTAGCTGATTATCAGTTGACGAACTTAATATTAAGACGTGTAACACAGCTTTTTCCTGGTCCTCGATTCGAATAGATCAGCGGGTTTTATATAGACGAGTGCAATAAGATATGAATAATTGTGGCCTTTAGGCATAAGCAGTTTGACGACTGCTATAAATTGTATTTAGGGCATGTCTAAAAAACTTTATTTCAAAATAATAATAAAATGAATACCTGATTTATTTCCGCTGTAAAATGCCGCTCTAGTCCCAGGAAAACACACAGATAGAATAGGTAGGGCAAACGACAGGAATAATATTCTTAATCTAACCCGAGTTTCCATGTTTGTGAATTTAGGCGATAATTCAATAAATCCCCGTACAATACGACCAAATTAATTTAGTCTTAAAATAACACTGAGATTGAAAATAACGGCCATGAGCGGTAGTGGAGGTCTAGGCCTTGGTCTAAGGACTGGGAACTACTGAATTAATTCTGAGCGTAGATATTCAATGCGAAGCAACACACTTTTCACCAGGGACGGACTTAAGACGGAACCGGGCGGAATTTTTATTATTATTAGGTATCCCCCGAGTTCTTCTCTGGGTTTTAAACCTAAAGCATGAAGTGCATCCCTTTCGCTCAGTTTTCGGGGGGTAGGGGGGGATAGAGAGCTTTGATAAATACGTATATACATACATTTTTATTTTTTTTACTTGAAATATACATACGTGCAACAGATTTACATAAGGAAAATATAGGTTCTTAAAAATAATTACAAATAAAGCAATTTCTTGTTAATGAATCTACCCAAGTTAAAAGAGAAAAACATTTCTCGTGTTTAAATTGGGGAGTCGTGTCATTACAGAAAAAAGATAAAGAAATAAGATATACTTTTTTTTTTAATTAAGAAACAAATAAACTTATGAATGATAACAAATATTAATAAAGCAATATACTAACGTAGCAGTTACTAACATTAGATATACATGTAGAATAGATATTTTAAAGTAATAATAATGAAACAAATAAACTTATGAATGATAACAAATATTGATAAAGAAATATACTAACGTAGCAGTTACTAAATTAGATATACATGTAGTTTAGATTTAAAGTAATAATATAAATAGATGTAGTAAAAATAAAAATAATAAATGGTTAATACAAAGTTATATATATATATATATATATATATTTTTTTTTTTTTTTTTTTTTTTTTTTTTTTTTTTTTTTTTTTTTTTTTTTTTTTTTTTTTTTTTTTTTTTGCAGAAACAAACAGTACATTATTACATAATGGGAAATATTTACAAAGTTATAGAATTAATACAATAATTGGTACCAATGACATGTCGCTGTTATATACTTAAATTTTTATGTGATAAATAATACATTTTACCTAAATTTAGTTAGTAACTTATTGAAGGAGAGGGGTGTGGGAGAGAGTTTGTATGTGTGTAAATGAGGGTGTGAGAGGGTGTGTGTGAGAGTGTGTGTGTGTGTGTGTGAGGGAGGGTGTGTGGATGTGTGTGTTATGTGTGCGAGTTCAGTGTGCTAAAAATGTTTTTCTTAAATAGAGGGAGGGAATCAAAAAATATATCTGTATTTGTGGTTTTTTGAATAGAGTTGAAACTTTGAAGGATGCGGGAAATGGGGGAGTTGGCTGCAGCGTTCGTATTATTACTGGTTGTGTAAAAAAGGTTGGCGTGGCGAGTTCTTTTAGATGGGATGTTAAAATTTATTTGGGATAGAAGTTCTGGGCAGTCTATTTCGTTATGTATAATTTTATGGAGAAATGTCATGTCAGCTACCGTTCGCCTGGATTTCAGGGATTGGAGAGTGCAGATGTAATTATTGTTGTATTTATAACCGAGATACTTAATAAATTTATTTTGTATGCGCTCTATGTTGTTGACGTATTGGGTGTATTTGGGATTCCAGACAGGCGATGCAAATTCCAGTGGACTTCTGACTAGTGAGGAGTAAAGCATTACTAGAGTATGTGGATTTCTAAATAATTTACTCAGACGTAGTATAAAACCCAACATTTTGTAAGATCTATCGGTGATTGAATCAATATGCGTTTTAAATATAAGTTTACTATCTAAATAGACTCCAAGGTCCTTACATTCATTTTTTGAGATCACGGGTTCATCGCAGAGTGAATATGAGAAGTTAATTTGATGCTTGTTTCTAGTAAAGGACATAGTGTGGCATTTAGAAACATTGAGGTCTAAATAATTAGCTGTGCAATAGTTGCAGAGCCTATCTAAGTCACTTTGTAGCTCTTTACAGTCCGATAGAGAGCGAACCGTTTTGTAAATTTTCATGTCATCTGCAAACAATAAAAATTTAGAGTATTGGAAACATGAGCCTATGTCGTTTAAGTATATATTAAAGAAGAGCGGACCAAGGTGGGAACCCTGAGGGACTCCCGAGGTTACGTTGATTATTTTAGATAAAACTCCATTTATTGAGATAACTTGACTACGATTGCTAATGTATGATTTAATCCATCTAAACAAGTCACCGTGTTTTCCAAGACGAGTGAGTTTATTTAACAGAATTGAGTGGATAACGCGGTCGAAGGCCTTTGAGAAGTCGGTGTACATAGCATCGACCTGCACCCTTTCGTCCATATTGCTCTGCAAATAGTTGACAAATAGGGCAAGGTTAGATGTTGTAGACCGATTTTTCATGAATCCGTGTTGGTTCTGTGAAATTGTTGTGGTGATAGTCGGGTAAAGTTGGTCGTAAACGATTTTTTCAAGAATTTTACTTAAGATGGGAAGTTGAGAGATAGGTCTGTAGTTTGTTACGTCATGTTTGTCACCCTTTTTGAAAATGGGGGTTATTACGGCAGACTTCCACTTATGAGGAAACGTACCTTCACTTAGTGATTTTTTGAAAATTGCACTGACCGGAGGAGTGATATATTTACTACAGTTACGTATGAAGATACCAGGCAAACTATCTAAACCAGGTCCTTTGTTAATGTCAATGGATGATAGATATTTGTAGGTAATGTCGTCGTTGATTGTAATTGAGGACATAGATATGTTATTCAGCGGATCAGGTTCATGAATATCAGATGCTAAATTTTGGGTGTGATCAGTGAAGACGGTAGAGAAATAGTCAGCAAATAGATCGGTAATCTCCTTACTATTGTGTGCGATTCTCGAGCCATATGTTAGGTGTTCGGGTATGGAAGGAGATTTTCTTTGCGTTTTGACAAAGCTCCATATTTTTTTTACATTATTTTGTATAGCATGTTCTAAGTGTGAAATATAATTGTGGTATGTGAGAGTAGCGATTTTCTTTTGTCGTTTTCGGAGCAGTGAAAAAGTTTGGTAATCTAGTGGGTTCTTGTGGCGTTTCCAGGCTCGAAAAAATTTGAGCTTTTCTTTTGTAATATTGATAAGAGCCGATGAGTACCACGTTGGGAATGTGTTTGTTTTCAGAATTTTCTTTGGAACAAAGTTATCAATTACGGCCTCAATGATTAAGTAAAAACTGTTAACCGCCGTGTTGACGTCTTGTGCGTTTAAGACAGAAGACCAGTCAGTTTTTGACAGAGCGTCGTTGACTAGGTCATAGTTGACTTTATTGAATAATTTGATCGTTTGGGGCTGGGAAGTAGAAGTAGGGGCGTAAATATTAAGTTCGACTATCAGGGATATGTGATGTGTGTCCTCCTGAACCAGAGGGGAGTCGGCAGGAGAGACGCAGACTGTGGTGTTACAGAGCACTAAGTCAAGTGTTCTACCATGCCTATTTGGAATGTGGTTATATTGTTTTAAATCCGAATAAGATAGGCAGTTAAGGAGGGTGGTGGAGCAAAGGTCAGTACCGCGGGGATGATGTGTGGTGTTCCAGCTGATATTAGGCATGTTGTAGTCTCCAATTAAAAGGAAGATATCATTTGGATAGTTTGTGGTTAGATCGAATATTCTGGACGTATGACTGTTGAGAAGAGATAATCGCTGAGTGTTTGAGAGCTTTGGACCGATTCCGGGTAAGTACGAACAACAGATGTGAATATTAAATATACGACGTTTTGGGTCTCTTAGTACTATTGAAATCCAAATGTCCTCAGCTTCCGAGCTCCATGACTCGTGTGAATGTGCAGTAAATTTTTTTTTAATACCAATTGCGACACCACCTCCTTTGGTTTTACCCGTGAGGGACGTGTCTCTGTCTTTTCTGTAAACATTGTACCTGGAGTCGAAGAGCTCGTTATCAGATATACTGTCTACTAACCAAGTTTCAGTAATTAAAATTATATCGAATTCATTTATCAGAACATTGTGATAAAACTCGTTCGTTTTAGTACAAAGGCCACGTGCATTTTGGTAGAAAATTATTATTTTTTCAGACATTGGAGAATGAAGTAAATTACCGATTTATTATTGTCTGCCACAAGTCCACTGGAATATGCATTCGGCGAGTGTATCGCTGGATAATGATAATATACTGAATGAGCAAGTATGTAGGTATGGTTGTTGAACATTTTAGCTGTTGATACCTATATAATGAATGTGTTGTTATGATGTGATGTGTGCGCTGGAGTAAAGGGTAGGTAATTATGATTTAAAGAAACATAAGTGAATTGGATAGGAAGGGTAGAAGTTTTTATAGTTATACCAGGTTTGATAATTGCACAGGGCAAGATATCAGGATTGCAGGAGAGGTTTCGTTCTTTCTTAGGTATATCTTGGAGTTTCGCACCCATAAAAAACTAAAGTTGTTAGCGATTTTAATTTGAAAAATAATATTATTGCATTTCTCTTAATGGGTAGGTGTTAGATGATAAGTACATAAAGTTGATTCTAACAATTGGATTAGCTGATAATATTGCAGGAGTTGGTACATAATGTTATTTTACGACAATAATCGCTTCATTTCAGTTCAAATGCTGATGAAATATTTTAAGAGGATATGTGAAATCAATAAGAATACATTAATATATAATTTTTTTTTGTTAATTAGTGATGGAGTTAAATGATTAATTTTGAAATAAAGTACATAATATTATAATTAAGACTTGATCAATTTTTACTAATCGGTACATTGAAATTCGTTCTATGAAATTAAAACTTATAATTAGTGTATGGTTGTTTTATTTGTGATTTAAAGGCTTTATAATTTACTTTATAGTTACATAGTCGTATTATTGGAAATAAAGATGGTTTTCGTGTGATAACTTTTAGAATCAACCTCTGCTCAGGTTAGTTTTGAAAGTTCCCCCCACCCGATTATACCATATTGTTACGTGATGTTACGTAGTCAATGATTATATCGATACTCTGTTTATTTTACGTTTAGTCACTTTTGTGTTTTATCGTAAAGTATGCCAAATTTACCGAGCTTATTTACTACAATTATTTTTACATTTTATTTTTATTATTCATAATATCATTTTTACGTCAAATAATAGTCTGAAAAACTGGCTCCAAAAGCATATGGATAAAGAACCTGTTCCACATCGGACTCTGATAATTGGAAACGCAGTGACAATCGTGAGATTTTGCAGGACCCTCCCCCCTCCTTTTGAGCTCACGTTATTAATGTATGCCCCCTTATCACCTTTTTTAAATATAGGCGTTAAAAAGCTATTCTTCCATTGATCAGGAAAAATTTCAGATTTCAGAGAGAGGTTAAAAATTTTCATTGGTGGAAATTTTAATATGGATATACATTTTAATAAAAATATCGGAGGAACGTTATCAGGACCTGCGAATTTATTTTGTTTTAAAGAGATAATTTTCTTGTCGATTTTAGGTCTTGTAATTTTGTACGAAATGCACGAACATTTTGTTATTATATTTTTATATTAGTATTTTGTTTCTTGGATCGTTTTTTAGGCGAGTTGATGTGACAATTCTTCTCATGTCAACTCGAAATTTCTGTGACGATCCACTTTGGCGATCGTTGGTTGAATATAATCGCGGTTAAACCTACTGTCTGAGTCAGTATAATATCTGATATTAATTAATGGCGGAGCGGAAGTTTGATTTCACAAATATTTTATTTTTTCGTGGATAACTTAGGAATTTAACTTTAAATTTAGCGTAGCGCAGTGTTTTGACTTTCTAACACCGTATACATAAATCAATTTTCTCGTCATTTATATATTTAAATTTAATTTTAATTTTTTAACAGCGAGTCTTGTTCGGTTGCACATTTGTCTTGACTATGAATTTTTATATTTAAATCTTCTACATCCTTAGTTTCCGCTGCTAAAATGGTTCGTTCGCTCAACCAAGCATGGTTTTTATAATTACACATATTAGGAACACTTTCGATATTAATACTTCCTATGACGTTGTGAATTTACAAACAATCGGTGGAAACGAAATGAGGCCTGTAGAAGTGTTAACAGGAATTTTTCTGTTGCCAATGTCTACCAATGCATTTGCAAACGCTTCCGCCGATATGTCATTTTGTAATGACACTCGCATATTCATTGTTAACTTGAGATTTTTCATGTATCTCCATAAATTTGATGCCTTCAAGCAAGCATTTATTTCATCAGCGACTGTTGATCTGGGAATAACTGGCAGCGTTTGGCAAAAGTCTCCGGCCATTAGAGCCTCCGAAGAGGTTCTGATTGCAACGCAAATCTCTTAATGTTCGATCGAGTGCCTCTAATGCTCGTTTGTGCACCATCGTACCCTCATTCCAAATTATTAAATTACAATTTTTTAGCACTTTTTGTAGCACACAGGCTTCTCGATATGTTGCGCACAATTCACCATTGATCATTCGTAGAAATTCGAATGAAGTTGGTCGACGAACATTAACTAATAACAAACGCAAGTAAAAACATTTGTCAATTTTTTATTAAATGAAGACAATATTAGCAAAACTTAATCGAAAATCTGAAGACAGAAAACTGAGCTAAGACAGAAAACTGAGCTAAGCAATTCGGTCACTTTTCACTTTATCATACTTCGACTTCGCACATATTTTTGGCTGTTATCTTTATCTGTTATCTGTTATCTTTTTTTTTACAGTTTTTTAGAGAAAATGTGTCCCTACTGGGGTACCCCGTTCTAAGGACACATTGTACAAGTTTTATTATTTGAATTATAAGTAAATACCTATGCTAGAATAATACCGAGGAAAATTATGAAGTTACATAGATCTAAATTAAAGTACAAAACAAGCATTATTCTTTGTTTGGTTGCAAAATTGATTCTATTTTCTTCCTTCCCATGTCCATAATCCATATTTTTATGCTTCTTTTGAAGGCGGTTATTTTTTTAATGGATTTCATTGCAAGAGGGAGTAAATTAAATAATTTTATAGAGAAGTATTGCATATTTCTTTGTCCAAAAGTCGTTTTAGTTGTAGGTTGGTAGAATGTATGTTGTAATGTAGATCTTGTGAATCGGCCCGAGTTTGTCTGTGTAAAGTTATCCTGATTTTTGAATGCGTAAATTAGTATATCTTTTGTATATAATTGTTTCATTGACATTAAATTCAGCGCTTTAAAAACATAGTCTGTAGGGGTTCTGATGGGTACTCTAAGTATAATTTTCAGAATTGCCCTTTGTGCGATGAGGACTGGTTTTATAGTGGAATCGCATGAGCTTCCCCATCCAATAAGACCATATTGTAGTTGAGATTGGGCTAAGGCATAATAGATTTTAATTAGCTGTTCTTTATCTAAAATGTTTCTTATTGTTTTGAAAAAATAGGTTAGTTTTTTTAATTTGTTGCTCACATTTTCCACTTGGGAGTTCCAATTTAAGTTTTGATCAATAATTATTCCAAGGTATTTTATTGTTTGTATTTCATTCAATTTTGGACAGTTGCAAGGAGTTTCTCGGTTCACGTTTACACAGTCTTTATGAATTTTTATGTTTAGGTTTGTATTGAGGTTATCCGTCTGTTTGTTGTGAATTTTGAATTTAATATATTTAGTTTTTGTATCATTTAGTGTTAGTGAATTTGAATCAAGCCATTGTTTTACCCGATTCATCCCTTTTTCGGCTTTTTCAAATACAGTCTCCCATGACTTTCCATGGAATAGAAGGACTGTGTCATCTGCAAAACTAATGACTGAGCCGTGACAGTTTAGTTCACATAAATCATTTATATATATCAGGAATAAAATCGGGCCCAAGACACTGCCTTGTGGGACTCCATATTGGATTTGTATTGGTTGACTTGATTCATTTTGAATCCTGACTAACTGTAACCTTTCTGACATGTAGCTTTTAATGAAATTTAGTTCACGTCCTGAGATTCCAATCTTTTTGAGTTTTTCTAGAAGATATGTGTGATCAATTGTATCGAAGGCTTTACTTAGATCTAAAAATATTCCGATACACTTATTTCCGTTATCGAGACTATGTTTTATACTTTTTACAATAGAGGCAATGGCATCGGAGGTTCCTATATTTTTTCTAAATCCGTTTTGATTTTCAGACATTATGAAGTTTGTTTCAAGATATTGAAGGAGCTGCTTCTTTATAACTTTCTCTACTATTTTTGAAAGATTATTCAATATTGTTATCGGTCTATAGTTATTTATATCCGCTTTATTGCCAGTTTTAAAGATTGGTATAACAGAACCCATTTTAAGCATTGCTGGAAAGATAACCTCCATGATTCATCTGTTCACAAGGTGGAGGAGTGGTTGAATTATTTCATCTCTAGTTGATTTAATTATTCTCGTTGAGATGCCATCTGATCCTGAAGTTAGTGTTGGTTTCATTGAATCTATAATGCTTATAATGTCATCTGCTGTAACTGTATTTAATTTAAAGGTGATATTATTAGTAAGTGTGTTATTAATCTCATTATCAGTATAAGGAGGTTTAATTATTTTTTTTTAGCTAAATTAGAACCCACCTTGGAGAAATATTCATTCACAAATTGAACTATTTCCTTTGGATTTTCTTTCATATTTAATTTTTGATTTGGTGTATCAAGTTCGGTAATATCACTACTTTTATTGTTGTTAGTATATGTCATCTCCTTAATAATTTTCCAGACAAGTTTAGGGTCATTATTACAGTTTTGAATCTGACGTTTGTAATAGTTACCTCTGGAAAATTTTAGAAGTTTGGAACACATGTTTCTATAATGTTTGTAAAGATTTAGAAACGAAAGATCAAGTGGATTTTTTTTAGTTTTTAAGTGTAATTTGTCTCTAACTCTTATACTTTTTAGAAGTCCTTAAGTAATCCAAGGTTTTTTTTATTTTACATTTGTGTGGAGTTTGTATAGTGAATGATTCTGAACATTTATGAATATTTGTTTGAACAATGCTTGTAAATGAGTGCCAGCAATCCTGAAAATTATTCATTTTAAATAGTTCTCCCCAATCTTCCAATTTTAATAAATCCTTTAACCTGTTAATATTAATTCTATTTTTGACTATTGTATTTTTAATGAAAGTATGTGTATTTTGAAGTTGAATGGTAAGTAGCAGTGTAAAGTGGTCAGTAATATTGGAATGGTGAACGGCGGTACCGTATGCTTTGTTTGTTTTTATCATGATATGGTCAATACAGGAGGCAGATACATTTTGAGCATTTTCGTTATATCCTAATCTTGTTGGTATATTAACTGCACTGATCAGTCCATGGTGCAGTAAGAGTAATTGGTAGTCATCACATTGGGGGTGTTTCTGTTCAGTATTTAGTTTGTTAATATTGATGTCCCCAATTAGGTACACGTTCCGAACATCTCGTAGTTGGGTTAGCTCATCATCCAGGGAGTGAAGAAATAGAGATATGTCTCTTGTTGAAGGTGATCTGTATATCCCTAATTCTGAGATGTCATTATTAATGTTTATGGGTAGACAGTTAGTATCTCTGAGTTGAATTTCTTTTACAATTCCTTGGATCTCATTTTTAATATAAATTATCACTCATTCATCACTCTGGTTTTTATGTTGAGTGGAGTTATATACCTTATATTTGTCTAGGTTTTTTGGTGAGTATGTTTCTTTTTTTTATACGACACTCTGTGAGTATGATGATGTCGATATCCTCATCAAATTGCTGTAGCATCACCGTCAGCTCTACGAAATTTTTGCTGATGCTTCGTATATTCTGGTGGAGTATTTTTAATGTTTTTGCTGTATTGTTTTTTATATAATCATTAATTTCTTGAATTGTTAATGTTGTAATGGTTTCCGGAGAAGGGTTGTCATATTCAATATCAGTTAATGGATCCATTTCTGGTATAAGTTTTAATTTTTATTGTAGATAGTTATAGACTACTGAGCTTGTTTATTTGATTTTAATTTCAAGGTCGTGGTGATTTTTTATTTCAGTTATTAAAGAGTCTTCAGATTTTCTTGCCATCAATTTTCCATTTCTGAACCAGATGAGAATTTGAATTTTTTTTCTTTTGCCCTTATTTTCGTGTACCATAAAAGATTTTTATAATACGGCGTAAGGGCTTCATTCACATAATTTTTTTTATTATCATCCGCTAAATGGGAGATATCATTATTTTTTTTTAAATTCATCATTGTAATTTTTTTAATTTCATCTTTGAATGTTAATATAAGACGTGACGGTTTTATATCACTAGATTTTATAAACTTGTATTTGTCCTCTGGTGTCAGATTTAATCCGAAGGCTGAACTAATTCTGGTGGCTATTTCATGGGGCGGTTCATTCAGTGATACTTTAAATCCATTGACCTCTACACTGTTTTTCAATTCTTTTTGCTCGGATTCGGCTATTTTTGTTTCCAGAGCAACAATTCTTTTTCTTGTATTTCCATCTCCTCTACAATTTTTTGTTGTTGTTTTGGTAAATCCAAAATTTTATTTAGTTTGTCATTGAACTGGCACTCTAGAAATCTTCTTGTTTCTTTTTCTTATTTTCCTCTCTTTTTTGAAAACCACTCTTGTAAGTTCTCTTCATTGTTTTTGTTCCGTTCGTAATATTAATTCATCAAATAATGTACCACAACTCAACTCTAAACAAAAAATTTAATTTAACAATTTAACAAAAAAAAACTGCGCTGTAAATTTAGCAAACTGCATCGCATAAAATCGTCTTGTAGTGACTTGAAAACAATAGTGTGGGGTGGATGTTATTATAAATGTAGAAAAGGGTGGAGGGGAAGGACGATATGCGTTTGCGCGGCCCTACTGAGTGATCAGCTGATCTGATAGGACATCGCGGTGCAGTTGTCTGTATTAGTTCATTTATGAGTTGTCTGCTGGACAGTGGACACACGACACACGTCACCGCGCAGACGATGCGGATGACAGTGGATCGTATAAAGCTTTCGTATACACGGTGAGATATAAACAGTTGTTGAACATGTTCTACTTTTGGAAAATTTAATTTTTTTTTCGAAAATGTAAACAACATTACCAAGAACACAAAATAACTACTAACAAGACAAAAACTTTTTTTTGTACGTTTTGTGGGGCCCCTTCGGGGTCTCCTCGAGCCGGGGGCCCTCCGCGATCGCGGACCTGCGGACCTGGCCAGTCCGGGCCTGCCTGTGTGGAGCTGATGCAAAAAAAATAATAAAAAAATACCAGTCACTGGATTAATCATCTCGATCAAAAAATGATATTCATCCTCTTCTCGACAAAATATTAAGGGGTATTGTAATGCCTACCTTTTGTCAATATATTAAAAATCTCTCACAGTCTTCCGTCTCATTCACGCACTCGCTTTTCATGTTATGACATTTAAAAAAAAAATTCTTTCAAACAAACCTTGTCCTGACAATAACAAACACAACAAAAAAGAATTATCCAATTTGGTGCAGTCGTTCGGAAGTTATGCGCGTACATACATTTCAGCGATTCATTTTTATTTAGCTGGTTCCCGGCATGCGTTGCTATGCCATTTAATAAAGAAATTGTTCTCCCTGTGTGTCCTTTCCCATTCGTCCCGTTCTCCTTCCGCCTCCCCTTCCTCTCCCGCATTCCCTTTCCCATCTCGCGTTTCCACACCGCCTTCCCGCACCCACTCCCTTCGCCCGCTTCCCCAGTCCCGCGAACCCTCCTCCCGAGTTCCCTCCTCCCGCATTCCATTCATTCGGTCCCGGTGCATTCAGTTTTCAAACAGCTCGCGTGCCACCTATTGCAATTTATTTTTACAAATTTCATAATGCCAGAGCTCACCAGTAGTTTTATACAAACCTTGTCCTGACCATAAAGAACAAAACAAAACAAAAAATATCTAATCTGGTGCAGTCGTTCGGAAGTTGTGCGCGTACATACATTTCGGCGATTCATTTTTATTTATATAGATAGATAGATAGATAGATAGAAGATAGAAGAAGAAGATAGATAGATATATATAGATATATAGATATAGAAGAAGAAGATAGAAGATAGATAGATAGATAGATATAGAAACAAACCGTACGTTGATTACAGTGGTGAGAAAATTTACAGATATGTAATATTTCATGGTGGGTACCTGTGATATGTTTCTTTGACGTGTCTTATTTATATTTAGTAATTACCGGGTGATGTACGTAGTGGGTAGGTGTGTGTCTATGTGTGAGAAGTGGTGATTTGCGAAGGGATATGGATGCGCATTGAACTATTTATATTATTGACATGATGCTCTTTTTAAATTTGGGCAGTGAATCAGCGAAAGTGTCGTATGAAAATATTATTGAACGTGTGAAGAGCAAGATGATTGGCAAATTAGTTGCTGCATTTGTTTTGTAATTAAGCGTGTGGAATTGTTCTGTATGGCGTGTACGTCTTATTATTATTATTTTACGTAAAAATTAATTAGGGCAAGAAGAAAAAAGTTCGGTACAGTTGATGTTACTATTTAAAATTATGTGTATAAATGTTAAATCAGCTATTGCTCGCCTTTGTTGCAAAGTTTGAAATGTGCTTCAAAGTTATCGTTGAATTTGATGGTAAGATATTTGAATATGTTCTAATATCTTTGTTTTCGGTAAAAAAAAAACCGGGCCCAGATGACTACCTTGCGGTACGCCGCTGGTAGTGGAAAATGAACAACTTAATATAAATGATGTAAAAATTATCTGAAGTTGCAATGTAACTCTATAATCATATGCCGAGACTACAATATTTGATAATATGGGCCTCACTGGGTGCCGAGGCACGCTGAGGCTCAGTGGCGGATTTAGCCCGTCAGAGGCTCGGGGCGGCAAAACTGAATGCCCCCCCCCCCAAATATCAATGCGGGACACAGTGGCGTGTGGTGTCGACGGAGGGGGGGGGGGGTACGGTAGAAATTTTATCTCTCGGAAATCGAGAATTTGGCTCATATTAACTACAATCACAATATGAAAATGGTTTCTCTTTGATTCTGTCAGCACATACATGGTCTGCAACTAGAATGTTATGACTGCACTTCAAATAAGAGAAATGTGTCATCAGATGAATCCACAACACAAACTTTACATTCCGAACACAAAACTGGTTAAAATTAAATCTGTATGCGGCCAATTAAAACTACACTCAGAACAGGAAAATAGTTTCTCTTTGATTCTGGCAGCATATATACAGTCCCAGTGGCGTAGCTAGGCAAGGGTGGCGCCCGGGGCGGATAACGTGGTGGTGGTACCCCCCCCCCCTCCAATTTCGATTTCACAAATGTGTCAAAAATTGAGCAATCCTGGGGGGGAGGGGGGTTTGCTAGAGAATTTCAGAAATAGGCTATTTTAGTCTGTAAAAAGACCGTCAGGCACGAAAATAACACCGTATTCAATATTTTTGTACAATATCCTTCGTAATTTTTTTGCCACGGTCGGGTGTCACCCCCCCCCCCCCCCCCGTCGGGTGGCACCCGGGGTAGTTCACCCCTCCCCCCCTCCCCCCCCGCTACGCTACTGCATAGTCCGCAACTAGAATTTTATACCTGCACTTCGAATAAGAGAATGTTTTCCTTCAAAATATATCATCAGATGAATCCAGTTAAAATTTTACATTGTGAACACAAAACTGGTTTAAATTAAATCTGAATACGGCGCATTAAAACTATACTCAGAACATGAAAATGGTTACTCTTTGATTCTGGCAGCACATTCAACTGCAACTAGAATTTTATGACTGCACTTCGAATAAGATAATGTTTTCCTTCCAAATATGTCATCAGATGAATCCAACCGGAATTTAACATTCTGAACACAAAACTGGTTATTTATAATTTAGAATATCTGTATGCGGCGCAATTAATAAACCAATCCCTAGACCGATATCTTCGGGCCTTTTCAAGGGTCAAATATTGTTATCAACTTAACCACAGATGAACGGAAATAGTTAAAATTGACTAAACATAGAGAAATTTTATTTGTCTATCATAGACAATTTTACAAAAATATAGGAATGCGGGACATGCGGGACGCTTTAGATGATTTGCGGGACTATTTCATTAAATATTTCATTGCGGGACTACAACCGTCAATGCGGGACGGTTGGCCGCCTTAGGTAAGTAGAGGTCCCAAAAATCTTTCTAATACATTTTTGACTCCTCCCCCCCCCCATGATCGAACACACTCCCCGCAAGATCGAACCTCCCCCAGGTGAAAGTTATAGCTATTCCCTTGGAAGAATGTACTGATATTTTTATTATTTCATACTTCACAACCCAAGCCACAGTTTGACTTTTTAATAGTGTTAAAGAATTGATGGCACTGCAATAATTGTTTAAAAGGTTTTGAATGGCAACACCAAGATGGCACATAAGTAAAATTAATGTAAGTTTTAAAAATTACAATGTTCCAAGCGCATATCATTGGTTAAGAATGACAAGTTGCAGTAAAAAATGTTAGTTAATTAAGTTAACAAATTAATTTCTCCCAGTGAGGAGGACTGTAAACATAGCGACCCCATTCTTGCACTTGTGTTGCTTATTCGTTTTATACTAATGAATTCCTTAATGTCCTATTCTTGTACTTGCTTACTTATGTATTCCTTAATATTTAATTTTAATTTAATATTTAATTTATTCCTAATATTCCTATTCTTGTACTTACTTGAAAGTTCTGCTAAAAATATGGGTCCCATAGTAAACCAGCAGAAAACAAATACATGGCCGTAGGATGCGCCCAACAAACTCCAACTCTCTCATATGGAAGCCAAAATTTTGAAACGGTACCAAGGCTCCTTGATAACAAACGAGAATAATACCATAGAGTAGATTCAGAATCGCATAGTGAATTCAAATCGCTGTTATTACCGCCTACGAAACCAAATAAAATCCAAACTGCTGTCCAGAAACACCAAGATATTAGTGTACAAAACACTTATCAGACCAGTACTCACATACGCAGCTGAGACTTGGACAGTAGCGTAGCGAGGAGGGCGGGGGGGGGGGGGGGGGGGGTCAGATCGTCCCGGGTGCCACCAGATGGGGGGTGACACTACACCCGATGGCAGGTGATACCCGACCGTTAAAAAATTACGAAGGATATTGACGCAAAAATATTGAATACTGTGTTATTTATATTTTCGTAGCTGTAGGCTCGTCCGTGGAATGTCCCGAAACAGGGAGAATTTTGTGCCTGACGGTCTTTTTATTGACGAAAATAGCTTATTTCTGAAATTCTCTAGCCACCCCCATCCCCTCAGGATGATCCAATTTTCTACACATTTGTGAAATCGAAATGGGGGGGGGATATCCTTAATATTTAATTTTAATTTAATATTTAATTTATTCCTAATATTCCTATTCTTGTACTTACTTGAAAGTTCTGCTAAAAATATGGGTCCCATAGTAAACCAGCAGAAAACAAATACATGGCCGTAGGATGCGCCCAACAAACCCCAACTCTCTCATATGGAAGCCAAAATTTTGAAACGGTACCAAGGCTCCTTGATAACAAACGAGAATAATACCATAGAGGAGATTCAGAAGCGCATAGTGAACGCAAATCGCTGTTATTACCGCCTACGAAACCAAATAAAATCCAAACTGCTGTCCAGAAACACCAAGATATTAGTGTACAAAACACTTATCAGACCAGTACTCACATACGCAGCTGAGACTTGGACAGTAGCGTAGCGAGGAGGGCGGGGGGGGGGGGGGGGGTCAGATCGTCCCGGGTGCCACCAGATGGGGGGTGACACTACACCCGACGGCAGGTGATACCCGACCGTTAAAAAATTACGAAGGATATTGACGCAAAAATATTGAATACGGTGTTATTTATATTTTCGTAGCTGTAGGCTCGTCCGTGGAATGTCCCGAAACAGGGAGAATTTTGTGCCTGACGGTCTTTTTATTGACGAAAATAGCTTATTTCTGAAATTCTCTAGCCACCCCCACCCCCTCAGGATGATCCAATTTTCTACACATTTGTGAAATCGAAATGGGGGGGGGGGGGAAGTTACTGGACTTGGGTACTAACTAAGAGGAATCAGCGAGCACTGGATGTTTTTGAAAGGAAAATTTTGAGGCGTATCTTCGGACAAGTTTCAGAAAATGGATTTGGCGCAGACGTTATAATAATGAGCTATATACTCTATATTCTTTGTTACAGGATTTAAACGTCACAAAATTTATAAATCTGGGAAGACTTCAGTGGCTGGGTCATGTAGAGAGAATGACCGAGCATCAAGCACCAATGTTCCTGCTGAACTCAAGACAGATAGGGCGAAGGAGGCAGGGAAGACCAAGCTTAAGATGGAGCGACAACGTCCTCAAAGATATATCCACCTTGGAGATTGTTAACTGGAGAGAGCTGGCACAAAACCGTGATGAGTGGAGGAAGACTCTTGAGGAGGCCAAGACCCACCAGGGGTTGAAGAGTCAAGAGTGATGATGATGATTCCTATCATTTTCTTGTACTTACTGATTATTCGTTTTATACTTATGTATTCCTTAATATCCTTACTGCTTATTTGTTTTATACTTATGTATTCCTATCATATTCTTGTACTTACTGATTATTCGTTTTATACGTATGTATTCCTTAATATCTTTACTGCTTATTCGTTTTATACTTATGTATTCCTATCATATTCTTGTACTTACTGATTATTCGTTTTATACTTATGTATTCCTTAATATCCTTACTGCTTATTCGTTTTATACTTATGTATTCCTATCATATTCTTGTACTTACTGATTATTCGTTTTACTGCTTATTCGTTTTATACTTATGTATTCCTTAAGAGGGCATTACCAGAGAAAACCAGAAATATGTCATTTTCAAATCAGATTTTAGACGTATTGACTCTTTTCCACAAAAAATTATAAATGGATTTCGAAAGATTGTTCTTTTATCTAGCATTCGCATGTAATAAATTTTGAGAAAATTTTTTAATTTTTAGTGTAATAAGGTTATTCCATAGGTCGTTGGCAGATTTGTTAAATTTTCAAAAAAGATTTTGTATTATACCACACCCATTTCAAATAATATAATCATGCAGTAAAATAAATCAATACATTATCTAGCAAACGCATGTTTTAGAATTTTAATTTTAGTTTCAATAAAATCATTAAAAAAATTTGTACGTACATGTGTTTCTTGACGAAAATTGGTCCATTTGTGTATTTATTTGCGCACTTACAAACTAATGTATTTCAGATTTTTTTAACATTCTTATTAAATTTAGACATTATTAAAAAATGATAAATACCTATAATCAATAAATAATTACAAAAAGTACATTATTTTAATAGTTTTATCATCCACGCCTTTCAGCATTTTTGGATGAAGGTATAAATTAAAGTTAATTTGGATTGGAATAAATTCGATATTGAGTTAGAATTTAAAAAAGCTGGTACGGAGAATAATTAATCTTTCTCATTGTAACCGCCCTGCACGATCGTAAGAACAACTTTCGACGAAATGTGGATTTTCGTCCGCTGGCTGGTTAAACGCTCTTAACATTCTATTCTTGTACTTACTGCTTATTTGTTTGATACTTACGTATTCCTTAATATCCTATTCTTTCACTTACTGCTTATTCCTTTTATACTTATGTATTCCCTAATATGTGCTTTTTATATAAATGACCTACTGTAATTATAACAGAGCATACATACATGTATTCATAATCACAGATGGCGCTAATTTAATTATTTTAGGAAAAAACACCCTTTGCAAGTTATGCTCTAAAATATTAAGATGAATTGTTTGTTTGCACATTGACACACGGAATGTGAATACAAATAAATAGTTTTGAAAATAATATTTTATAGAAAAACAATTCTTTCAAGGAGTACAAATACTTGGTGATTCAATCTAACTTTGTTTATATATGAAAACTGATAATAAATAATATATAATACCAAATAAGAGGAAGAACAAATAATACCACAAAATTATATTTGAATGTTTATAAATATGTTTCATGCTTCTTGTTTCATTTGACTTCTGGCTACTATTCAATAGCTCACCTGTGTACATAAAGTAGTAAAACATTAATTATCATTAATTGTTACAATTTTATCATTTTGAAAAAAGATTCACCACCCATTCACACTACATCACCCATCTACCCTAATCCATATCACACAAGATTAAAATCAATGAAATTATTATACTTTACACATATGCTTGTAGATGCCATTTTATGTTAGGATTGTAAACTCAATCTAAGAACAAAAGTACGTTATTACTCAGAGACACTAATTGCGATACTAACACATTTAAAAACACTTCCTTTTGTTTGAATATTTTTCAAATTTTTATGAATATTTTTTATTTTTTCAGGGACCATTGTTGAAAGATTCAACCAGTTCTACAATAATGCATGGGTTGGGTGAGGGGAGTGTTCAACATATCTTTGGCCTATTTAATTCTACATGTTTACAATGTTTGAAAGCATTTACAAGGGTGCCCCGATAAAAAAAGATTATTATTATTAATTTTATTTATATTAAAAAAAAGAACATGTTACAATGTTACTTTTCCTCCATTAAAAGCATTTGCTTGTGGTTGGAGGAGCTTGTGGATACATTTTAAATATGTACAATTTATACAGTCAGGTGCTTCACATAATATATGCATAGATTCACAGTTAATATACTGTTAATCTACCGTTAAAACACAGTTTTATCATATCGCAATCCTACCGAGATCCTTTAACTAAAAGATAAAATCATCCAAATATATTCAGTAATAAGTAAAATAGGTATAATTTTTAGTGTGACATTCATGTGGTGATGAGGGAAGCAGCAATTTTCCCGTTGGTGATTTCTCTAAAATGTTTTTTGATGGAGTTCAACAATTGTACTTTGGCTGATGATCTTTTACTTTTAATGAACTGCAAATTGGATCAAGATTCAAGTCTCTTGCAAATTGGATGGTAAACTTGATTGTGTGTAGTGACCGTTATAGGCATTGAAGTTGCGAAAGTGTTGTAGATCGATATTGCAAAGAAGATAAATTAGTTGCCTGGTACTAGGATCGATCACTCTTTTGGGAGGTTTTGCTACCCTTTGCTGATTGTCCTTGGCGGGAAGTGTTGCTCCCC
Organism: Limnephilus marmoratus; assembly: GCA_917880885.1. NCBI lineage: Eukaryota > Metazoa > Arthropoda > Insecta > Trichoptera > Limnephilidae > Limnephilus > Limnephilus marmoratus. Next base: position 67,024,884 of record OU862906.1, read on the forward strand.
TTAGCGGACTCCCCTTGCGAGGTTCTGCTTCCCTTGGTAGGCGCCGATACAGAAGCTTCGCTCTTGGCGTCTACGACAGAAACCTTTTTCATCATTTGGCTGGTGCTGCGTGCGGTAGAGACGACAGAGGAGACGTTTCGCAGGGCAGACTTGCTGGCTTTAGGTTGTATCGAAACTGATGAGGCAGACTTCTGCAGCTCTCGAATCTCCTCGGCCACTGCGTTCGCCTCTCCTGGCTCCAGGGCCTGTGCCAATATGCATGATATCACTGTCCGGACCACGTCAAGTCCTGTTTCTTCATCTGATATATCTATTTCATCTGCAATGATTAAAAAAAAGGTTAACATATATTTTTTTCTTACATTAGCTCCTCACAAGAGGCCCTGGTGAAAATAATTTCCCTCCAGGCTTGTGTTATCTTAGGGGATGCTGTGTGGAGGGTTTTTTTAATGAAAAGAAGAAGAGGAAGTTCTGGGAAGGAAATAGGTTTCTGAGGATCAATGTGTCCAGGAGTGACGGACGTATGAATCCATCCCTTCAACTGCGGTGCAAGTCGAGGGATTCTGGCTGGAGAGGTCAATAGACCTCCTCAACCAGCCTCTCTCTATCTCTAGCCATGCAGCAGATAGGCAGACATATTGAGTGCCTAGACCTTGCCGAACCTCACCCCATGAACCCGGGCACCCCTGCTAAGTCACCAAACGTAGCGAACCACCTGGGGTAACCTATGGCAGTTATCCATTAAATGGTTCCCCGGGTGGCGATACCCATACTCACCTATCAAAATTTCCCTATTTAACAATCAGGCAGCATTTTGAAAATAACTAAAATCGGATGCTGCACTTCTTTGGTGCCCTCCTGCTCGCACTTCTGGGAAAGATATGACAGAATCACCTTGTACCGCCTCGAGCAGCTCCTCCACGTGGATGGTCTGCTCCACCACCTCCGGATGCTCCACGAGCAAGGCGGCCACCACCGCATCCACCAGCTGCGAGGAAGCACCCAATTCTAGCAGGCTGACCACCGCCCCGACCAGTGCCCGCTGCACATCCTTGGTGCCCTCCTCCTGCTCGCGCTGCTTGGAGCGGGCCAGCTGCACCAGAGGACTCATTTCACCCAGAACCAACTGGAAACAAATAATATTAGAGATGAAGAATGAAACTGAAAACATTATTTATTATTGATTTGTAAAATGCAGTAAAAAAAAAGTTCAAAGAAGTGGAACTAGCAGCTCAGTTCAATGGAGTGCTGACACCGACCCTGATGTATGGCAGTGAGGCATGGAACTGAAAGAGAACTATAGAAATCAGATCCAGAGGGGGTGTATCTAATAGAGCGTCCATCCCAAATTTTTTTTTATTTTTTTATTTAATAAATTTTACAAAAATTTCATGTTTTTGTGTATAAATAAAGTTTTTTGAAAAAAAAAATATACATTATTTAATACGTCTTACACCTTTTTTTTGAGCAAAGCTCGTGTTAAAAAGGCGGAGACAACGAATGTAGATATTAATTTTTATATAAGTATAAATAATATATAATTTTTTTTTTATATACATATAGATCAATTGATGGATAATTAACAGTATACAAAGAAAAAAAAAATCGTATATATAATATAATATGCATCTATAGTTTTATATAATATATAAAACATAAGCAGAATGAAGAGGATATAAAAAAGAAAGGTGAAAATTAAAGAAAGAAAAAGGATATCAGATATTACAATTGTGTTTATAAATAAAATATTATAAGATGTAGTGATTGTGATAAGTTATATATAAAGAGCTTTAATTGATTTTTTGATTTTTTTATAATTTGTTTCCAATCTTAAATTAACTGGTAATTGGTTAAACCATTTGGGGGGAGGGGGGTGGGGGAGGGGAGAGGGGGGAGGGCGAAGGGGGGGAGGGGGGACGGGGGAGGGGGGAGAGGGGGGGGAGGGGGGGAGGGGGGAGGGGGGAGGGGGGAAAGAATACGCAGGGAGAAACAATTTAGATCAAGGTATGGTATACGCAGGGAGAAACAATTTAGATCAATTCAGCTAATAAGTTGACAACAGTTTTTGATTCTGAGGCGGTACGAAGTTCGCCGGATCAGCTAGTATATTTATAGTATTGTTGAGCTGTGGTGGTGTTACAACGCGGGACAGTCATAGAGCCCAGGATATTTGTTCTAATGCTGCTTGAAAAAGGAGTGAAGCTCTCATTATTGAAGCAATCTTTGTGTATTTGTAGAATTGTAATTTTTTTATAAATAACATGAAGTGAAGGTACTTTAAAATCTTGAAATAATTTGATAGTGGGGTAATCATATGGCTTTTTTAAAATTATTTTTATAATTAATTTTTAAATGATTTCCAATGGTAAAAGAGAAGTTTTGAATGCACCGCCCCAACCAACAATTCCATACTGTAGCACTGATTGGATTAAGGAAAAGTAAATAGTTCTTAACATACTAATATTTAAAATGTTTCGAATTCTAATGAAAATGTACACTAATTTTCTTAGTCTCTCAACTGTTGTGCTGATTTGCATCTTCCACTTTATGTTACTGTCTATAGTTACCCCAAGGTATTTAACATTGGTTTTAATAGTGAGTACAGAGCAATCAGGTTTACATATATATGAATTTGAATTACAATTATATGAGTGTATACATATATTTAGATTTTCTGGGGTAGCCTTTTAATTTAATTAATTTAATGTACACAAAATCGCTCTGAAGCAGCTACAAAGATGGAAAAACGCTTGTCTTTTAAGGGAAAGTCTGAGCTACACGCTAGTGTCGCTATATTTTGAGAAATAATGTCCGCATTGTCGCAAATGAGGAATGGTCTTTATTAAAAAATAACCTCTATAATATATAATTCTCTTGACTCGGGAAATAATTGTTTAAGTATATTCATCGATCTAAGAAAAGAATTTGACAGTATAAGCCACAGGAAGCTAATCAAAAAATTAGGAAATATTGGAATCCAAGGAACAGTTAAAGAATGGTTTAAAAGTTATCTTCATAAAAGACACCAACACGTAAAAGTTAACAATATATTGAGTGAACCCACCTATTCCGAATTTGGAATTCCTCAAGGACAGTTCTAGGTCCAATATTGTTTATCATTTACGTGAATGAAATGCTTACAGTAAGTACCAAAAATTGGAAAAATCATATCTTTCACCGACGACACAGTTTTAATCATAGAAAAAAAAACTTGGGAAGAAGCCTATCGAACTGCGAATGTAGGAATAAACAACACAAGGAAAGGTGGTTGGATGACAACCACCTTTCCTTAAACTCTGACAAAACCTATTTCATGACTTTTACATTACCAGACAAAATCCATCCAACAATAAATTCCAATATTACTATTCATAACTCTTGTAATAATTATACGGACAACTGCAATTCACCTAAATGCTCAAAAATCTCAAAACAAAGTAATATTAAATATTTAGGCATAATTATAGATCAACATGTTAAATGGACAGAATATATTGCACAAACTGTAAACAGAATACGTAAACTTTATTACGTATTCCTCAAACTAAGAAATATTCTACATAAATCTATGCTACTAAAGGTTTACTATGCATTAGCCCAATTAGTTCTACAATACGGAATAAAAGGCTGGGGAGGAGCGTATAAAACCAACTTAACCCCACTTGAAATAGTATATAGAAGACTTATCAAAATTATTCTAAAGAAAAAATTAGATTATTCAACCCACAAATTATTCGATAAATTTAAAGTATTACCACTAAATAAATTTATCAAAAAAATGCATTACTTCAAATCCACATAGACAAACTAACAACAAGGTCATTTAGCACCAGGCCGAGAACCTTAGGACAAATAATAATCCCTAAACTTAATACAACAACAGCCCGACATCATTACACATACTCAGCCATAAAATGCTTTAACGAACTCCCTAAAGAAATACAATCCGAAAAGAATTATGAATTTTTTAAACAAAAACTTAAAAAATATTTTACTATTAACTAGATTTAGGTATACGTTACGATGTGCCAACTTATTTTCCACTATGAACAAAAAAATGCCAACTTATATTTTCTCTATGTATGAAAATTCACATTATGTTTCATTATATACAAAAAAAAAATGCCAATTTATATTTTCATTACGTATAAAAATTTTCCATTATGTACAAAATTAAAATGCCAACTTATTATTCATTATGTATAAAAAAAAGTAGTCCTACATACAGTAGAGCCTCGCTAATCCGGACCCACGTTACTTCGGTGCATGCTGTAATCCGGACAGGTGCGTGCGGGTCAAAACGTGTCAATTTGCAATCATTTGCCATCACTCGTTAATTAACTTTTAGTTTTTTTTTTTTCATGTTAAGTGCCCAAATTTCTTACATGTTTGAATTTTTTATAAGTACATTTGTACGTACATACATATTCTGGTCTAAATTGACTTAAAATTTTTACTTTTAATAATTGAAACCCAAGTTAAAAATGTGCTTTATTCCTATTAAAAAATTGCATACTATAATCCGGACGCCTCGATAATTCGGAAGGGGTCTTGTTTTTCCCTATCTGGATTAGCGAGGCCCTACTGTACATCCAAATTGTAACAACTGTTAAGTATATATAGTACTGTCAATCTGATAGTGCTCCCTCTCTAAACACGAGAATTTCTCAATTAGGGAGGTATTGTTACCACTAAAATAATATATTATATATATATTGGTTAATTACATTATATGTATTGGTTAATAAAAAAATTCTTGGACAACCCTTGTATATATACGTATGATCATGTTAAAAATGAAGAGATGCAGAAAAATCTTACATGGCTGATGTAAGTACAATGGATAAGATTAAGGGAGGCTTAGATGGTTTGGGCATGCAGAGCATATGAACGCAGAAAGGGGTATAGTAAGAATATATGACGTGGAAGTTAATGGTAGAAGAAGTCGGGGACGCCTGAGGAAGACATGGAATAATCAAGTACATATCAAATACTTGAGTCGGGCCATAATAAATTGGGAGTCACAATCACAGAAGATGTATGAATACAAATGAAGCAAGGTGTGTGTGCAAAAATAGGGTGGTGTATGTACTTTTTTCCAAATTAAAGAACTATGCTGAAGCCTCATTCGTGTGCTTGCACGGTTCATATCTCCCCTGGGTTTGTTATGTGTTTTATATTATCGTTTGTTTCTGTTTGAGAATCAATCTAAAATAATACCTTAAAAAAATAAAACCCTTAAATGTGAAAAAATTAAAAATGGCACCAAACTTAACAGAATTAGGGACCATCCATAAATTACTTCACACGAATTTCATGATTTTTTTACCCCCCCCCCCCCCCCCCCTCCCCCCCTCCGTCCCTGTCACACATCGTCACATTTGTGAGACGCCCTCCCCCCAGTGTGATGTCACATATTTTGCAATTTTACATAATGTAGATTTTTGCATTTTAATAATTTAGATTTTTACATGTGACGTCACAGAGCTGATGACCCCCACATACCCCTTGTCACACAATTTCACGCCTCTCTACCCCCTCCTCCCCCCTTAAGGTGTGACATAATTTATGTATGGCCCCTGATCCACTTTCCCAACATCCACTTCACTAGACTGCAATCACCTTAGCTCTGTTATGTAATAAGTTTTTGCATATTTTTTCTTCTTTTACAAATAATTACAATCAGTTCACTAGAATTCACAACCTCAAAACAGAACTTTAATCTAAACCATTCATAACCCCGAGCAACGCCAGGTACACAATAGCAAGTATTTTGGTAGATCTTACATTTTCTTTGACAATTTGTCTCAGAATATCTGCGATGCAACTCTTGCACTGTTTAGCCTTTATGATATTCTCCTCTGTGTCGCAGGACAAAGACAGCTTCTTCAGTATTCGGTTTGTTGCTGTACTGATATTCAGTTTCCTGGAATAGAGAATCAAATCACATCAAGTTGCAAAATAAATAAAGATTTCATAATATCATAAAAATAAATAAAGACATCATAATACAATCAAAATAAATAAAGATATCATAATATCATCAAAATAAATAAAGACATCGTAACATCATCAAAATAAATAAGGATATCATAATATCATCAATATAAATAAAGACATCATAATATCATCACGAAAAATAAAGATAATATCATCAAAATAATTAAAGATATCATAATGTCAACAAAAAAAAATAAAGATACTATCATTAAAATAAAATAAAGATATCATCAACATCTTAGCGTAGGGAGTGTGGCGAACCCATTGCTCAGGGAGTGGAAACACAAACCTGCAATAGCCATCCCAAGCCAAGGAGTGAGCTACCATGCTCAAGCTGAATGTCCTGGGGAACAGCGTCACGAACGGTGCCTCCGAGAAACAAGGTCGCATCTCAGAGTATTTAGACCTCACTCCAGCACTCAGGGCCTTGCTGGAGTGGACCTTCTATTTCCCTGGTAACTCGTGGGACAATGGAGGACCCACCACATACCCGCCCTGGTATAGGTAACAGATGGTTACCCCTTCAAGGCTCTTGCAAGGACTCTAATTTTTTTGTATAAAAACGGCTCTACATTTAATAAATGATACTAGACCTCCATTGCCCTCGCATACGTTGTTAGGTAGCAGTATGCAAGTGCTACTATGTACGGTTGTAAGTAATTATAAAGAAAAATCTTACCTGGACCTCTTTTCGGTAAAGGGAGGAAATAACAATAAGGAAAAAAAAATATGTAGGCAGTATGCCTACCCTATCATATTTATGTACATAAAGCACTAAGCAAATTTCAAACAATGAAATAGCAATCATGGTAGACAGTAGATCCACAGACGGAGGTGCTACAGCGCGGATCGCCCGGCAGTCCTGCTGAAAGTTAGTCCGTGATCAGGCAGGCCGGATACGAGGTTCAGATACCGCGCCCCTAAGCCGACATCCCGGTGGTGCCTCGACGATCAGTAAGTGGGAGATGGGGGCGTATCGCCCGAAGACCCTGAGGAAGTGAGCGTCGGGTCGTCGGAGGCGGGGCGGAGAGGTCCCCTAGCTCGCACGGACCTCCCTCTGACCGCCAACCCTCCCCAGGGGTGGCGCGGGCGGTCCGAGAGGCAGCACTCCGGGATCGCTTCACAGGCTCACGTAGCGGAGACGAGGTCTTACCCCCCCCCCCTATGGGGAAATGGGACATAACATTACGGAGTTCAGTTCTGTCTCCGGGACACCAGCTCGGCATTACATGAATCGAGAATTGTTAAAGAATTTACAGGTAAAAATGCTCCACTGAAGAAAGAGCACAATAAAGTAGTTGGTATCCGGAAGCTCAATCCGAAACTAGTCTCTGTAGTAACCTAGGAAAGCTTATCACCTCAGTTGCAGTCAGAACCTGAAAGCGGTTTTTCTTGGGAGGCTACATTAGAAAAAATAAAAATAAGAAAAAAAGTAAAATTCAAGTTCAAGTTTAAGTAACGGATGAAAGATAAAGAGTATTCGATATGTTCAATATCTTCAGGATGGCGGCCGTGGGACAAAACTCGTGGGACAAAAAAAAATTGGACCATTCTAAAACTAGGAGCCTTTTGGGAACCTAGGAGTGCTGAGGCCACCTCTGTGGATTTCCTTCCTGGGGCCGTAGGAGGAACCAAGAGGAGAGACCGTGGAGAGGTGAGCTGAGGCCACCTCCATGAAATCTTCCCTTGTGGGGCCTTCAAGGAACCAAGGGGAAGGGCACCCTTCCAGCGCGGGGCCTTTGTGGAACCAAGGAGGAGTGAAGTGGAGAGATGATGTCCTCTTCCCGTGTGGGGTCTTCGAGGAACCATGTAGGAGTGAAGAGGAGAGATGATGTCCTCTTCCCATGTGGGGCCTTCGAGGAACCATGTAGGAGTGAAGAGGAGAAATGAGGCCATTTTGGTGAACTCTTCCTCTGTGGGGCCTTTAAGAAACCAAGGTGGAGTGGACTCTTCCCTTGTGGGGCCTTTAGGAAACCTTCGTCGTGGAGCCTTCGGGGAACTAAGGAGTGGGGAGGAGTGATGAAGCCCTCTTCCGTCGTGGGGCCTTCGGGGAACCAAGGTGGAGTGAAAAGGGGAAATGAGACCTGGGAAGACACATTGTCGAACCAGAAGATATAGCTTCATTTCCAATGACAATCCTGGTGAACTTTATAAAAGGGACTGGGTTACTGTCAAAGGAATGATATAAAATGGGAGATAGTACAATGGGTATATGGCCTAAGTGCTCATGGGAACTACATATATGTAAACCATCTCCGATGATTTATAAAAAAAAATAATAACATCAAAATGAATAAAGGTATCATAATATCATCAAAATAAATAAAGATATCATAATACCATCAAAATAAATAAAGATATAATATCATCAAATAAATAAAGATATAATTTAATCGAAGTTGGTATTTACCCAATTACTAAAAAAGGCAGCACATCGGCAATTTCATCCAAAAGACATTTATCCATGTTTATGTCAGTTATGACTTCAAGTCCTGATTCAATCAAGCATGTTGCCAAAGTTGTCGCCACTGTTCTATAAAAGAAAAAATAAAAACACAGGTTTTCATCGTTTTAAATATTAAAAACTAACTGACCTGACAAACTTCGTACCGCCTCAGAATCAATAACTATTGTGTTAACTTATCTGAATTAAATTCAGTTTTTTTTATTAGGGTAAAAATTACACATTAAAACAATTATCGATGCGCAACTGTCCGCATTGTAACGCTTTTGTTTTGGTGTGTAAGAAAGAGGGGCAGCATTATATGTATGTTTAAGAACAAAAGCAAAAAAATCAGCGCTTTGACATTTGATGTTTTTGAATATTTGGAATTCACTCAATACTCAATATTATACTTATCACAATATTCCTGCAGCTCTTTCAAAAGATGAGAAATCGTTCCATACAAAATGTATGAGGAAAAGAATTTTCTTTACTTATATATAAATTATTTTCGCGAATTTTTCCGATGTTTTAATAGCTATTCTGCTATTTGGGACGGAGACAAATCCAACAAATCAAAAATCATAAAAATCGGTCCAGCCGTTCTTGAGTTATAAATGGTGTAACTAACCCGACTTTGTTTTATATATTAAGATAATTAGGAAGAATAATATAATATGGTTATACTTGATGCTAGTATCGTATAACGGAGGCGCAGGCGCGGGGGTGGCCCTTCCGGTGGGGGGCACAGATATGGAGGTGGCGCAGGGGGAGGGAGGCGGGGGGAGGGCGGGTTGGCAGGACAGGGGCTTCAGTTTCAAGCGCTGCACTTCCGCTTTCAGCTCCTGAAAGAAATTGCAATAAAGCTGTAACTGTTGTAGAAAACCATCCAAAGGCTTTGAAGTATGAACATATATTTTATTTATTATATAATAACACAAATCTACACATATATAAAATTAGGTTCCGTATGTTTGTGTCTGCAAATAAAGTAATCGATGGATTGACTCAAAATTTTTACAGAACGTTGCATTTTAGCAGAAGAGTGATTCCATATAATAAAAAGGTAAGGTCCGGTGTCATGAAATTTGTATAAAACAAATTACTGCAGGTGGTTCGGGAGTGGTTCGAAAATGTGTGTATTTCATATATTTTAGCGGCAGGGAGGGAAGACACGAAAGGGAGGGTACCAAAGGAGGTGGGGTTCGCGGGAAGGGTGACGAGGAAGGGGGAAGGTGGGGGAATTTAAAATTATACGTGCATAAGTAAAGTTTTATAAAAAAGATTTATTTCACTACCGACAATACATTGGAGATTCTTGTGTTTGATTTCCATGGAATATGTCTGTGAGAGGATTTAGTACAGACAACATTATTTACTCTGATGGGGTCGAGTATGTGAAATCTCCTGCATTTACTTACCTCAATCTGTTTTTTCTGTTCCTTTCGCAGTCTTCTTAATCGCACAATGTCTTGTCTATATTCTTCCTCAGTTCGTCCCCCGAGCATGTCCTTTATTGTTTTTGATGACTGGAGTAAAAAAAAAACAAAATTATTTTATCAACACAAATTCCTATCAAGTACCCACCTACTATCAATATTGGTTAAGACAAATTCGAATAACTTACCTCCTTTGTCAGGGTTTCGGCTTGAAGAGCAGAAGCTATTCTCAACTTCTCGGTGTGTTCTTGAAGCACGGCGCAATATTGCTGCTCCAACTCTACTTCCCTTTTCTGAAAAGAAACAAAATATAATAATCGATGTTTTAAAACAATTTTATTTTACTTTGTCAAGAGTTTGAGGTCATATTAGATTTTACTGCCTTCCTGAAGATGTTGTCTTCTAAAAGATATTGGCGATAACCGAGATGTGGTTATGGGCGTTAATTTGTTTCTAGGTGAACTTCGCCCATCAAGGGATCATTAACTCATTCTAACATGAATACACAAAGTATGACATTTGTTAATTAGTGCTGCAGATTAGTGTTTTAATATAATAAAAAGCATTTCATTTAGATATATTAATCATCCAGTTGATTAGTCAGACATCTCCAAATACTAAGTTTTAAGATAATGAGAAAAGCAATATTGGAAAGCTCACCATAAACCAGTGGAGTAGCGTGCCTTGGAGGGACCCTGTATCAAAATTAGTTGGGGGGCCCAAATGAATGATAAAGATTTCTCACAAAAGAAACAAAAGGCCTCTGTAGCCCAGGGGACCCGTATCATTGGTACGGCTGATATGACGGTAGCTACGCCCATGCCATAAAACAAATATTATTTAAAAGTGCCTGTGTTTTACATATTAAATCTTAATATATAAAAATGAATGTTTCTTTGTTTGTCTCTTATACTGTCCCTAAACCGTTTATCCGATTACGATGAAACTTTGGTGAGTTGTTGTGCACACGTCCGCGATAGTTTCTATATATAGTGGTGAGCTCTGGTGTCATGAAATTATTTCCTATACTATTCATCCGATGGCAATGAATCTTTGGTGAGGTGTTGTGAGCATGCCTGCGAAGCTTTCTATATAATATACTGGTGAGCTCTGGCATTATGAAATTTGTATAAAAAAATTGCATTAGGTGGCAGGCAAGCTGTTTGAAAACTGAATGTACCGGGACTGAATGTATGGAACGCGAGAAGGGGAACACGGGAGAGGAAGAGGAGGCGGAAGGGGAACAGGACGAATAGGAAAGGACACGCAGCGAGAAACAATTTCTTTTTTAATTGGCATTGCAAAGCATGCCGGGAACTCGCTTGGATGCTATAAAATAACACCGGGAAGCATAACTGTCCGGTGCGGTATGACATTATGAAATTTCACACCAGTAATCCAAAAAAAACATCAATTTTTTTGTTTATTTCACTACAAGTTTTACTACATCATAATTAATTTGTTGATTTGTAATCTGAGTATTGTTCCAGAGGGTATGCTTTTACATACAACTAAATACTCAACTCAAATTTCGATTTTTCGGAAATGTCTGACTGACCAACTGGGCGATCGAAGTATAACGTATGACACACCTTCCACTGTGCCAATTGTTCCTGCATGTCGAGCGTGAATCCCGTAGCGGCTGCCACCTTGAAGGCGTACGACATCTCCCCCAGCACTGCGTCCAGCAGCGCGGCCGCTCGGCTCATCCCACTTATCTGTGCGTTATCTCTGTACAAACAAACAGTGGGATTATACATATACACAGCATTCCCAACAGATGACTTGGTAAGAGAATAATGACTAAGGAGTGTAGAGACACCAACTTGTCGCTGCCCTTGAGCTCATGCAGGTTGAGCTTGTTAGTGAGCAGCAGCTGACACTGTGCACGCAGTCCAGCCAGTCTCTGTTCCATACTCTTGCAGTCCACCTTCATGTGTCGCAGGTGGGACTGGTTGATACTGTAACACACAATTATTCTATAAATTATACAAATTAATGTTCTTTGAAAGATAACCTATTGAACTAAGCTTTTTGTCACTTTTAATGACTTTTCAAAAGAGTGATGAAGTTGAACATTGTCGAGTTGTCCGATCGTACAGTTCCTATCTACGATAAGTCAGCTCGGGGGAAATGTTGACAAACAATTTTTTTCTATGACATATAACTTAGGTACAAAAACCTAGAAAATTATTTATTTTGTGTGCTTCGTTGTTGGACTACCTATGTTTAGTACGGTGACCGGCCAACTCAGAATGAAACCAACTCAGAACCACCTCAGAAAGGTCACTAACATTGTTAAATAGGTTAAGTTAGGTTAGGGTTACCGGCAATTTTAAAATGATTTTATCATAGCTTTTAACCGCTCAGGTGCCGCTCGTGCGCCGGCGTGTCGTGAGACTTTACACGCGATTTTGACCCTTATGTATAAAGAAAGTGTATGAAGAACACGGTCAGAATCGCTTGCTCTATTATCGCTCTTTACCATAGAGAAAACCGCAATGCGCCTGGTCACTCCATATAATTTATATTAATGATTTACCGGAGCGCGGGAACGTGCGCAGTTCTTGCGCATGCGCGGGAAAAATTCCTTTAATTGCGGTTTTGACCTTTCTATGTACAAAATTTCTCAAGGACAGTGTCAGAATCGCGAGACACGAAATGTCACGTGGTGTCATAATGCCGCGTTTTAATTGGTGGTGCTTTTTGCTGACATACCCCGGCATTCAACGAGTTAATGACCTTTCTGAGGTGGTTCTGAGTTGGTTTCATTCTGAGTTGGCATATAACCATTTTTTTTTTTTTACATGAGCTCCACACAGGAGGCCCTGAGGAAAATAATTTTCCTCAGAACCTATGTCATCTTTGGGGATGCTGTGTGGAGGGTTTTTTTTTTAAGGAAAGGAATCAGAGGAAAGTTCTGGGAAGGAAAAGGGTTTAAGGGGTGGGTAGGAATCTGGGGTTAAGTATGTCCTGGTCATCCGCCTCCAAGATCTAGACGAACCTCACCCCATGAACCCGGGCACCCCTGCTAAACCACCAAACGTAGCGAACCACTTGGGGTGATCTATGGCAGAGGTGTTGGTTATCCAATAAAGGTTCCCGGGGCGGCAGTACCCATTCCCGCCTCCCAAATTGTAGTTAATTAAATTAATTAAATTAGTACACTAAATAAATAATTTTCTAGATTTCTATCATTTTACTAATATATTTTGAACAAAAAGCATGCACGAAGAAGTAAGTTTAAGTTGTTAAGTGACCTATGTCGCAGCTTCTGCTCCATGGCCTCGGCGTGCAGCTGAGCGATGCGGTCCTTGAGTTGCGCGATGAGCGGAGCAGGAAACAGCAGCACTCCGGCGCGCACGCAAGCGTGATCCCCCTGCAGCACCGCCTCCAGCGCGTCTGAGGCACAGCAGCTAGCGGACACCACCACCAGGCACTCTATATCGTTCAGGAGGCCTTGCTTTGTTTGCTGGTGGTAAATTTATGGATTTACACACTTGATTATAGTTAACAAGGCAATTGATGTGTCAATTAGTGACTTTAGAGGTATTCAGTTCTGCTTTCTTGGATCCACAACACAATATTATTAATTTTTCTAGCAATTGAAAAAACACAAAATGCGTTTTAAAATGGGCTTTCCAGCAATTTTTTTTTGAACTACGACACACTTTCAAATCATCTGAATAATATTATGCTGAGGCGTAGGCCACACATTCAATATTTCTCATGATCTATAACACGATTCGTCAATATGGATCGGGTTGCCACCCTACATGTTCAATATTTATTGTGATCCATCAATATTTATCAAATATTGTGATATTTATTGAAAGTGCAGGCTAGCATATTGACAAATCACAGGATTTCTAGATTTAAATATCCTAAGCCTCAATATTTATCACGATCAATTAATCACAAACTCAGGAATCTCTACATATGTGATGCATATTGTTATTCATCAATACGCCAGCCTACATGTTCAATAAATATCACGATATTTGATAAATATTGACGGATCACATTCTAAAGATAAAATTCAAAATTATGCATTAGAAAGTCTAGAATTGCTTGCTTTGATGTTTCGAGTTCCACTATGTAATATTAGAAGTCGGGATTTAATTCAGCACCCAGAATACTAATGGAGGGAAGTAATTGTACTGAATCAGTGGACATCTTCAATTTATGACTAAACAAATACATAAGATTGTTACTGGAATAGATCAGTGAATTATAAAAAGAAAGAATAAAACTTTATAATCTTTAATCTTCCTATAATGATGAAATACATAAATAAACAAATTTTGTAATATTTTTACTGTAACTTACCAGAAGGTCATACAAAACTTTCTGTCTCTCTTCTAGTTTCCTGACCAATGTCCTCGCCTCTCTATTGTTAAAATCCACACTCTTTTTTGATAGTTCGATTTGTCTCTCCTGTTCCTTGATATCATTTTCCAAGTCATACCTAGAATCGTTTTAAAACATGTTGATTTTAGATCTGTCCTGGCTGATGATCCAAGACTTAAAGTCTGATTTATTTTTAAAATAAGTTATATTCTGTCTAATGGCCAGTGGAAGTGCATTGAACAGCTTTGTTGCAAAGTATCTAAAATTTCTTTGCCAAAAGATGTTTTAACGAAAGGGATAAGTAAGAGATTATGCCTTTTGTTTCTAGTGTCTCGAGCAGTTTGGACATTTTCAAAAACAGTCCTGTGTTTGAAGAGATATGCTAGAATGTTTTGGGCATAAAGTGTAATGTCCAGGACACAGATTCTCCTATATATTTCATTCGAACTGCTTGTGATTGGTAGTTTTAAAGATTGGATTAATGGCGGCAGCATTTGCTCCTCCCCAGGCTATAATACCGTACTCGATTAAAGATAGACCTAGTAAATTAGTATATATATTAGATAATGCATAGTAAATTGTTTTATTAATGAAATAATTAAAAACACTTTGTTTTTACCACAATAAACTTTATTTAAAAGTCAACATGTTTCTAGAACGATGTTCTCTTCATCAGGACATATAATATACTAAAACTAAATGATCTAACATAGAAAGATGGGCGTGGGTAGAAATGGAAGTAATGGGGGAGGTAGGAGGTGGAAAGGGGAGGTGCTTAGAAGATCAACAATGGGGAGGGGGGGAAGAGGTGGAAAGGGGGGTGCTTAGAAGAACAAAGACAAAAAATTACAATGGAAATATGTTTAAGATAGGGTTATTCACAAAATTAATTTGATTGTTAATAATATTTAAATTTCTATTGACATTTTTCCTAATTTCTAATATTTCTAAAAGATCTAAGTAAAAACCACTAACGTTAGTGTGTAAAATTTTAAAACCAGTATTTATATCAAATGAATGGTTAAATTCGATTAGATGGTTAGCAAAATCCGAATAATTATTGCTATTTAGACATCTCAAATGCTCCTTAATCCTCGTTTCAAAATTTCTGCAAGTTTTACCTACGTAAAAATGATTGCAGTCATTACAATTCAATTGGTAAACTCCAGATTTTTTCATTTTTTGGTCTTTGTCTTTGTTATTTAAAATATAATTTTTTAATTTATTATTCGTATAAAAAGCAGGCTGTATTGTATTAGGAAGTTTTTTCATGATTAAATTGGAGGTTTGATGATTTACAAACAATATTTTTCTCCATTGTTTTTTAATATTATCAGTAAGCAATGGGTAAATGTAGGAAAAAATAAATTTTTTCTTATATTTTTTGTTTAATATATCGTCTATTAATTTGGAGTTATAACCATTATTAGATGCAATTATTTTAATGGTGTTAAGTTCAGCTTTGAAATTATTTGTATTATGTATATTTGTATTATTTGTATTATGTATATTTTATTATTTTATTATTTTTTATTTTATTTTTTATTATTTCATTAATAAAATGGTGCCACAAAGTGAATTTGCAAAATTTGAAGAAGTAAATTGTTTTAAGTTATGAAAATGGCGAGTATGTCTAAGGAAGTACACACATTGATTTTCTAAGTTTGTTTGCCGTAGTGATAGTATTTGTTCTTTCCACTTTAAATTACTGTCAAAAATAATACCCAAATATTTGATTTTAGTCATTAAATAAGTAATTATAAAATAGTTTCTGTTTTCACACCATGGCTAGATCAAGGCAAGAGGGAGTAATTAGTTTGACTGCTAGAACATCTCAGATGTACATTTAGAAGAGCATGTTTTTTACCTGATCTGTCGGAAGTTGATTATTTCCTCATAGATTTGGGGGTCGCAGCCCGGAGGACACATGGTGGAGTCCAGCCTGAGGCGAACAGTCTCCGCCCCCTCGTCGCTTGCCTCACTCTCCTCCTCCTCCGAGGAGGACTCTTCCTCGCTGTCTTCACTCTCGGAACTTTCTGCAAATTCACCAGATTAAAAGGATGTAAAGGATTAAGAGAATAACTCTCTTTAACATTATGACTTTTATTTAGACCCGTTATTTTGCAGAAATTCCTGTGTGACAAGGCCATTCAGCGCCATTTCTTTTATTGACAGTTGAAAGGTTCCCATTAAATGCCGATCCTAAGTCCGTTTCGGCTTTTGAACAAATTGCAATCAATCAGAAAAAGATAACTGTTATGTTGTTAAGCATGTCAGCTTATTCAAATTTGATAGAAAGCTGAAATGCATCTAGAATCGGCATTTTATGGGGACCTTTAAAAAAACCAAAATGGCGCTGAATGGCCATTTGATGACAATGTCACATTTGAATTTCTGCAAAACAACTGGGTCTAATTCTCTAAACTTAATGCTGTTTTTAAAAATTTAATAAATGATGATTTTTTTTCGGATTTAGTTAAGCATTAAGTTTTTGGTTAAACTTTTAAGAATAACTCGTGGTACAAGCAGGAAACCAGTGAATTTACATCACACTTTGAGGTCTATTTTGTGGCATAATTGTTTTGATTTGAGCTTTTGATTAGAGTAAACCAACTCCAAAGATTTTTTGGTCACATTCAAAATATTCGGTCTTCGGGGCTACTATCATAATTTTACTCTCTTTTAATATGAGTCAAAGTTTTGACCCGGCTCCAATAATAATTCCTGAACACTAAGGGCCTGTACACACTTCTCTTTGAAAAACAAAAAACCAGACCTCGGACACCCCATTCACACCTCTACCTACGGAATGACAAAAAATCGGATATCGGACCTTCTCTTCACACTACACAGAGGCTGCGTGCATGTTTCCTTGCGGCTGTGAGCGGGCGGGTTGAAATGCGGGGTGTAGCGGGGCTCACGCCGGAACGACTTTCAGGCATGTGTGAACAGCTCCTTTAAACCTATGTTTCAACACGATTTTTAAACGAAAGCGCAGAGCTGGCCATCCACCCGACAAAATGTGCCTGATCCGTTTTCGCGTCGTTTTTAACTTTTTACCCGCGTTGATCTACTCCATTTTTTCAATACCCATACGCGGTATGTATATGTCATATTTCAAGTACCACGAGGCACGAGGACCCATTCACTTGATTATAGATGTTTTTTACAAAAAAAAAAATTACTCTCGAAATATGCCTGAATATGTCAGCATCGTGATAGTTACACGAATATCCTAGCGAGCGGGAAAAAATACTGTGACATAGTAGTGCTGTTATATCGGCAGTCGAAGTTAGCGTAACAAGGGCTGATACGGGCGCGTGTGAGGCATGGCTTTTGCCGTATCAACTGTTGTTACGATCGCGTGGAAAAAGTTAAATGTGTGAACAGCTCCACATATCCTCTACCGCCACTAGAGCATCCGATTTTTAAACAGAACCATGTCAGTTTTTCAAACAGATATGTGAACGGGACTTTAAGTTGAAAAAAATTATTATTATTATTTTTTTTTCATAAGAAGCAATTACTTTGTGGTTAGACTTTATAAAATAAAAAATAAAACAAACACTTTGTTTTTAACCACGAATTTATTATTTTATGTATCTACCGGTTTCGCTTCGACTAAGCTTCCTCAGGATATAATAATAACTAAATATTAAGACAGAGTTATCAGTTATATATAAGTTGAGCGACAGAGGGAGAAAGAATATGACAATATATAACTGATAACTCTGTCTTAATATTTAGTTATTATTATATCCTGAGGAAGCTTGGTCGAAGCGAAACCGGTAGATATATAAAATAATAAATTCGTGGTTAAAAACAAAGTGTTAGTTTTATTTTTTATAAGTTTTTTTATTTTTAGGTGAGGAACAAATCAGTGTTACTCCATAAATAACTCGGCCAAGTATGTAGGTATGTAAAATAAAAACCAAGTAAATACATGGCAGCATTAGATCTATGCCCTCTTCTGAATGTAAAATAAGAAGCCACCTAATTACCGTCATTTTCCAGTTTGGGCGGTTTCTGTTTCTTCTTGTAAACGTGTCTCAGGAACTTGGCGAACTTGGGGGCATCTGCAGCCACCTTCCTCTGCTGCACCTCCAGCTGCCGTATGGTCTCCTGGTTCCCCACGATGCCGGACCGGAGATGCTCTATCTGCTTGTTCAGGACCTTCAGCTCATCCTGGGCCACTTTTAGCTGAACCAAAATATATTATATTATATTCTATATATATATATATATATAATATTAATATATAATCGTACATGGATGACTGTATCAATGTGACTGTTCTAACATCAACAAAGAACACTTGCCTCAGCCTGCTGCAGCCGGACTTGTTCCCCCACCTCGTCTTCCCTCAGCTGGAAGGAATCCAGAACGAGGTGCCTCTGAGTGAGGTACAGCAGATGAAGTCTGAGGTAATGCGCCTTCAGTTGGGCTCTCTCCCTCTCACGACTCAGTTCCTTCAGCCTCTCCTCCCACTCGTCCACACTTTCCTTCATTTCCAAAATTATCTGCTCTTGTTCCACTAACAGGCTGAAAACAATATGTCATGATGTTAACCCCTCAGGCCAATTTGTTCGCTTTTCGGAACAACTCATATAGGTCTCATAGAAATTGTCGTGTCTCCTTTACTATCAAGGTTATAAATAAAATCAAAATGGTGATAGAAAGAAAAAATACGCTTTATATTCAAATCTAAAAATTTATAACAAAATAATTCAAATGTACTTAATTAAACCAAAGTTTCCGACCACAATTTGAAAAAAAATTTATGAAACTTTGAGAATTTTTAAGTAATTATTTTTGCACGAAATGACAAAAAATTGAGTTGCCGATAATGTTTATAATATATTGGCCTAATAAAATCTGTGTGTGTTTGTTTTTTTTTTCATTATCAGTAATTTTAGGTAAGGAAAGATATTAATTTCAAAAATTATGTTTATTTCATTAATTTGAAACATATTTTATTACCTTTCAAAAACAGTTTTCAGTTTTCAGATGTATTCAGAAATATTCTATTTATTTGGATTTGGTTGAAAAATGGAAATATTTTCACACTCCGACAAAATAGGTCCGAGGCCTGAGGGGTTAACCTAATTTAAATATGATACATAATGATTGTACTGGCTTAAATTCGTTAAGCCGGGTACAGATTGCTGTAACGTAACATGCAATGTAACACGCAATGAAAGAATTTGCCGTCCACATTGTCGCAATGTATCATGCAATGTAACAGAATTCTTATAGTGTGGACGCCTTGCGCGCACGAACTGTGCACTCTACACGCACGAACAGATCATTTCAACTCGTGCGCGCCGCAATCTGCCAAGTATCGGTTTTTTCGCCGAACACAAAGGGGCGCGCAGTGTGCAGTGTGCACGGAGCGTCAGTGTGGACGGGCTGTTTGTATCTATACTGCAGAACGCGCGCGAACAATGGAGGACTTGTTCCCGGCAGACTGAGTTATGTTCACCGCGCGCATGCCGGAAACAGATGGGAGTAGGTACATGCTCGGTTCGTGCTCGCGCTGCGTCCAGACTTATGAAATATTCCTTTCATGTTACATTGCATGTTACGTTACGGTAATCTGTACCCGGCTTTATAATATCCACCTTGTAATGTGACGCTCTTTGTAATATTCTTCCAAGGGGGTACCCACTTTGGCTCTTATCTCCTTGCTTTCATCTTTCATCATATCCCAGTAATTGGTGCTTGGATCCCTTTCTATAAATCATTAAGAATACTTATATTATGCCAAAGAGGAAAATGTTATTATTTTGCTATAATCAAGTGACGAAAATAAAAATCGTACCAACGGCTTTTCGTGTTTGCTTTTCACCAACAATTACTGGGGGTGGGATGAAGAATATAGAGCGTCGTCTGCTCGACGCAATAGAACGCCTTTGCTTTTGACTATCTGACATTTGAACCTGTTAAAACAAAACTTGGTTTTGAAAAGAGAAAATTATTTCATGAGATACATGAATGAATAGCAAAAAAAATATTTTAAACTATGTCGACAAGCAAGATACATATAATATAATGAATAACAGGTTACGTTTAGATCTTAGACAAATTAAAAAGTGAAGATAAGTGACTGCGATAATGCGCATGGTTTCACTGAACTAGGTCCATTGGACATACTTGAGATTTACTGCATTTAGTATCGCTCATAAGTTTGTTCGACAGACTAGCTGTCACCAGCTGTCACAAAGGCATTGCCTAGGCTTGGAAAAAATGCCTTCATGCTCCGAGGAACTAGCGTCATTGATCCCCTCGGCACCGGTGCATAGTCGGGAAACACGCCAAATACGCGCCCAACATTTGTACACGGTTGACATTAGTCACATGAGAACGGGTCGTTTCTATGACTCGTTCTTGAGTTCAACGACTCGGCTGTGGAATGATTTGCCGGCCTCTATGTTTCCTCCCTCCTACAACATGGGTCTCTTCAAGACCCGTGTTCACTCCTTCCTTTCCTCAAAAAGACCCCCACACAGCATCTTCAAAGATGACATAGGCCCTGAGGGAAGTTATTTTCCTCAGGGCCTCCTGTTCGGAGTTAATGTAAAAAAAAAAAAATCTATTTCAGTCATATACATATGTACATTTATTCTTTGAATGTCTATCTTTGCCATACTTGAATTAAGAATTCATTGCAAACATAAGAGTGTTTGTTACTTGCAACAATTTGGGTTAATTTTGTAAGACAGTAATGTCTCTATTTTTATTGTAATGTCATTGGCTTAGTTACACCCTTTTTCCTGAACACATATTATATTCTTGTCAGTGGACATTACTTATTTTTAGAATATTGTTGAAGTTGTAAGAATAAAAACAGGAAACAATTAATTACTACCTTTATATTGGAAGCTGGATCTTCTAGCTCAGGATTCATGGTAGGCGGAGCCAATGGCGCAGATTGCCTCATGTTCTTGGGAATGTCTTCGGATATCACGGCCAGTCGAGTGGTGAGCTCTGCATACCTCTTAGTCAGGGCTATCTTCTCCTCCTTCAACTTCACCAAGGATTTGTTGAAATTCGACTGAATTTCATAGATCTGAAATGATGATGTTTTGTTATTCGGTAAAGGGAATGTAAAAGGAGTATTTCAGTCACTCTAGACTGCAAACTTTCTTTCCATGATCACATTAATAACATTGTAAACAAATCACTTAAACTATTCAGCTTCATTCATAGAATTACTTCTGACTTTAAACATATAAGTACACTTAAAACTCTTTACAGTTCTCTGGTAGGCCCTCACCTTGAATACGCTAGTGTCATTTTATGCTAGTGAATACGCTAGTGTCATGCTGATGTTCTATCTATGCTGTCCACATTTGTCACATCGAATCCAAACAACATCGCTTCCTACAAGGAATTGCTTGAAGTTTAGGACTTAAAAGAGGCGAGTACTCATATGATCAGGCCCGGACTGGGACCATTTGGGGCCCTCCGCTAAAACCTGTAAAGGGGCCCCCTAACGAGGGATGGGGGGGGGGGGGCTAAGAAAACGGGGTCCGGGGGCCTCCCCGGATAATTTTTGAAAATTAGGTGCTTGAAAACAATGAAAACGCGTTTCTACGTTATATTGGCACCTATAAAGAAGAAGAAATTCAGATAGGTTTTTATACGAATATTATGATTTTCGACTTTTGTTGACTTTATTATTTATTGAAATAAGAAATTCACAGTATTTTTAGAATACCACAACACTACTAAACACATGCTGTAGAACTGCCAATAATTATAACGGAGTTCAAAATAAAGGGCAGGATTTTATTCACACCAAAGCATTAATGAATTATGCCAAAATTATTTGTTTAGTAAAAATAATGACAAACGGATTTTAGGGATTTGAACAATAATACTAACATTTAAAAAAATCCTGTGTGTTTAACAGTTTACAATGTTGTATACTAGAATAGAAGGGGCTTAACTTAACTGAAATGATTCGACATTTTGCTTCCCTTGCCCTAAAGTAATAGTTTCTTTGTAAGCAACTCACTTGTTAAAGCTACTTCATCTATTATTTTATTTTTGTCCAAATTATAAAATAAATCCCTCTCAACATTAATAAAAAGCAGACTGGACATAAGGTCTTGGCCTAAGGACGACCGAAGTCGATTTTTGACGATTTTAAGTTTAGAAAAAACTCGTTCACATGTGACTTGGGTACAAGGTATGGTAAGAACAAATTTATATACAACATACAGGTTGGTAAACAGTTCACATTGAGTAAGTTCAAACAGAACAGAAAAAGCACATGTCAAACACTGGAAACATTGTCTATTTTCTGAGCAGTAAATGTCAGAATTTGTTTCCGCTGCCGTTGGATCCAAATCGTTTTCTTCGTCACTGCATCTGTCTCAGTAATTCTCGGTGGACTCTGCCATTATGAAGTTGCAGTATTGTTGTGCAAACTGTCGCAGCTCTATCAACAGCCGACTTCTTTCAATTTTAGAAATACTGTGCAGAGCTTCTGTGGGAAATGTTTGGAGTTTCTAGATAAAGTCTAACTTTTTGGGGTCCAACCAAGAGCAATCCTGTAAAACGTCTTTGTTTGCACAAAATCTTTCTTCAATACTCATCCTCGCACAGTCTAAAATATCAAAATATACAATTTTGTAATGTTGAACTGTTGAAATAGAGTCAGATTCATCATTTGATTTTTTACCGAGCATTATTTTTTTCTTTGACGTTCTTTTTCTCTTAAAGTCCAAATTTAACTCGACGTCAACGTTATTTTCGTCTAGCTTAAGATTAACTGCACTTACATAGGCTTTTGTTTTTACGTACAATACTTCAAAATACGCGTCAATCCTTTTGTCCTTAACTTGATGGAGCAGTGTTTGTACTAAGTTCCAAGCTAAAGCATAATCAATGCTTTTATTTTGCAAGTACTTAGAAACAGGGGAAGTGACCAAAAACAAATCTAGCAAAACATACGACATGAACAAGTTTTCAAATTTGGACCATTGACTTATCAGGTTTCTTGCTGTGAATCGAGATTTGATGTCAAAACTTCCATCAGAGATTTTTTTAAACACAGAAATAAAATTAAAGAACTTAGCTGAATTAACACTGTCTTCACTGATTAAGAATTCTTCATCAACAATTGATGAAAGAGCCTTATGTTTGCTCCACCACCTCTTTGCTCCTTATTTTTTGCAACCTGTATAACTTGTCGTGAGCAGTATGTTGTCTTTTGTTTCCTTTTCCCAGACGGCCATTCTCTTGAGCGATGAGTTTACAAATACTGCAGATTCTTCCACTAATCCAAACAAATTCTCAGTTTGTAGTAACTTCACTGTTGAGTCAGCTACAACTAGGTTCAGTACGTGTGCCATACAGTGAGTATAAATAAGGTCTTCATTTTCTTTTTTAAAATGGGCTTGTAGCCCATTGTAACAGCCTTTCATGTTGCAATAATATTTGATGTTGCAATTCCATACTCAGATAATTTAAATTTTGTAAGCTCTTCATCATCTTCTGAATCTGAATTGGAGCTTGATTCGCCGACAAGAGACGATGGATGATGGTCTATATGTGGCTGATTGCAAGCAGGCGCCTCACCCCTCTCAACTGTATAAGAAGAAGTTGATGCTGTACACAAGGGAATCCCCTTTACTATACCATACTGCAACTAGAATTAATTATGATTTTCAAAATCATAACTAATTGTAGTTACAATATAATTAATTTAAAACATTGCTCGTAATAATTATATTTTGGCCATTGATGAATAAACCGACAAACTACTATCCATATTTTGCATAAAGTACCTCCTAATGACGTGGGCCTTAAGAGGGCATTACCAGAGAAAACCGGAAATACGCCATTTTCAAAAAAGTTTTTAGACGTATTGACTGTTTTCCACAAAAAATTATAAATGGATTTCGAAAGATTGTTCTTTTATCTAGCATTCGTATGTAATAAATTTTGAGAAATTTTTTAAATTTTTAGTATAATAAGGTTATTCCATAGGTCGTTGGCAGATTTGTTCAATTTTCAAAAAAGTTTTTGTATTATACCACACCCATTTCAAATAATAAAATCATGCAGTAAAATAAATCAATACATTATCTAGCAAACGTATGTTTTAGAATTTTATTTTTAGTTTCAATAAAATCATTAAAAAATATGTACGTACATGTGTTTCTTGGCGAAAATTGGTCCGTTTGTGTATTTATTTGCGCACTTACAAACTAATATATTTCAGATTTTTTTAACATTCTTATTAAATTTAGACATTATTGAAAAATGATGAATACTTTTAATCAAAAAATAACTACAAAAAGTACATTATTTTAATAGTTTTATCATCACGCCTTTCAGCATTTTTGGATGAAGGTATAAATTAAAGCTAATTTGAATTGAAATAAATTCGATATTGAGTTATAATTTAAAAAAGCTGGTACGAAGAACAATTAATCTTTCTCATTGTAACCGCCCTGCACGATCGTAAGAACAACTTTTGACGTAATGTGGATTTTCGTCCGCTGGCTGGTTAAACGCTCTTGTTTGATCTTTATAAAAAATCCTTACGTGGTGCCATAGTAACTGGATTTTAAGACTTTAAGATAAAAACGCGTTCAAAGTTTTGCTGAAGGATAATTCAACATACAAACTGTTTAAAACGGTTTCATATCTCCGTCAATTTTACAAAACATTTGGTGAGAGCATTATTAACAAATGCATCTTTTAGAAAATGAAATAAAAAAAAAGATTTTTTTTTACAGTGTCCTGGTGCCTTAAAGCCTTGTTTAGGATTTGATCAAGGGAACATGGAGGCGCTTGGAGCTAGGTAGTAGCGTAGCGAGGAGTGGGGGGTGGGGGGGTGGGAAGGTGGGGGGGTGGGGGGGGTGGGGGGGCGGACCGCCCCGGTTGCCACCCGACGGGGGGGGTGACACTACACCCGACGGGAGGTGACACCCGACCGTGGAAAAAAAATTACGAAGGATATTGTCACAAAATATTGAACACGATGTTATTTATATTTTCGTAGCATGGCTCCCCCCGGAATGTCAGAAAACGGGGATAATTTTATGCCTGACGGTCTTTTGACGTTATCCGCCCCGGGTGCCACCCATGCTAGCTACGCCACTGCCCCTAGGACCAGAGGCCCGTGTGAACTGAATAAAATTACATTAACTTTTTAAACTAGGGGGGGGGGGGCATTCAGTTTTGCCGCCCCGAGCCTCTGACGGGCTAAATCCGCCACTGAGCCTCAGCGTGCCTCGGCACCCAGTGAGGCCCATATTATCAAATATTGTAGTCTCGGCGTATGATTATAGAGTTACATTGCAACTTCAAATAATTTTTACATCATTTATATTTCATTTTCCACTACCAGCGGCGTACCGCAAGGTAGTCATCTGGGCCCGGTTTTTTTTTTACCGAAAACAAAGATATTAGAACATATTCAAAAGAAATTTATATAAAATATCTTACCATCAAATTCAACGATAACTTTGAAGCACATTTCAAACTTTGCAACAAAGGCGAGCAATAGCTGATTTAACATTTATACTATATCGAACGTGTTATTTCATATCATGCATTTTTATCGAAGAGGAAATATTCTTCATTTGAACAGCGCGTCCCCGAAATATTGATTTCTCAACACTTTAATATGAGGTGATTCATGCTCCCAAAAATATAAATTATTTTGTTGCACAACGTAAAATTACAACCTGAGATGACTCACGCGGAAATAGAAATTATTGCATGAATTTAAAATATTGTGAAACCGACTGACCTGCCACTATAAAAGGTCTGCGAAGAAAGCAGTTGACATTCAGTCTTCACCATCAGCGATCGGAATAACATCTCTACACAGTTACTACCACAAGATCCTCGACATCGAAACGCTGCTCAATTCAAGACGTCAGTCTCGCCGACACCGGTTGGAACTTCAAGACGTCAGTCTGGCCATCACCTTTCGAGGCTCCAGGACGCAACTCTTTCACCTCAAGCACCCGATGGGATAATACCTACAAAACGCTGACGCCTGAGCCCTGACCATCTTGCTCCGGGCTGCTAGCCCGGGGCCCCCTTGCATCTCTCTGCCCTGAAGACAACGCCGAAGCCCCGGCCATTCTTGGACTCCTTTGAACTTGCTGATTCTTACCAAGCCCTTGAAGTCGCTGCGCTACCCTTGACGATCTGGCTCCGGGCTGCTAGCCCGGGGCCCCCTTGCATCGAGCCTTGAATCTCTCTGCCCTGAAGACAACGCCGAAGCCCCGGCCATCCTTGGACTCCTTTGAACTTGCTGATTCTTACCAAGCCCTTGAAGTCGCTGCGCTACCCTTGACCATCTGGCTCCGGGCTGCTAGCCCGGGGCCCCCTTGCATCTTTCTGCCCTGATGCCCACGGCCATCCTTGGGCTCCTTTAAACGCAGACCTACCTGATCATGACGCCACGTGCAGCACGCCCAATAGAATGCAGACCGATACCCTGGAGCCAATCAAGATGTGAGTGGCTGCGACTGCCCTAGCCTAGGATGCTAACGACCCACCGCCATGCAATGAAAAGCCGGCCTACTTAAGAGTTGCTGTAACCGCCCCCGCCTAGGATTCTGTTCCCTTGGATACATAACAAACTCGAGAATATACATCATCTGGAGCGCAGCCCATCTCACATAATACACAACCAGCGTCCAGCGCAGCCTACATACTCCGATGCAAGAGCATTCCAACTCACGATGCGTGGCGGAAGATACCCAGCATGGATGCTTCGGTAACCAGATACTCTACTGCGGAACTTCAACAGCTGTCAAAGCGAGAATACATCTCTATCAAGACATTGGAATTTTCAGGCGTCTCTGTGTACCGGCGCTTATTGTTTACAGTTTTTGTGCAGGCCTACAGGTCTTGTACAAATTGGTCCTTCGAGCCGGATCTACACATCACGCCTTAGTAGAGATGCCATCGCCTTGCAGCGGCTGCAAGGCCATGCACTCATCCAAGACGCCCAGTGACGCCTAGCCTTCACCCTGAAGCTCTTGTTAGGGCAAGACGATGCCCATCGAATGGTCTCCCGGGAAGGGCGCGACAATCAAAATACTTTACGGATAGTATCACGGACCGCACTGGTATGGATCACTCACAGAGGGCTCACCCACAGTAGCAGACACGCGCCTGAGAAAGTTGGTGATATCAAACGTTGCCTTTGACTCCCTTGGCCTAATGTTCTCGGTCAGAATCAATAAAAGTGACCAACGAGCCGTCTACCCTCGCGCTTACTCTGCCTTCGTGTCCAATATACTGGATGAGATGGATGAACTGACAAACATACCGCACTGGAGATGGGTGCCGAAGAAACTTAATCCGGCACACTCAGCACAACCAAGAATGGTTGCAACATGACGCCGACCCACTGGATCAGATCGCTTCAATAATGGTAGAAGCATACCACATGATGGTGAGCCAACCAGTTGACGAGCTTGCCGCGACCGTCCCAGCCTTGGAAGCTGGTGCCGGATATTCAGCAGCTTACGGCCACATGATGGTGAGCCAACCAGTTGACGAGCTTGCTGCGACCGTCCCAGTCTTGGATGCTGGTGCCGGATATTCAGCAGCTCACGGCCACATGATGGTGAGCCAACTAGTTGACGAGCTTGCTGCGACCGTCCCAGCCTTGGAAGCTGGTGCCGGATATTCAGCAGCTCACGGCCACATGATGGTGAGCCAACCAGTTGATGAGCTTGCTGCGACCATCCCAGCCTTGGATGCTGGTGCCGGATATTCAGCAGCTCACGGCCACATGATGGTGAGCCAACCAGTTGACGAGCTTGCTGCGACCGTCCCAGCCTTGGAAGCTGGTGCCGGATATTCAGCAGCTCACGGCCACATGATGGTGAGCCAACCAGTTGATGAGCTTGCTGCGACCGTCCCAGCCTTGGATGCTGGTGCCGGATATTTATTTATTTATTTATTTAATTTCAACGGTATACATATACCATAAGAACTGATTACATGTCACAAAATGAAAAATAGTAATATAGAAATAATAAAAAAAAAATTGTTTAACAAATGATTGTGGCATTTGAATTAGAAATGACACCAGATTCAGCAGCTCACGGCCACATGATGGTGAGCCAACCAGTTGACGAGCTTGCTGTGACCGTCCCAGCCTTGGATGCTGGTACCGGATATTCAGCAGCTCACAACCACATATTGCTAGCCAACCTGCTCACGAGTTTGCTGTGACCGTCCCGGCCTTGGATGCCGGTGCCGGATATTCAGCAGCTCGCGGCCACACAATTACCAGCCAATCTGTTCACGAGTTTGCTGTGACCGTCTCGGCCTTGGATGCCGGTGCCGGATATTCAGCGACTCAAGTCCACATGACACCTGGAACGCAGCCCGCCTCACATGCTAGCCGCACTTCCAACTACACTGGGCCACGCACAGCGTCCGTGTGTGCCTCAAAAGCACCCCCCGGTGAACCTAGCAGCGGTACATTCCTCATTACAAGAGAAGATCAATTTCCAGTGCGCAGCAGACCCGGGCAATTCACATGGGATAAATAACCTAGTGACCAGATACTCGCTCCATACAAGGCCTACAAGCGTGCCACAACACCACGCACCACAGCCGTACGACGAAACCCACCCCGGAACCAAGTAGCAATAGCCCAACCTTGGAAGCCCTGTCAAAACTGCAGCAGTGTCGGAACAGTGGTCCTCATCGACGCAGCCAAAGCAAGCAAGCCCTTCCAGAACAACGGTACATTCCAATGTCTCCTCAGATGGGGGAAGACCGTGGGCCCGTCAAAAAGGACAAAATTTCACGGTGCTGACTCCGAGATGAAAAGTACCGTAGTGGCATTAAAGCCAGGACACAGACGCGCAAATTCCCAAGCAATGCCGTTCATCAATTGGCGTCGCTAACCACCAATAAAACCTTACACGGGGGGAGCTTGGTGGAGGTTAACACGATCCGTGAAACGACCCCTTGACATCACACTCAATGAGAAGATGACCAGAAAAGATACCCTACTTACGGCGCTAACAGAGCGTCAAAGTTTTGTGAACGACAGATCACCCACGCACATATTAATGACTTGACAGTCTATGACCTGATGACGGTCCCCTGCCGCCTATTCACTTCCTGATAAGCCAGTCCAGAGTCCATACGACCAGGGATCAAACTCGCCTCCATCGGAAACTCGGAACATCGTTGGGGACTGACACGTTCGACGAAACAGCTGGGTGCAGCCACGGCTGCACGGGAGGAAGTATATCGAACGTGTTATTTCAAATAAATAAATATTCTTCATTTGAACAGCGCGTCCCCGAAATATTGATTTCTCAACACTTTAATACGAGGTGATTCATGCTCCCAAAAATATAAATTATTTTGTTGCACAACGTAAAATTACAACCTGAGATGACTCACGCGGAAATAGAAATTATTGCATGAATTTAAAATATTGTGAAACCGACCTGCCACTATAAAGTCTGCGAAGAAAGCAGTTGACATTCAGTCTTCACCATCAGCGATCGGAATAACATCTCTACACAGTTACTACCACAAGATCCTCGACATCGAAACGCTGCTCAATTCAAGACGTCAGTCTCGCCGACACCGGTTGGAACTTCAAGACGTCAGTCTCGCCATCACCTTTCGAGGCTCCAGGACGCAACTCTTTCACCTCAAGCACCCGATGGGATAATACCTACAAAACGCTGACGCCTGAGCCCTGACCATCTTGCTCCGGGCTGCTAGCCCGGGGCCCCCTTGCATCTCTCTGCCCTGAAGACAACGCCGAAGCCCCGGCCATCCTTGGACTCCTTTGAACTTGCTGATTCTTACCAAGCCCTTGAAGTCGCTGCGCTACCCTTGACGATCTGGCTCCGGGCTGCTAGCCCGGGGCCCCCTTGCATCTTTCTGCCCTGATGCCCACGGCCATCCTTGGGCTCCTTTAAACGCAGACCTACCTGATCATGACGCCACGTGCAGCACTCCCAATAGAATGCAGACCGATACCCTGGAGCCAATCAAGATGTGAGTGGCTGCGACCGCCCTAGCCTAGGATGCTAACGACCCACCGCCATGCAATGAAAAGCCGGCCTACTTAAGAGTTGCTGTGACCGCCCCCGCCTAGGATTCTGTTCCCTTGGATACATAACAAACTCGAGAATATACATCATCTGGAGCGCAGCCCATCTCACATAATACACAACCAGCGTCCAGCGCAGCCTACATACTCCGATGCAAGAGCATTCCATCTCACGATGCGTGGCGGAAGATACCCAGCATGGATGCTTCGGTAACCAGATACTCTACTGCGGAACTTCAACAGCTGTCAAAGCGAGAATACATCTGTATCAAGACATTGGAATTGTCAGGCGTCTCTGTGTACCGGCGCTTATTGTTTACAGTTTTTGTGCAGGCCTACAGGTCTTGTACATATACACATAATTTTAAATAGTAACATCAACTGTACCGAACTTCTTTCTTCTTGCCTTAATTAATTTTTACGTAAAATAATAATAATAATAAGACGTACACGCCATACAGAACTATTCCACACGCTTAATTACAAAACAAATGCAGCAACTAATTCGCTAATCATCTTGCTCTTCACACGTTCAATAATATTTTCATACGACACTTTCGCTGATTCACTGCCCAAATTTAAAAAGAGCATCATGTCAATAATATAAACAGTTCAATGCGCATTCATATCCCATCGCAAATCACCACTTCTCACACATAGACACACACCTACCCACTACGTACATCACCCGGTAATTACTAAATATAAATAAGACACGACAAAGAAACATATCATAGGTACCCACCATGAAATATTACATATCTGTAAATTTTCTCACCACTGTAATCAATGTACGGTTTGTTTCTATATCTATCTATCTTCTATCTTCTTCTTCTATATCTATATACCTATATATATATATATCTATCTATCTATCTATCTATCTTCTATCTATCTTCTTCTATCTATATATCTATAATGAATTTAGGAATTCAGTAGGATAATTGACTCCTTCATTTGGATCTATAATGGAATCGATCAACTTAAATGAATGCATTTGTCCATCAATTTGACTCTGAATTTCATATTTTAATCTTCTACATCCTTATTTTTCGCTGCTAAAATGGCTCGTTCGCTCAACCATGCATGGTTTCTATAATTCACACTAATATTTAGGAAAGAGGAATTTTCCCATTGCCAATGTCTAATAATGCATTTGCAAAAACTTCCGCAAAACATACTTAAGATTTTTCACGTAGCTCATAAATTTGATGCCATCAAGCAAGCATTTATTTCATCAGCAGTTGATGATCTGAAAATGACTGGCAGCGTTTGGCGAAAATCTCCAGCCTCCAGTAGAATCATCGCGCCTCCGAAGAGGTTCTGATTGCTATGTAAATCTCTTAATGTTCGATCGAGTGCCTCTAATGCTCGTTTGTGCGCCGATGTGTTTCGCTAATACGCTGAAGGTTGCCACCATCACGTCATTTAATTACAATGTCGCGAGACTCTATATTCTCTCCAACAACCACAATGGCAACTTCGTTTAACATTGGTGCGTTGAAGCGTCTCTCACGCTCTCCTGCGGGTCTTTTGTCTGCTCTGATCACTATTTTATGATCGTCCGATGGCATCATATCTAAGGCTGCTTTGAACAATTGGATCAACTGATTATGTTCATGTAACAGTTTTTGCAGCTCTATGATGATATCTCTTCTAGCTGAACGATTTGTAGCACAGCGTTGATTTACTTCAGCTTCAGAATTTCCCATAAAATAAATTTGAAAAAAATTGTATTCACTATCAATTGATGGCAACAATGCTCCTGCACGATGGTGAATTTTCTCTTGAATCTGTAATATTGAAAATAAGAAAAAAAATTTAACCCTGGAAAGATAGTCTACGGAAAAATTACGCATGCATGTTAGAATTATTGCACTCTCGTTCAAATTAGTGCGATTCCATCGCTGTACTTTTCAGACATCTCACTTGCTGCTTGGACCTTCCGTGGGGCGCACGCGTGGCTGAGGTAGGTGTCACCAATTTTGAGATATGATGACCGCTTGAGTCAAAAAGCATAATATTGATTCGTTCCAAAAATGTATCTGATGTATTTTTGTACAACTATATGCTATTATTAAATATAATATATATTAATTATTTAGTACATTAGTCAAAATGGTTGATTATTTGTAAAAAATAAGTGATTTGAGAAAAAAAAATATTTCAAGTATGGTTGATTATTGAAGAAGTTTCACTTTTTGTTTTTTTTTAATAAAACAAATAAATATAATATATTCACAAAACGTCGTATTTCTTATTTCATTTGTTTGTAATAATAAAATACCGATTGGTTTATTCCTATCAATTAACTTAAGAGGGAATAACCAGATAAGACGGGAAATATATTGTCATTTTTAAATAAAATTTAGCCGTCTTGACTCTTTTCCACAAAAACGTATAAATTGATTTCGAAAGATTGTTCTTTTACCTGGTAAAGTTTTGTTTTGAATTATGAGAAAATATGTTTATTTTTTGTATAATAAAACTATAACCTAGGTCGTATGATCGAAAAATTATTACAAATAGTACATAATTTTAATAGTTTTATCATCACGTCTTTCAGCATTTTTGAATGTAGGTATAAATTATAGCAAATTTTTAATGAAATAAAATCGATATTGAGTTATTTAAAAAAAACTGGTAGGGAGAATAATCAATCTTTCTCATTGGAACCACCCTGTACGATCGTAAGAACATCTTTCGACGAATTTTGAATTCTCGACCGCTTGAAAATTTGAATATTCTGCAAGAAATTCTTTGATAGAGGTTCTTGCCCTGAAAGTAATGAATTCAGTGGTTCAGGTGGCGTCGTCAGTTTTGTTAATTTGACCTTTCCATTCGCACAACATAATCCTGGCGATCAGGCCCGGACTGGGACCATTTGGGGCCCTCAGCTAAAACCTGTAAAGGGTCCCCCTAACGTGCGGTGGGGGGGCGGTCCTTTAGAAAACGGGGGGTTCGGGGGCCTCCCCCGGATAGTTTTTGAAAATTAGGTGCTTGAAAACAATGAAAACGCGTTTCTACGCTATATTGGCACCTATAAAGAAGAAGAAATTCAGATGGGTTTTTATACAAATATTTTTGATTTTCGACTTTTATTGACTTATTGAAATAAGAAATTCACAGTATTTTTAGGATACCACAACACTACTAAACACATGCTGTAGAACTGCCAATAATTATAACGGAGCTCAAAATAAAGGCAGAATTTTATTCACACCAAAGCATTAATGAATTTTGTCAAAATTATTTGTGTGGTAAAAATAATGACAAACGGATTTTACGGATTAGAAAAATTATACTAACATTTAAAAAAAATCCTGTGTGTTTAACAGTTTACAATGTTGTATACTAGAATAGAAGGGGCTTAACTTAACTGAAATGATTCGACATTTTGCTTCCCTAGCCCTAAAGTAACAGTTTCTTTATAAGCAACTCACTTGTTAAAGCTACTTCATCTATTATTTTATTTTTGCCCAAATTATAAAATAAATCCCTCTCAACATTAATAAAAAGCAGACTGGACATAAGGTCTTGGCCCAAGGACGACCGAAGTCGATTTTTGACGATTTTAAGTTAAGAAAAATCTCGTTCACATGTGACTTGGGTACAAGGTATGGTAAGAACAAATTTATATACAATATACAGGTTGGTAAACAGTCCAGATTGAGCAATTACGTTATATAAATAAATGTAACGTCATTGAGATTGAGTAAGTTCAAACAGAACAGAAAAAGCACATGTCAAACACTGGAAACATTGTATATTTTCAGAGCAGTAAATGTCAGCATTTGTTTCCGCTGCCGTTGGGTCCAAATCGTCTTCTTCGTCACTGCATCTGTCTCCGTAGTTCTCAGTGGACTCTGCCGCTATGAAGTTGCTGTATTGTTGTGCAAACCATCGCAGCTCTATCAACAGCCGGCATCTTTCAATTTTGCCCAGTTTAGAAACACTGTGCACAGCTTCTGTGGGAAATTTTTGGATTTTCAAGATTAAGTCAAACTTTTTGGGGTCCAGCCAGAGCCGGATTAACCATGTCGGGGCCCCTAGGCGACGCACGTCGGAGGGGGAGGGGGAGGAGGGGTTGAAGGGGCCTCCAAACGCCTCCTTGTTTTTCTGAATGTAAAACATGTCAGTATATTGAGTATTGTGTCAAAATTTCAAATAAATCGGAGCAAAACTAACGAAGGTACAGCGTTTCAAGCGACCGGCCCACATGCTCGATTCTATTTCGAGTATAAAATTTTTTAATCAATTTCTCGCAAACAATATTTCTGAAGTTTGTGAACATCATAACTATCATGACTCAAAATCTTGACTTGACTTGACTTGACTTGAACTTTTTTTTGCAGTGTCCTTAAAGTCTTGTTTAGGATTTGATCAAGGGAACATGGTGGCGTTTATAGCCCCCCCAGAGTCAGAGGCCCGTGTGAACTGAATAAAAACTTGTAAAATTACATCAACTTCACTAAAGGGGGGGGGGGGGGGGGGGGTTCATTCAACTTTGCCGCCCGGGGCTTCTGACGGGTTTAGTCCGCCACTGCACTTTACCCTTCTCGAACTTCCAAAATTTTTTTTTCTTTTTTCTACCAAAACGTTATTTTATTCATAATTAATCTGTTCTTTTACTACGTTACAAAAGGTATGCCATCACCCCATTTAATAAAGAAAACGAATACAATACAATAACCCTTTATTGCACATAAAAGGACACATACATATGTAGAAACAAAAATATATATTGTTAAAAAAAAAATTACAAAGAGCCGTCTTGTCACTAAAGTGATCTCTTCCAGATAACCTTTCCCAAAGAATTTTTGCAAGCAGACAGGTAGTGCATACTGAAGCTTGTACAACATTTATATTTTAAACAGATAATTAGAAATAAAACAAAACAAATGCCAATATAAACCACACACGGTACCTTCAATCACTTCAGATACTAAGTAATGTTGCAACAAAAAGACCTAAAGAAAAGTAAAATACAACTATGATTATATATTTGTTTTAATTATAGACTTTTTATTTATTGTTTGTGCATGATATGAACATTAGTTATTTTTTGGGTTAAAAGCTAATTATTATTATAATTTGTTGTTTTCTTTAATGCGTGTACCTAATGTTATTAACCTGTAAATGTTTCTAATAAAAAAAATGAAAACATCTTGAAAACCGACTTTTTGCGAAACTTCGATGCTCACTAATTGAAGCAAGTCAGTTTTTCTCGGGACGCGGGCCCCTAGCCAAAGCGGGCCCCCTAAGCAGTTGCCTACTCTGCCTTAGGGATAATCCGGTACTGGGTCCAACCAAGAGCAATCCTGTAAAAACGTCTTTGTTTGCGCAAAATCTTTCTTCAATACTCATACTCGCACAGTCTAAAATATCAAAATATACAATTTTGTAATGTTGAACTGTTGAAATTGAGTGAGTTTCATCTTTTGATTTTTCACCGGGCATTATAACTACTAACAAGACAAAAAAAATTTTTAGACGTTGTGGGGCCCCTTCGGGGCCCCCTCGCACCGGGGGCCCTCCGCGATCGCGGACCTGCGGACCTGGCCAGTCCGGGCCTGCATATGATGAAATTGAACAAACTTTAAGCATTTCTTCTTTAGAAAAACGTAGAAAGGACTCTGATCTAATTTGCATATTCAAAAATTATCAACTGTATTACTGACACACCTGCTTTGTTACAACTCATCCAGTTCAACATCCCTTCCCGTAGTCTCCGAAATAATGAATGGCTGTTCGTTAATCAATATTCTACTAATTATGGATACCATTCTCCTTTGTTCAGAATGTCGAGACTTGTCAACGCAAGTCAAAGCATTGAATTTTTTGGCGTAAGCCTAAATGACTTTCGGCAGTCGATACGCAATGTTGTTATCTTCTATATGAACTTTTTATATTATGTATTGTCAATGCTCTTCATTTATACGTGCTCTCCTTTCACTGTCATCTCTGTTTCTGATTTGTGTTATTGTTATATTGTTAATGGACTATTATTTGTATGTAAATAATAAATAAGTTGTCTGACCTCCTGCCTCGTGATAAACAAGTGGACATGCGCCTGCTGCAGCGGAGCCGGGTCCAGGTGGGGTTGCGTGGGGCCCTGTGCCCCTGCCGGCCGGCTCTTGAGGTGGAACTCCCCGATGGATGCCTCGGCGTCGGCAATGGCTGCGGCCCCCGCGCGCTCCACGCTCGAGAAGGAGCGGTTGCCCAGGTGGTCTTGCCACTGGAAATTATATATTGTAACTAGAACAGATTGTAACGCGATAAACCACCCGGGAACTCCATGCGAACGTGACTCAATGGGTCCTGACACCGCGTTGACCAAAGACAAATATCACAGCGATAGTTCCGAGTTTTGTTTGCTGGGAAGCGCACAGAAGTTCTTCGCAGAATGACAGGTCGGTGGCTTTTTGAGACATAGAACCAATTAATTGGTATGGTCTAGCAATCTATTAAATGGTTTACAATATAAATATTACTCTGTTTCATAGGAGCATGGCGCCCAATAAAATAAATTTGCTCACTCATTTAAACAGTAGATTTTCTGACCTGTGATAATATTTTCGTTATTTGTTTTGGGGTGATATGCCGTGTTGCGCTAGAAGGCTAAAGAAGGAGGTAGTTATGCCGTGTTGCGCTACCTGTTTCTTTAGCCTTCTAGCGCAACACTGCATAACACCCCAAAAACAAATAATGAAAATACTTTTGGCCGTGAAAATCTTATAACGTATCTGTGATAATATTGTTCACACAAGTAATTATATCCATCCGCGAACTAAAATTAAATAAAAGATCTCTTAGAGTAAAGAACCTACACCCTGAGTAATAATTAGAGACTTAATTTTTAAAAATTCAGAAGACTTCAGTATTAAAAATTAACATATTTTACAGAGATGGTAAGGGGGCGTTCAAGTATTACGTAATGCAATTTTTGAAGATTTTTTACCCTCCCTCCCCCCCATGTAACGTTTTTCTGTATCCCCCCCTCACGTTACGTAACACCCAAGTGACTATTTTTACCTAAAAGTCATTAAAATAAAATAAAAATGAGGTAATACAGCCAAGGGATTCCCCATAAAAAGTAAACGAAAAGGAGTGCCAACTTGGAAGATTTTAATTCCCTTGTATTTTATTTACATTTAAAAAAACATGTTACGGAACGCGTTGCTCAAACCCCCCCTCCCGCCCCGGTAATGCACAGTAACGTTGTACAAGACCCCCCCCCCCGTTATGTACTACTTTGTACTACTTGAACGGCCCCTAAGATAATTCGTAACAAGATAACCTACAAATCGTCGCCTGAGTTCTTAATTGTCCAAACTACCATTTGCGTATTTTACAGGAGGAGGTTTTCTTTGATTATTTCAATGAAACATTATGATAGGTGTTTAAGATGAAGCTATTTACGTAAAGGTAAAGGTCTCATAAGTTGAAATAATTCATAATAAGGTGACTTATTATCGTTCTTGATACTTTATTTTTAATTTTAAAATGGAGATTGAGCAAGAATGCAAAATCAAAATTATTCTTAAGGAGATTGACCACACTAAAATGGAGATAGAGCAAATTCTGCATAAATATTTTCCGTGCTTAATTGTGCAAACGACCATC
Organism: Limnephilus marmoratus; assembly: GCA_917880885.1. Taxonomy (NCBI): domain Eukaryota; kingdom Metazoa; phylum Arthropoda; class Insecta; order Trichoptera; family Limnephilidae; genus Limnephilus; species Limnephilus marmoratus. The sequence continues at coordinate 67,062,823 of OU862906.1, forward strand.
TCAAGTTATATACAGGTGAGTTTATTTTCAATATATCTATTTTTAATGAGTCTAGTTTTTGCACATTCGTGGTGGAATTCCATTGTATTAGAATTTGAAATTAAAACACTTTTGTACTTTCTTCCACTAAAGGTGAGCTTTGGCTTTATGCAATTTGCACATAAATTCCCTTATTATTTTCTATTCCATTCTTCAGATTCCAATGAAACTTTCGTGAGTTGTTTTATGCATGCCCTCTAAGGTTTCTACGAGTATATATAATGGTGAGTTCTGGCGTTGTGAAATCAATGCATCCCTCGTTATTACCATTCATCCGATTGCGATGAAACTTTGGTGAGATACTGTGCGCACGCCTGCGAAAGTTTCTATACATAATGGTGAGCTCTGGCGTTTTGTAATTTGCATACAAAATTACCTTATTATTCTCTGCGATTCCGGTGAAACTTTGGTGAGTTGTTGTACGCACGGCAGCGAAGGTCTCCACATGTAATGGTGAGTTCTGGCTTTATGAAATTAGCATTAAAATTATCTTATTATTTCCTACACAATTTAACCGATTGTGGTGAAACTTTGGTCAGCTGAAACCGCGAAGGTTTCTATGAATAATGGTGAGCTCTAACTTCATGATATTTATTAAAAAAAAATACATTAGGTGGCTCGCGAGTTGTTTGAAAAATGTGTGTATTTTACAAAGTTAAGCGGTAGGGGGGAAGGGGGGGGGGGGGGAATCCAGGAGGGAGGAAGGAACGAAGCGGGGGGAGTCGCCGGAGTGAAACGAAACAAGGGAGGGGCGACGGAAAAAGTGGAAGCGGGAGGGGGGAGGGGTTGGAAGGTGAAAGGGGAAAGCTGAAGGGACCGTGGAAGGGGAACGGGGCGGGAACGGGAACACATGGGAATGGACGTGCAGCGATAATTATTTAAAAAAAATACCAAAGCTATAATTGAAACACATTAAAATTTGTTAAAAATTAATTGAAATGCTTTTTCGTGAAAAAAATACAAACAATTTGAGAATAAGGCAGAGGGAACGCCTTCTCTTGTGCGGTATTCATGTAAAGCGGCGTGATTCAAAAATAATAAAATATTTTTCACAGAGTCAATAGTTTTTGAGTTATAATAAAAATCCTGGAAAAACTCTTCTTTTTTCATATTCTTTAGCTAAAACTCAAATCCCAACCATATTTTTGTTGACGAAACTCGGATTCGTAATCAGTACCCTACAACACATAAACGAGGAAAAAATCAGAACTGCACCAGAATTTATATCAACAAACTGCGTAATGACTGGACTAATTCTTAAATGACAAACAAAGGCTTCATATAAATACGGATAAACTGACAATTTCGAATCGAACTTCTAACTTTAAAATGAAATGATAGTCAACAAAACTGATTTCGACAATAAAAACTCTCGGAAAGGAGAATCTGAGTTAAAACCGAAAAATGAACACGCTGTATTACAAAGTTCCGTGCCATTTATAAAACAAAACTGAAGCGTCATTGATAAAGATACTTAAAACTAATACTAACCGCTCTATTTCAGCACTGCTGCGTATGTATGATCTTTTGTCAATAGTTTTAGACATTTTGTTGTAATTTCATTATTCAAAAACTCACTTGTAATACAATTAAATGCCTTTTGCTTCCGCGTAACACACCACAATAACAAAAACAGTGTGAAGTAAACAAACAACATGGCGGCGCGGTATCGTGGATCGGCGTGCTGTGATTGGTCGATTGGTGGAGTTTGACTAATCTAGCCTGCAAATTTTATTTCGCGGCAAATGAGATTGAACTAAGAAGGAGTTTAACTAATTAAGAACTCACTTTTAGAATATTGTTGTGGGACATTGACATTTTAAAAAGCTTGTAATTAATTGTATTTGGATCGTAAAACTATTTTTTATTTATCTAACGATGCGAAATTTTATCATTGACATTATTGCATTTAAAACTCATTTTCGATAAAATGGTAGTTTGCACAATTAAGAACTCGGGCGACGAAGTATGGAAATTCTGCAGGTAGAGGGGAGAGACACACACCTCCATCTCCTGCTTGTGATGGCGGTTGATCCGCTGTAGGTAGTTGCGCAGAGCACGCACGAGGGCACGGGGCGGTGGGGGGACAGGCGGTAAGCCTTGCAGCAGTGGCGCCGGGGGCCCGCCCAGCCCCCAGGCCACACGATCCTCTTCATCTCCTTCATCCTTTTCCACAGAGCCTCTGCAGGTGGGTGTTTCAAAAATATTGTACCATCGTAAGCTTACAAAGTGACAGCCTTGAGATAAGTTTAAAAAAAAATTCATTTCACAAATATTGTATAATTGTCAAATAATTAAAGCAAGATTTTTTTACAATGCAAAAAAACATTATTTTTTTTGTGTACATTGTACAAGTATCTACACAAGTCTTACTTGTACAAGTCTCCTACCTTATCTTATGGTTATAAATCGAAGAGAATAAAATACGGAAAAATAAGTTGCTTTTATAACATTAAAATATATAATTATTAAATATACATAACAAAGCTAGAAGAGATAACTAGAAAACACAAAAAAACCAGAGACAGCTTACAAAAATAATGGTGCGCATATGTTTTCCTACATTACGTGATTATTAATGTATACTTAGAATAATTTGAAAGTATGTATTACACAAACATTCTTGTAGAGTGCATTCCCAGTAATTTAATATTACTTACTGAGGTACGAAGAATAGATCATCCTTTCTGTGTAGCATGATAAATAAAATAAACCATTATTAAAAACAAATGAGGATTAGAGACATTCACTACCGATAAATTCGTCGCAATCTCTCCCTCCCTCCCACTTCTCATAAACTTAACCTCTCAAGCTAATTTGTTCGCTTACTTAGGAACAGCTTATAGGTTTCATAGAAATGTTGTATCTCCTTTACTGTCATGGTGAGAAATATGATCTAAATGGCTTTAGAAAGAGAAAACACCATGCTATATATTAAAATCTAGAAATTAACCACAGAAAAATTAAAATGTGCCCTTCTATGAAATCAAAGTTTCCATTTAAGAAAAATTTGTAAAACTTTGAATGTTTTTTGAACTACTTTTTCATAAAAAGAAAAAAAGTGAGGTGACAATAACGTTTGTAACACATTTTTAAAACACACAAATATTTGTGTACCTATTTTAAATTTTTTCATTATATGTAATTTTAGATAGAAAAAAAGTAAGGTGAGCCAATTTTAAAACATTTTTTTATGTTTGCATTCAAATTTTTAATATTGAAAAAAATTACATGTTTTATCTAATAATTTGAAAGCATATTTCATCACCTTTCAAATTTTATTTTTATTTTTCGAATAAACTTAGAAATATTCTATTTATTTGAATTTTATTGCAAAGCGGAAATTTTCTGACCTGACAGAATATGCCCGAGACATGAGGGGTTAAACAGAAAGATGATAACTTAGTGGGAGTCCCACTAAGTTATCATTTATTTTACTAGTTGAAGTCCCCGGCGATGTCCGATGATTACACAGAGTTTTCGAAATCAAATGAAAACAGCGACCTCCTCTTATTTTGAAGGTCACATGTGCAAAATTTCATCAATCTCGGCATAAACTGTAGATTTGCATACAAATCAAATCCACACCGCTCACTTGCCAGCTCGCTCGTCCACCACATGCAGACATTCTCCTTTAGATGTAATATATTTCAACCAATTTACACAAAACCTTGACAAATTATATACCTAAACCTTCCTCATGAAGTTCTGTAGTTTTTGAGTTTATCGCAAACAGACAGACGCAGCGGAAGGCTTTAATTTATAAAATATAGAGATTTCCAAAGAAGAAAACTTACTGCGCTTTTTTAATAGCTTCGATCAAATTTATTTTAGCAACTTCCAGCTCATCGAAAAAGTCTTGTGTAAGTTTGTTCTGCCGTATTGTTTTCACATTAAACTCCTTATTTCTGAAATGGTAAAAGAACTAATTTATTGTTGACTGCAAAATAAATACATGATACTAAAATCTATCACATGTCAGCTTTATTTAATTATTTATTCTCAGTTTCATTGTAAAAGTAATAAATTTATTATATTCCATTATGAGCTGCTAAAATAAATCTTAGAGACAGAAGTTTTGAAGACAAGTTGAATTATATAATTTCTAAGTATGGAGCATTGAACTATGATTTTATTATAATATATATAGGTATATATTTTTAAATTGCCGGCAACCCGGGCGTTTATTGAAATAACATTAACATATACAAACAAGTAAGTAGCCCGCTTGACTAGACAAGGTCTGTTCTGAGACAGGTACATATAAATGCATACTTATACAGACATACATACATAAACATATGTATACGCATGCATGCACACAATCATAAAAACATGAGTACACAGAATCAAGATAAAATTATTGCAAATTGTTGATGGTTGTAGTGGTATGTTGTATATCTATACTCGTATGCAGTCAATATCTGCTACATATCTCGTCGGTACTCTTTCCTGACGGCTGCTAGAGGGTGGGTATGGGTACCGCCGCCCCGGGAACCATTTATTGGATAACCAACACCTCTGCCACAGGTCACCCCAAGAGTTTGCTTCGTTTGGTTAGCAGGGGTGCCCGGGTTTTTTGAGGTGAGGTTTGTCTAGGACTTGGCGTTTGCCCACCTATTGCGCTACGGGCCGGATCGAGAGAGGCTATTGAGGGAGGTTTTATGACCTCTTCAGCTGGAATCTCGACCCATCGTCTTGCAACGTAGTTGGAGGGATGGATTCATAAGTCCGTCACTCCTGGACACACTGACCCCCAGATTCTTATCCATCCCTCATACCTTTTTCCTTCCCAGAAATTCCTCTTCTTCTTTTCCATTCTAAGACCTTCCACACAGTATCTCCTAACATGATGGGAATAATAAGAAGGCCCCGAGGGAAATTATCTCCCTCAGGGCCTTAAATCATCCTGGTTCATTGGCTCACCTGTTTCATAATACAGGGTGTTAAGGGACGTACTTAACTTAATTTAACAAGTGATTCCTGACATTATTTGGAGTAAAAAATGTTAATGAAATTTTGGTCTCCGGTGACATTTTTGATCTTTTTTTATTCTACAAAAATATAAAAAAATTAGTAGGTGTCGGATAGTTGGGGGCGAGGTCAAAGATTGAGCGGTTGCTCGGCTGATTGACCAGTGGCGATATGCAAATTTTTTTTTCTCTTTTATTTTGAAGGAAAATTTTTTTTTTTTAAAAAGTCATCGAAAAAGTCACCGGTGACCAAAATTTCATTTACATTTTTTACTCCAAATAATATCAGGAATCATTGGTTAAATTAAGTCAAGTATTAAACACCCTGTATAAGGTTGAACTCTTTCATTCTTAAATTTACACACACTTTAATTAATTATTTAATTATCTAAATACATATAAGGATAATAAAATTATATTTATTACAGGATGGAATTAAGCTGAAAGGGGTACATCTCCAGCGGATGTATATTCCTATGCAGCATCTTGGTCAGCTTGAGCTGGGAGACCTGCAGCGGGAAGGCCATCTTGCGCCGAACTAGCGCCATGCGCTCCTCCGCCACGCGCTCTTCCTCTGCCAGCACGCGCTCGTCCACTTCTACCTCCACCTGCTGCGACAAAGGCATAACGTTGTTCCTGAAAACATACCACGCTAATTATTTTTTATTATTTATTTATTTAAATTAGGCTTTTACGTAAAATGCAGTACATGTTTTTTTTTTATTACAGTGAAAAGAATGAGTTTACAAAATACAAGTAACATAATATATCGTCGGCTTAGAGTGTAAACCTGCTAAATCCATTTTTGACCGTTTTACGTTTTATATACCATTCGAAAGACAAAAAAAAAATACACAAGCTAGGCAAAACAGCTACTGTCAATTTTAGTTTTAAATTGACAAAAACGCGTGATGAGTAAAACTGTCAAATCCATGGCGTCAAAAAGTGTGCTGCTAACTCCATCTTAACCGCTATTTTGTATAGAGTTTTCGATGCCTGCACGTGTACTCTTACAAATAATTAAACAATTCGGTGTTACTGGCGCAAACAGAGGTTTGAGGATTGAGATATTGCAAAGGTACGTATTTTTGTATTATGTAATTGTTATTTTTTATAAACTTAATCAGAAAATGAGAAATATTGCTAATAAAAAGATACTTTGGAGTTAGCAGTTTTTCTGTAAAGTAAATTACAGAATTATTTCACTTAGCAGTTATTATGTATTATAATTGATTAATAACTTTTTAGCAATTTATAAGCATTTACAATAATATCTAGATTTTTATCACTTTATATAGTACTTAGATAATATTCAAGGTAAAAAAGTGGTTTTTTAAGTATCCTACTAATATTATAAATATTAAATTATGTATGTTTGGCCTTTCGTTGCTTACTCACGCAAAAACGGTTTCTAAATCTAGCTTTATACATTAGAATAACTAAGAATTTAAATTTTGGTTTAATTTTTAGATGTCTTCAGGGATTCATTGGCGAGGCCAAAAAATCTTGGACTTAAGTAATACAAGCAAAGAAGAACAAGATAAAAAGAAAGAACCGGAACCATCTAAAATGTTCGTTCAAAATTTTGAATTTGAAATCATATATTTATCTGAAACAGTATCTGATAATATTGCTCAAATAAGATTAATGTTTAAAATACAAGGCACACCAACCCTATTAATTGGAACCGTCTCCCACCATCCATCTCAACTGAGAAAATACTGGATGATTCTGTTATACTTGCACCTAATAATTTAATGTTATTTTTTGATGATGATCAATACAACAATATTCATAGAGAGCAAGAAGTTTAATTCGAAGATAGCAATGTGATTTCGTTTTTACCTTTAAACGCCCTCGCCTAACTTTACCACAACTGATGAGCAGCCTACTTTCCAAAACAACTCTTTGTCAGGTGTTACAGATAGCATTATTCCTAGTTTTTCAAACCTATCTAATCAAACAGAAGATCTTATATCAGATGAAAGTATATAAGAAGGCTTAGTTCCGTATAAAATTAAATCTGACTTGGAATCTGATTATGAAAACTACCCAGAGAAAAGTGAGAAAAGAAAGAAACGTGTTCAGATTAAAAAATCAAATTGGTTTTCTGAAAGAAACAGAAAGGTGAGAGAAAATGGAAGAAAGTATTATGGAAGAAAAGAAGAAGAAAAATGTAATTGCGAAGTACCAACGAAGCCTAAATTAATGGAAAATAGATGCCATTGCAAAGAAACTATAAAAGAATATTTAAAATGTTCCACATTTACAGAAGAAGATAGGCAGAATATTTTCAAATAATTTTGGTGTATGAGCTGGCCAGAAAAAAAAAGTAGATATACATTAATAATCTTGTGACATGCTTACTTGTTAAGAGACCAGGGGGGAGAACAAGTAGTGATAAAGAATCGAAAAGAGCACAATCTTTGTTTTACTATTTGAAAAAAGGAGACCAACCAATGTGCAGAACTATGTTTCTGAAGACTCTTGGGATCGGAAGATGGACAGTTTTGAATTGGAAAAATAAACAAGTACCTGTTTCTAAAAGAAACAGCAAAGATTTAGTTTCTCTTAAAACTAAGCCTTCTAATTCAAAGCCATTTGAATTAGAACATCAGGAGCATAGAACATTTTCAGAGTCATTGCGATGGAATTGCAATACTGTCGTGCTAGTACAGAGAAAAAGTATTTGTTGCCAGGGTGGCGATCAAAACGATCCCTTTACGATTTTTATGTTAATCTATATTAATAAAATGTATTTAGAAAAATTGCCTATAGTTAAAAAAAAAATAAGTAGCTTAATAAACAATTACAGGACGATTTCCTTACTTCCTGCATTAGAAAAAATATTAGAGAAATATATATCAATAAATTTAGATAAATACTTAAATAATCTGAGTATTATTGATGAATGCCAGTATGGCTTTCAAAAAAATAAAAGTTGCGATAAATTGCTCGAAAAATTTTCTAATCATATAAATTCACAACTAAACTGTAAACAACATGTATTGGTTCTATTTATTGATTTCTCAAAAGCTTTCGACACACTTAGCCATATACAAATAATTAAAGTACTTGAATTTAATGGTATCCGGGGTAAACTCCTCTTATTCTTCAAAAGCTATTTGACAAATAGAAAAATGAGTGTGAAGATTTTAAATATAATAAGTAAATCAAGATACATCAAATCGGGAGTACCGCAAGGGTCAATTCTAGGTCCAAAATTATATATGTAATTGCTATGTGTAAGATTTTCAAAAAAGCTCGTCGATTCATTTTTGCTGATGATACTGCTCTTGTTGTATCAAATGAAAATCCTGAAATAGTTATACAAGAATTACAAAGAGATTTTAACGAGCTTCTCAAATGGGCTCATGATGTAGGATTAATTATTAATGTGAAAAAAACCAAATGCATGTACATAAAATCACGAAGTTTGAAAATGTGGAATGTTCCTAAAATAACCGCTCATAGCTTTGACTGTATACATAGAGGAATTGTTAATGTTTGTGACTGTGAAAAAATAGATTTCACAAATGAATATACTTATCTGGGAATAATTGTTGATAACAATTTTAAGTGGGATAAACAAGTGGGTAAAATTTGTAACCAGCTCAGATCCTTAGCTAGTAACTTTTACAAATTAAAATTTATTTTGCCTCATTGTACTCTTAAACTCATATATTTTTCTATGGTCGAATCCATCTTTAGATATGGTATTCGAACTTGGGGACATGCAAGCACTACTTACATTAAATATATTGAAAATTTACAAACTGCCATAATAAAAAAAATTTGTTACAACAAATATTTACAAACAGAGACATAACTTAAAACTACTGTATGGCTCAGAGAGCCTACTTACAATAAAAGGTCTCCACTTATTCACTACTATTATGGATAATATGGGGGAAAGCCCTTACAAACACCTACTTGTACACAAACATACCACAAGATTTAGAGAAGGAAAGGGCCTAAAAACTCCTCGAATACTAAATAAATATGGAAGCCGTACTCTTGAATATCTAATACCAGTGATTTTCAATAAAATCAATAAAAACATAAAATTTGAAAAAAATGAGAGAAATGAAAAAAATGTCCTAAAATGATAAAACTATGGTTAATGAACGAAAACTCCATGTATCTTTGAATATCTTAATATGGCTGCCTACATATCTTGTTATTAGGCAAATATATTGAAATATCTTATATATTTATGGTTGTAAGTTAAATTATCTAATATTACTATGTGATCTATTATAATGTTTCCTTAAAACTATAAATGTATTTACAAATATTTTCTTAGATATTATATTAAGAATGTTTAAATTGTTAGAACCTGCAGACAAGCTGTCATATGACAGCTTTGTGGGTCTACTCAAATTTTTGTACAAAATGTATTATGTAATTTAATAAAAAAAAATATATATATTATGAGTGAAAAACTGCTAAGTCCTTTATTAAAAATGTTACTGCATTACAAAAACCTGTCATGTCACAAACTTGTTAATTAATAAATAAATACTGAATTTACTAACTCTTCTTTTATTGCATATTATAAAGAATAAAAAAATACATCAACTGTATTAGAACCGTTTCTTAAAATTAATTTCTATTTTTTTAAGAACATTTTTTTGTCTCTCCTGTAAAGTTACCTATTTGGTGGTTAGCAGGTTTACACTCTAAGCCGACGATATGTTAAAAACAAAATATAGGTTAAATAAAATATATGAGCTAAAAACAAAAAATTTAGGTCACACAAAAAAAAAGCGTTAACAAAATACAGGTAACATAAAATATAAGAAATAAAATATAGGAGTTGACATAAAGTAGGTAATGTTTAAAATTGTTGTTTACATTAGTTTGTGGGATTGTTCATTGTTGTCTTATACTGTAATGACACTATCCCATATACCAACAAAACACCATACAACAATGAATGAGGGGGACAAATCAAGCGCACAGAGCGGGGAGGTGATGTGTGTGTTTCCCTTTCAATGATTTGTCATAGAATCCTAGCTTACAGGCAACTCACTATTTAGACTTTGAATATAAAATGTACTTACGAAAAACTACTTCTTTTTACAATGGCGCTCATTGCACTTTTTGTAATAATTAAACCTACTTGCAAATTCGGACAAAGATTCGGATTGTTTCCAAAATCGAACATTTTGACACTTACAAATGTGTTGTAACTTATTCACCTCAATCGTTATTGCGTTGCTACGCAACCCAATATGATAGTGAATAACAGTTCGGTTAAAAACGAACACTCAGATCCTACGCAGAGAAGTCTCGCACGTGACTGCAAACCGTTACTTCAGCGAATTTTAGTTTTCTGCGCAGGGTCTGGTTATTCAATGAGCTCTTGATGGCGGTCAGACTACAACTGATGTCGTGGCGTATTCAAGAAATGCGGGAATCCTATATGCCAAAACGATCATCACGTGGTTTTTCTCCAGCTCTTCGAAACGATGTTCGGATTTTACATTATTTAATTCAATTAAATTTATTCTTTTTAAAAACATTACAACATAAAATTTTCAAAGCGTTTTTAAAAGAGAAAACATATTTAAGATTAGTTAAGCGGATTTAAACTATGTAATAGCAATAAAGCTTCCCTTCTAAATTGTGCTTCATTGCTGTTAAACATATCTTTGAATCGTTACAAATCATTAAACTATTGTACACATCCCTTGTTAGAAGCCTAATAGAATATAACTCCATAGTCTGGTCGCCCTTCTACAAAATTCATATTCATACTATTGAAAGAATTCAAAGAAAATTTCTACGTTTTGTAAATTTTAAACTTAACATCCCTTTAGAGCACATAAATTACCCGTCGCTAATGAATACTTTAAATATTCCAACATTAGAAAACAGACGACAAATAAACGACCTGACCTTTTTATTAAAATTATTAAACTCTAAATTCAACAGTTGTGAACTTCTGCAATTAATAAATCTACATGTATAGTCTGTCAAATAAGAGTAGAAAATATATGAGGGCGCCACTGTTGTTCAAATGGCAATACTAAACACATAACTCATGGTGTTAAAGTAAAGCTGTGCAACCTACATTTTTATAAAAAAATAAAAAGGCATAATAGTGGAAAAAATATTTTTTCATTGCAGTATAGATACCCGCCGATCTCAAAATTAGAATTGCGTGTAGGTTTATTATTATTATACCTTTGCAATTTTGTGTTAACATAATGAAGAATAACTATAATGTAATAAAATATAAAGCACAGTTTAGAAATTGCTCACATTTATTTAATACTAGATAAAGTACCTAGCGTTGCCTGGGCTTTAGATCATGTCTCTAATTTTATATCTGAATATATTTAACTCATTCAGCAGATCTAAAGTAGTGTTACTAAACTCACCATTAGTGATTCTTCCTTTCTATCTATTGTTAAATTCAAATTTATGTTAAATTAAATTAAAGCAAATCGCTTTATAAATCACCTTTTAATCAATTTTATGTAATGAAAAAAAATATGTTTTTTTAAATGTGGTTTACTGTATTCTATACATTCAGTGTCATTGCACTTCAAAAAAATATTTGACAGTTAAATTGGTGTTGCCAGTTTACAAATTTAGTAGTTCAAGTTTTTATATTTTCTACTCTTTTTTGACAGACTATACCTACACGAACAACAAGACAAACATTGACATTTTATATACGTACATCTCATTCGAACTATGATTTACATTCTCCAATACAATGTTTACATAGTCTTGGTAACAAATACTTAAACAATATGGATGTATTTGACAATAATTTGAACATAGCAAACTTCAAACACCATATGTGCCAACTATTTATTTCTACCTATCCCATAAACCAATGTGAACAACAATTTTAACCTTACCTACTTTATCTCAACTCCTATATTTTATGTTACCTGTATTTTGTTAACGCTTATATTTTATATAATCTATATTTTGTTTTTAACATATATTATGTTACTTATAATCTTTTCACTGTAATTAAAAAAAATGTACTGCATTCTATGTAAAAGCCCTATGGGCGTTTAAATAAATATATAAATAAATAAATAAATATCCATATTCAAAGTGATGAACATAGAAACTAGTGCTCTCTATGATAGTGGAGTTTTCGAACCATCCACGAATCAGTCTGAAGAAATGTGTTAAAATGAGCTCATCCCTTCTGACCCGTAGATGGTTCATACCGAACATGCCCAAGAGAAAGTCGGTAGGGTAGAGTAGTAGTGGTACTCCCTCATATCTTATGGCATATCTATCTCGTTACTGCTCTGTGCATTATCCCATCCAAGTCAATCATATAGATGTCACGCTTACTTCTTAAGCAGATCCTTGAATTCCAGCGTGAGCTCGGCCAACTGGTCGCGGACCCGCTGCTTGTACTGATTGGCCGCCCTCTGCAGGGCCTGGCGCTCCTTCTCCCGGGCCAACTCCTCATGAGACAGCTCTAACTCCTCCTCTGTCAGCTGCAGGCCCACCTTCTCCGGCTAAAAACAGTTCAACAGCCACCTCATTTGCATTTCCCAGACAATATTATTATGGAAGTCTTTCAAATATAATAATTTGCTACACAGTTTTGCAACAACCGCTTACTAGCATTGATTTTTTTTTTAAATCATTGCTCTTTATGATACACGCAAAATTGTTTTCGTTAGGTCTACACAGATTGGTGATGCCCATAATAACAGCAAAAAAACCAATTTTAATGTAACTGAAATACTTTCCCAACTCTAAATGATACGGGGAGCAGTAGAGTAGCGAGGGGGGGACGGGGGGGGGCAGACCGCCCTGGGTGCCACCTGATGGGGGGGTGACACTATACCCGATGGGAGGTGACACCCGACCGTGGAAAAAAAATTACAAAAATATTGAATACGGTGTTATTAATATTTTCATAGCTCTATGGCTCCCCGTAGAATGTGCCTGACGGTCTTTTTATACATGAAAATAGCCAATTTCTGAAATTCTCTAGCCACCCTCCCTCCCCCCCAGGACCTCCCGCCAATTTTCTACGCATCTGTGAATTGGGGGGGGGGGGGGTGACACCACGTTATCCGCCCCGGGTGCCACCCATGCTAGCTACGCCACTGATGGGGAGGCATGACATGGATTGATAATGGAGGTCACTATAACTTACCATTAGTTGTTTACTGAAGTCATATGAAGAAGGCTCCTTCAGCAACTCTTCAGGTAAGAGATTGTACGAGTAGGAAAATACATTTCCATCTCCTCCAGCGGTGAAAAAATATCTAAATCAAATAAATTTATGTAAAAATTGTAATATTGATTAAAATTATATCAAAGATTCAGCCTCAGTTATAAAAATAGGTGATCAAAAAAAAAAAATCTACAGAAAAAGGGTTTTCTGGCTGAAAAATCTGGTTAACACCTTAAGGACCACTCCTGAGACTATTCTATTATGTGCGAAAAATTCCACACACGAAATAACTCGGGCAATTAGTACTAATATAGTAAAACATGTTTTTTTCCCTCTTTTTTTTTTTTTTTTTTTTTTTAACTAAAGTGCTTAACCAGCCAGCGGCCGAAAATCCACATTTCGTCGAAAGATGTTCTTACGATCGTACAGGGCGGTTCCAATGAGAAAGATTAATTATTCTCCGTACCAGCTTTTTAAAATTATAACTCAATTTAGATTTTATTTCATTCCAAATTTGCTTTAATTCATACCTTCATCCAAAAATGCTGAAAGGCATGATGATAAAACTATTAAAATTGTGTACTTTTTGTAATTATTTTTTTATCATAAGTATTTATAATTTTTCAATAATGTCTAAGCAAAATAAATGTGCAAAAAAAAATCTGAAATATATTTATTTGTAAGACTGTAAGTAGATAGACAAAATAGAGAAATTTTCATCATAAATAAAGGTCGGATATATTTTTTAATGATTTTATTTGAACTTAAATTAAAGTTTTGAAATATGCGTTTACTAGATAACGTATTGATTTACGATCGAACGTTATTAATATCTCAGCGTCTGCGTAGTTGAATTTCAGAATCCAGTTTCAAGTGTATTTTGACGTACGTGGAATCTCAAACAAAACTACCGCTGTAATTCGGGCTTTAATTCAAGAATTCGTAACAAGATGCCGCCACTTATGTTAGCAGCTCATGTGTGGATCTTTCTTCCCTAGGTATAAGTACTACGGATATATAGAATTTAAGAATCTCATCGATACGAGTCCGCTTTTGTTACTCGAGGAAGCAACAGTTCAAAAATCGAGCTCCGAACAGTGCATCGCGTTCCGAACAGTTTATTTTCTAATCATTATTCGCGTCATCTGGTTCTTTTGTTTCCTTCCATTCTCATAGTAATTCGTTCCATCAGTTTCCAAACAAAAACAATTTTCATGGTGACAAAATATTGAGCTGTCAGCTTTCAAAGCAGTGTTGTGTTTTTCATTTTTTTTTTTACCAAATCCAAGCCTGCAGACCCCCGTTTACACATTGACCTTCCACAGTCTACCTTTCTCACTATTGACCTACGCATAAGACCCTGGATTCGATGTCTACACTCCACCAACAACTTGCCGCCGTGGGTGCTACAGAAGCACAACTTGAAGAATTTTTGGCAAAAAAATCTAAGGTAACGAGGTCCAGACGCTCAACTGCTCTATACCTAAAGCACTTCGGAAGTGAAGAAGATGTCTCCGACTACTCTTTGAAAACAACAACTCCCACCCTCACTACGTCTTTGACCTCCGTCTCCACTTCCACCTTGACTTCTGCCCCTTTTTCAACAGCTCCCACCTCTTCGACAACCACCTCCAGCTCAACATCAACCGCTCCATCCTCTTCCGTAAACTCATTCCCCCCGCTATGGGTGACTCCAGCTCACAAGAAACGAAGGGCGAGCGCTTCTCCTCCTCCGTCCACCGAAGTTATAAAAACCTCAAATCGTTTCTCCGCCCCTGCTACAGACGATGAAATTGCACCACCGCCACTTCTAAATTCCGTGTCTGACTCCACCGCAAATATAACCGATGCCACAAAAACGAGGCCTATTAAGATCCATCCAATTTTTATAAAATCGGAAAAAAATTGGAGCCTCCTGGAAAAGCGCCTCTTGAACGCTGAGGAATATAATTAACGCAAAGGCCATTCCAACAGGGGTGGTTTAAAATACCGGCGACTCCACCAGCTTCCGGCTGGCTACAAAGATGCTCCAGGAGGACACAACCCCCTTCCATACATTTCAGCTTGCAGAAGAAAAATTTACCAAGGCGGTTCTGCAAGGGATTCCGACGACAATTAGCAAAGAAGAGGTTCACCTAGAACTTCTAGATCTCAACCTCCCAGTTAATTCTGTAACTCGGATGAGATCCGGGCCAGACAGGAAAAACATTCCACTAGTCCTTGTACAACTGGATCATGGTGAGGCGGGACAAAAAATTTTCTCCCTCACTCCCCTCTTTCACCTCAAGATAAGAGTCGAGTATCTTAATAAAAAAACAGCCCCCTCTCAGTGTCACCGCTGCCAGAATTTTGGACACTCTTCAATGATGTGCCACCTGCCTCCCCGCTGCGTCAAGTGCGCGGGTGATCATTTCACGCAGGAATGCAAGAAGCAGAGAGAAGATGGTCCCGCCACCTGCGCAAACTGTTCTGGAGCCCATCCGGCAAATTATAAGGAATGTCCGAAAAGACCATCTCTACAACCCATCTTGCAAACCGTACGTAATGCCACTTTCACCTCGCATAGCACAAATCCCTCCTTATCATACGCGCAGGCCACTGCCCAAACCCCATTAACGTCCACATCCCCCTCAGCTCCCTCAACGTCAACCTCCCACACACCTCCTTCCACCCCCTTCAACATTTTTGAATTTTTCAAAAATTTCAATTTCTCCAAGGTTGGCGATCTTCTTTCCGACCTCATCCCCAAATTTCAGTCTGCCACCTCACCGGCAGACTACATATCTATCATTTTCTCCGCCGCCCCTCAGATTTTTTCACTTTTTTCAGTGTAAATGGCTAGCTCTACTACCATGCCCTCGGTGCTACGTATGGCATTTTGGAATGCTAATGGTCTCTTAAAAAATATACATGAATTACGTATTTTTGCAAATACGCAGGCTCTTGACGTTTTACTTATTAATGAAACTCACCTCAACCCATCACAAATGCCAAAACTTTCAAACTATACATTATATAGAAATGACTGCCAAAACACGAGAGGTGGGGGCACTGCTATTTTCGTTAAATCGAAAATCGCCCCCAAATATAACATTACACCCACATTGTCGTCTATTGAATCAACCTCAATCACAATACATACAAAACATTCAGGCCCATTAAGAATAAACTCCATCTATCACCGTCCGCAAGATAAGCTTGATCCAAAAGACCTCGATACTCTTCTCGATAGCCACACTCCTACTATTCTCGCTGGGGACTTTAACTCAAAGCACCCCAATTGGAATAGTAGGATTACTAACTCCAATGGGCGTATCTTACAAAAGTACGCTAGCGCACATCCTGAACTCTTCATCGCGGGCCCAATTGCACCCACACACTTCCCGAACAGCGGGGCTAGACCCGATGTTCTCGACATTGCACTCCTCCACAAATTACCCTGGGTCTACAGTATCGAAACCATAAATAACCTAAGCTCAGATCATAATCCAGTTTTGCTCACTCTTAATCGACTTTCCACTTCAATGGCACCGCGCAAATCTATAAAAACTGATTGGACGTATTTCACTCACAGAGTTGGGGAAAAAACAATCATCCCTCAAAATATTTCTGACGGCCCCGAACTAGACAAGGCAGTTGACAACTTTGCCGATATAATCATATCTTCCATCACCGATGCCTCTAAAACTCTTCCTGAACGTTCCGCCCTTAATCTCAAAAGTGACCTCCCAATCGACATCCAGGAATTGATCTCTACAAAAAACAATCTTCGCCGACACTGGCACAGAAACCGAAATCCCTCAGTCAAAAAAACTATCAATAGAATTCAAGCACTTATTAGAAAGAAACTTTCCGAGCTTTCACACTCTACCTGGAACAAAAAAATTCAAAATATAAATCCACAGGTTGGCTCCCTATGGAAATTATGCAAATCTCTCCAAACTACCCCATCCCCAAACCATCCCATTCATACCGAAAACGGCCTCATATTTGACGATCAAGGTAAATCGGAGGCGTTTGCCGATAATCTTGAATTTCAATTTAGCCCCAGCTCCAAGCACGCCGACCCAGTCCATATAGCAAATGTCAACCACCAAATAGATATAATTTTCGACTCCCTTCCCGGAACAAATGTACATTTCACCACCCCATCAGAAGTCCGAAGGGCCATAAAACACCGCAGCAACAAAAAAGCTCCTGGTCCAGATGGCATAACAAACTTTGCCCTTAAAGCCCTCCCCCCTAAAAGCATTCTCGCCATTGTGAGCCTCATAAATTCCGCACTCAGACTGCGTTATTTTCCCAAAAGTTGGAAACACGCGCACGTCATTCTCATCCCAAAACCTGGGAAGGACCCGAAATTCTGTGAGAACCATCGTCCCATCAGTCTTCTCTCAAATGTTGGTAAAATATTCGAACAAATTCTCCTTACTCGGCTCTTAAAGCACATTCACGAGGTGAAAACCCTCCCTGATGAACAACATGGCTTCAGATCTCAACACTCAACCCTTCATCAACTACTCAGAGTTTCCGAACTGATTCTAGGCGGCTTCAACTCCCAACGGTCCACTGGCGCCATTTTCCTGGACATAGCCAAAGCCTTCGACAAAGTATGGTCGAACGGACTGCTTCTCAAATTGCACAACACGGACATCGATCCCCAACTCCTCGGTATCTTAAAATCATTTCTTCGGCACCGGACTTTTCAAGTAAAGATCCGAGATGCACTCTCAACTCCCAGATTCATGACAGCAGGCGTCCCGCAAGGGTCCCTGCTTTCCCCCACCCTCTTCAATATCTACATACACGATATACCACTCACGGAGAACCAACATTCGTATAAAGCCTTGTACGCTGATGACACCGCCATTATGGTTCGATACAGTTCTCCCAGGATGATCACACTTCGCTTACAACACAACATAAACATACTCCAAGACTTTTATAACAAATGGCGTATAGACGTGAACCCTTCCAAGAGCGCTGCTATTTTCTTCTCGCGAAGAAAGGTTCACAGCACTCCTAAAGATCACGTTTCCATGTACGGCCAAGCAATACCCTGGCAAAACAACGTTAAATATCTTGGAGTCACACTCGATAAAAAACTCATATGGCACACACACATCAAACATACAATTAAAAAAACCAAAAACGCTGCCGCATCCCTTTACCCGCTTTTAAATTATAATAGTCAAATGTCACTACAGAACAAAATTCTTATTTATAGTCTGTCAAAATAGAGTAGAAAATATAAAAACTTGAACTACTAAATTTGTAGACTGGCAACACCAATTTAACTGTCAAATATTTTTTTGAAGTGCAATGACACTGAATGTGCAAAACACAGTAAACCACATTTTAAAAAACATTTTTCTTCATGACATAAAATTGATTAAAAGGTGATTTATAAAGCGATTTGCTTTAATTTAATTTAACATAAATTTGAATTTAACGATAGATAGAAATGAAGAATCATAATGGTGAGTTTAGTAACACTACTTTTAGATCTGAACTAACTAACTAACTAACCATCACGCCGTTTCTCCGCAGGGGTAGGCAGAGAGGACGGACCGCCAAACATCCCGGTCTTGGCACACATTCCTTGCCTCGTTTACATTCATACAATGTCTCATACATTCTCTTCTATTATTCTGACTCTTGACATGGCCCGACTCAAGTATCTGATTCACTTGGTCGTGCCATAGATCTGAATGAGTTAATATATACAGATCTAAAATTAGAGACATGATCTAAAGCCCAGGCAACGCTAGGTACTTTATCTAGTATTAAATAAATGTGAGCAATTTCTAAACTGTGCCTTATATTTCATTACATTATAGTTATTCTTCATTATGTTAACACAAAATTGCAAAGGTATAATAATAATATACCTATACGCAATTCTAATTTTGAGATCGGCGGGTATCTATACTGCAATGAAAAAATATTTTTCCACTATTATGCCTTTTTAATTTTTTATAAAAATGTAGGTTACACAGCTTTACTTTAACACCATGAGTTATGTGTTTAGTATTGCCATTTGAACAACAGTGGCGCCCTCATATATTTTCTACTCTTTTTTGACAGACTATACAAATCAAAATTGCGACCCATCATGACTTACGCCGCCCCAATTTGGGCCACAAGCAATACTAAGAGTCTAGAAACCTTCCAAAATGTCTTGCTTAGAAGATTCACCAAAAGCCCTTGGTTCGTCCGAAATAGCATTATTAATTCAGGCACGAAAATTCCTCCACTTAAAAAACACATAATAGATCTAGCCAAAACATTTTTCTCCAAACTTGCTTCAAATTCAAACCCAAGCATCTCATGTCTCGGGCAATCAAGTCCCGATGACAATCTCCTCCACCGCCTGCCCATATCCATCCTTCATCCACCTTGATGCGCGGGCTATAATAAAATTTACCTTTGTTCTCTTATATAAAAGATAAATAAATATTTATATATATATTTATTATGGTATACATATTTGTTGTATATGAATACATACATGCATGGGTGTATGTAAAAATGTCTGTATGTGTGTGTTTATCTATACAAAATGTATACCACTCACAGATAAACAAACCATCAAAAAAAATTATTAATGTCCTTCATCTTGCCCAAGGTAGCCCGAACATCGGGCAAAAAAAAAATCCATCAGGTGACATTTTTTTTTTTTTTTTTTTTATTTATTTATCTATAAAAAGAATGTTTGTATTACATTATTCGATGCCTGTCTCACTAGGGTATACCTGTGTTGAGACAGGCGTAGAGGTACATGAATGAGTATCATACAAAAGAATATTTAATTACAACATAAGAACATTTAAGGTAAGATACATACTGATTTATACAATTCAAACAGAAAGATGATTAAGATTAAGGGTTAATATCATAAAGAGAGCATTATATAGGTGAAGGAAGAGATGAATAAAGTAGTAAATCCTTTCGAATCTATATAGGTAGTTATATTATACATATAGGATTTTACTATTTTAAGTTCTTTAATAAGGGTAAGGACATACGTGAGATGGTAATTCTGTCTATTTGTACTCTATTTTACAGATGTTAGCAGTAGTGTGACGTCCAATACTTATAATCCATTTCTTTATATCTTGTTTGTATTTGGTCATTGATTCAGTTTGTCTAATCGTGGCTGGAAGTGTATTGTGTAGTTTGCAAGCTATGTATTTAAAGTGTTTTTGTCCAAAGGTGGTTTTAGAAAAGGGAGTTTGGAGAAGTTCTTTATTTTTGGCTCGGGTATTGTGTATCATTTGTGTTGGTTTGTATAGGATTTTGTTGTTTTTATGTAAATAAAGTAAGATGGATTTTGCGTAGAGCTGTTTAATGTCCATAACGTTGAAAGTATTGAAGATCGTATCGGTGCTGGTAGTGAGAGGAAGTTTAAGAATTATTTTTATTATTAGTTTTTGTGCTTTAATGATGGGGTCGAGGGCATTAGAATGAGTGTTACCCCAAGCTAAAATTCCGTATTCGAAGTGAGATTGGCACAGTGAGTAATACACTGTTTTTAAAAGTTGTAGGTTAAGGAAATTGCGCGTTTGTTTGAAAAAGTAAATAGATTTGCGAATTTTGTTTGTAGTGTTAAGTATATGTTGCTTCCAATTTAAGTGTGTATCAAAGGTTAATCCTAAATATTTGATAGTTGCTACTTGTTCTAGGCATGGGCAGTTGCAATTCCGGTTCAGAGATGAGTTATTACATCCGTGTATTTTCAATTTTGGGTGTAGGTTTGGTTTTGTGATATTGGTTTTGTGATATTGTGACATTACTACAGTTTGCAAGACAAAGGGGTTAATTTCTCCCTGTAACTTGCCAAAAACCAATATATAATAAAAAAATAATTTAAGAATCTTTCCCCAAAAGTTGGAAACACGCGTACGTCATTCTCATCCCAAAACCTGGAAGGACTCAAAATTCTGTGAGAACCATCGTCCAATCAGCCTTCTCTCAAATGTTGGTAAAATATTCGAACAAATTCTCCTCACTCGGCTCTTAAAGCACATTCACGAGCTGAAAACCCTCCCTGATGAACAACATGGCTTCATCTCAACACTCAACCCTTCATCAACTGCTCAGAGTTTCTAAACTGATTCTCGGCGGCTTCAACTCCCAACGGTCCACTGGTGCCATTTTCCTGGACATAGCCAAAGCCTTCGACAAAGTATGGTCAAACGGACTGCTTCTCAAATTGTAAAACATGGACATCGATCCCCAACTCCTCAGTGTCTTAAAATCATTTCTTCGGCATCGGACTTTTTAAGTAAAGATCCGAGGTGCACTCTCAACGCCCAGATTCATGACAGCAGGCGTCCTGCAAGGGTCCCTGCTTTCCCCACCCTCTTCAATATCTACATGCACGATATTCCACTCACCGAGAACCAACATTCTTATAAAGCCTTGTACGCTGACGACACCATTATGGTTCGATACAGTTCTCCCAAGATGATCACACTTCGCTTACATAAACATAATCCAAGACTTTTATAACAAACGCATATAGACGCGAACCCTTCCAAGAGCGCTGCTATTATTTCTCACGAAAAAAGGTTCGCAGCACCCCTAAGGGTCAAGTTTCCATGTACGGCCAAGCAATACCCTGGAAAAATAACGTTAAATACCTTGGAGTCACCCTCGACAAAAAACTCACATGGCACACACATCAAACATACAATTAAAAAAACCAAAAACGCTGCTGCATACCTTTACCCGCTTTTACATTATAATAGTCAAACATCGCTACAGAACAAAATTCTCATTTACAAATCAAAATTACGACCCATCATGACTTACGCGCTCAATTTGGGCCACAAGCAACACTAAGATTCTAGAAACATTCCAAAATGTTTTGCTTAGAAGATTCACCAAAAGCCCTTGGTTTGTCCGAAATAGCAATATTAATTCAGGCACGAAAATCCCTCCAATTAAAAAACACATAATAGACCTAGCCAAAACATTTTTTTCCAAACTTGCTTCAAATCCGAACCCAAGCATCTCATGTCTCGGGCAATCAAGTCCCGATGACAATCTCCTCCACCGCCAGCCCATATCCATCCTTCATCCACCTTGATGCGTGGGCTATAATAAAATTTACCTTTGTTCTCTTACATAAAAAAAAATATTTATATATATTTATTATGGTATACATATTTGTTGTATATAAATACATACACGCATGGGTGAATGTAAAAATGTATGTATGTGTGTGTATATCTATACAAAATGTATACCACTCACTCACAGATAAACAAACCATCAAAAAAAATTATTAATGCCCTTCATCTTGCCCAAGGTAGCCCGAACACCGGGTAAGAAAAAAAAATCCATCAGGTGACATTACTACAGTACGCAAGACAAAGGGATTAATTTCTCCCTGTAACTTGCCACAAACCAATATATAAAATAATTTAAGTATCTTTCCGGATATGGAGAGATTACATACGGCGTCATTTGTCATAGCCTGTCACTGGATTGCAGTGGATCCGAGGAACTGGCTTACTAGCTATTTACGGAACCAGTTCTTATTGGACTTATAAAATGGTTACCTACACTCAAACTGGGTGAAGCCGACCTAAAAGCCGCCCGCAGGGCTTAGCAGCAAAAACCTGCAGAGCGGGTTTTTAACTGCTAGTAATATATGATTACAAGATACGAAATATGTATTGTAAAATAAGATTTTTCTTCTGAAAATTTAACTAATCTGCGAACGACCTATGTTATAGCCTTTTTATACTAAAAATAAACATTTTTTCACAAAATTTAAAACATGCGTTTACTAGATAAAAGAACAATCTTTTGAAATCAGTTTATAATTTTTTGTGGAAAAGAGTTAATACGTCTAAAATTTAATTTTAAAATGACGTATTTCCGGTTTCCTCTACCCTGCCAATAATGAGTGAGAGTTTACAAAAAAAAAAATTTCAATATTATTTTTAATTTACAACCATTGATGAAAATATAATATGTCCCGGTAGTAGAATAAATTGCTGTTTCTAGATTCGTGCATATCTATTAATAAAGCATTTAAAGTTTTGAAGAATTACAAAAAAAACAAAAATTCAATATGATTCTTGTTAGAATGCGATCCTACATCAAAAAGGTTGAGACCCTTTGACCAACTTTTGATTACAATTTAAATTTTGAATAAATAACCACTGGAGCGACCATGCGAAATAAATAAATTTGCCTCAATTGCTCAACATTTCCAGAAGATAATTTTTAAAATTTTTCGCCAACATTAAAAAAATCATAATTTCGAATTTTAACATGGAGACATAAAAATGTATTATAGTGCTATGTGTATAGCCAATGAATTAACCTGTACTTTACCGTTTATCTCATATTTGTACGTTTTATAAAAAAAATATAAAAAAATCGTAGTTTATAACCGCGCGAATCCGCGCGAGCGTTTGTTACTTTGAAACTCCGTGACAGGTACTTTTTTGAGTCAATGTAGAATATTTTCATTTTCTGTATTTTGTCTGTGGTATTCCTGATAATAAAAGGTGCATATCTATGGAAAAAGGACTTAATTTTAACCGTAAAGAGCTTATCAAAAATTCAGCAGGAAAAATAATTTAAAATTTTATTTTTAACATCGTTCTAAAATAGTCTACGATATTTGGATAGATCAGTTCAATAGCTTCGTTTTAAAATAAATGGCTGGCCATGGAAATGTTCTAAATAATTACAATAAACGTTGTACGAATGGTAGGAAAATGTGGTCCAATTTTGGACCGCTATCAATCGCAGAAAAATAAAAGAGGTCCATTTTCGACCATTATCGCTCCAGTGGAAAGCCTTCAACCTTTAACCTTCTCAAATTGGTGATGAGAGCAAGAGTAGAAAGTATAGCATGTTCATAGTCAAAGGGCAGTCTTTGAAGAAGATTTTTTTTTTTACAATAGCTCCACACAGGAGGCCCTGAATGAAATAATTCCCCTCAGGGCCTGTGTCATCTTTGGGGATGCTGTGTCGTGGGTATTTTTAGGAAAGGAGAGAATGTTCTGGAAAGGAAAAGGGTATGAGGAGTGGGGAGGAATCAGGGGGTCAGTGTGTACAGGAGTGACGAACGAATGATTCCATCCCTCCCACTGCGGTGCAAGGTTAAGTTCCGAGAGAGCCCTGCTGGAGAATCAAAAGTTCTCCCTCAGTCTCTCCCAATCTGGCCTGCCACGCAATTGGTAGCAGAGGTATTCGCCGCCAAGACCCGGACAAACCTAACCCCATAAACCCGAGCACCCCTGCTAAGTCATCAAACGTAGGGAACCACTTGGGGTGACCTATGGCAGAGGTGTTGGCTATCCAATAAATGGTTCCCGGGGTGGCAGTACCCATACCCGCCTCCCAAACTGAAGGTAGACTACAAAATTAATATCCTTCTTAATTCTACTTATATACAGTACCAGATCCCTAAGGCAGAGTAGGCAACTGCCTAGGGGCTCCGCATCGGCTAGGGGCCCCGCGTCCCGAGAAAAAATGACTTGCTTCAATTAGTGGATTCAAACGAAGCTTCGCAAAAAGTCAGCTTAATTATTGTTCACAACATGCACAAATAATAAATGAAAAGTCTTTAATAACAAATATATAAACACAGTTGTATTTTACTTTTCTTTCCTTCTATTTGTTGCAACATTTCTTAGTATCCGAAGTGATTGAAGGTGCGTGTGTGGTTTATATTGGCAATTGTTTTGTTTTATTTCTAATTATATGTTTAAAATATAAATGTTGTACAAGCTTATCTGCTTGCTAAAATTCTTTGGGAAAGGTTGTCTGCAAGAGATCACTTAAGTGACAAGACGGCTCATTGTAATGTTTTTTTTAATAATATATATTATTGTAGAAACAAGAAATACATAGAAATGTATGTGTCCTTTTTTGTGCAATAAAGGGTAATTGTATTTTATTGTATTGTATTCGTTTTTTTATTGAATGGGGTGATAGCATACCTTTCGTAATATAGTAAAAGAACAAATTAATTATGAATGAAATTACGTTTTGGTAGAAACAAAATTTTTGGAAGTTAGAAAAGGGTAAAGTGCAGTGGCGGACTAAGCCCGTCAGAAGCCCGGGGCGGCAAAGTTGAATGAACCCCCTCACCCCCTTACTGAAGTTGATTTAATTTTACAAGTTTTTTATTCAGTTCACACGGGCCTCTGACTCTGGGGACCTCCGAACGCCTCTATGTTCCCTTGATCAAATCCTAAACAAGGCTTTAAGGATACTGCAAAAAAAAATCGTTATTTTTAATTCATTTTCTGAAAGATGCATTTGTTAATAATGCTCTCACCATTTGAGGAAATTGGTAAAATTAATGGAGATACAGCATTTTATATGAAACCGTTTTAAACAGTTTGTACCTATGTTGAATTATCCTCAGCAAAACTTTGGAAGCGTTTTTATTGAAACTACGGTTTTCAACCTGGTTGAAAACATATAGAAAAACTATATATCCGATTTGCGTGCACTAAGTCTTAAGGGGTCGTCCATTAATCACATGATGTTTTTTAGCAACTTTTTAACCCCACCCCCGTGGTGATATGTGGTAAGGTTTTAGACTAACCCCACCCCCCCCCCCAAAATCACGTGTATTTTTTTTAGTACAAAATATTTTGAAATTTTCAAAATGTTATCACGAAAAATAAATACACATGATATCTCATTACACCTCCCCCCCCCCCCGGTGATATTTCGTGATTTTTTCCGAACCCCCCCCCCCCCTTTCGAGCCTCACGTGATTAATGGACGACCCCTAAGCAGTTAGAAAATCCAGTCACTATGGCACCACTTCGAGATTTTTTTTATGAACAATGAAAATTGAGATTAAGACTTGGTGTCAACAAGGTTGAAAACGTGTTAAAAAAGTTTCGAGAAAAACGCATTCAAAGTTTTGCTGAAGGATAATTCAACATACAAACTGTTTCAAATGGTTTCACACAAAATGCTGTATCTCCGTCAATTTTTCGAATTACATTTGGTGAGAGCATTTTTAAAAATGCATCTTTCAGAAAATGAAATAAATAAAAAAAACTACAAAAGTATTTTTTACAGTGTCATGGTGCCTTAAGGGGGTAAGGTTTTAAAGGCGAAATAAAGGCATATTGTCGTGATTTTTTTTTTTGAGATAAGAATAATGTTGATTTTATTTATTTTATACACACTTTATAGTATAACATCTGAAGTATCTTTGAAAAAAATTTCAATTAAATATATCAATAAATAAGTCCGTGAGAGCGAATCTCCAGAGGAGCATGAGGGCCGGTCGCTTGAAACGCTGTACCTTCGTAAGTTTTGCTCCGATTTACTGACATTTTTTACATTCAGAAAAAAAAATTGAAACCTTACCCCCCCCCCCCCCCCACTTAAAGCCTTTGATTAAAGGATTTGATCATGGGAACAAGGAGGCGTTTGGAGGCACCTTCAACCCCCCCCCCCCCCTCCCCCGCCCCCCCATTAGTCCGCCATTGGTAAGGGGGCCCCGAGACGTGCATTGCAAATAATCGTTGATTGCAGGAAAAATTATTTTGTCAAATATAGGTAATATTGCCTGCCCAATAAATGAACAAATGAAAAAAAAGAAAAAGAGATTTCTATGGTTTAAATGCCCATAAAACAGGAAAATGAATGGGGTCATCGGCCGTTATGCTTGGCATCTTGGCCTATCGAGAGTTAAATGTACAATACAAATAAAAAGAACCTCCTGCAATATTTACTGCGGAGGATTTTACTTACATTGAAGCACAATTAATTAATTTGGATAAGAAAAGTATGCAAGTCACCTCTCATCGTGACTAAAGACCATGTGAGTGATGCGGCCCGTCTGCGCATTGTGCATGGGGAGTCTCAAGAAGTCCAGGAAGTCCAGGCGAGGAATCAGCTCCGGCTCGTCCTTGGGCTTCCCCCTCATCCTCTTGAGTTTCCGCTGCCTCTTAACCATGCGCAGCTCAAACTCCACTCCCGAGGAATCCGTGTCTCCGGTGGGAAAGCAGATCAAGCGAACTTCACCGTCTTCCATGCCAAGAACCAGGTGCTTGTTATCATTGCTAAAATATAATTTTATGATTTTTTTGTTTGCTAAATGTAACTAAGCCACTATAAGATACAATTGTACCACCCCAGCCAGGAACACTCCTATCCCGGTGAAACCGGTACACCAGGGGACACTGATTTGTTAGTGTTCTCAGAGGTTAACTACACAAAAAAAATAATTTCAACATTAAAAACTGAATTTATTAATTAAACTATGTATTCTGACAAATTTTTTGCCCGATTGAACATAATCTAACATGGTTATTCACAAACAACCCAAGAGGTCGAAAAACACGTCAAGCTGAGATGGTAACCCTGCACTTCTCGTCGTTATGTGTAACTTAAGAACATATATTTATTCAAAATTAATAAACACTTTTAAGTTATAACCACTTTTCCTGTTTAAAATCCGTCTGCTTGATTAGGAATAAATACATCCCAAAACCCGTAATCGCGTTATACTTTCATAAGACCCAAAACGTCCCGAGCGACCTTACATTTTAAAAGCTATATATCTCTCTTCCTCTCATGCAAACATATATATTTTTCTTTTAACCGGAAAGAGAACAAAATAATGCTTCTTATTGTCTTTGAAATATGAAAGCTATCTTGCACAGATGTTTAACAATCTCGATCCAAAGTGACGGTTTCAGAATTTATATGCGAAATCGAGGCTTCCGGATTGTGAAGTGTGAATATATTGAACCAAGCAGATGGGTTAAAAAACCAAATTTTTCATAAGCAATGTTTATTTCATCTGGGTTTACTTAAAACACATCTTGTGTATTCTAAAATATTTTAATACCTAAATATTCATGGAATAAAAATAATAGTCTTGTAAAATATATCATAGATAGGTTGTTATTGTTTGTCTCAATTTAAAAAAGATTCAATTCATACTTACATAAACTTCATGGAGACAATATTGACCTCCCAGGAATCCTCAAGGGGGGCAAACTTGTTGGGACTAAGGCCCCCGGGCTGAATGCGCAGCAAGCAGCCCAGCCCCTCCTGCGCAACCCACAACTGCTGCGCATCTGTCACCGAGTCTCTCTCCAAGGGGTCATATACAGCCCATAGGATAGACTTCTTACTTATAGCAGACTGCTCAACTAAAAACAGATACATAGACATATAAGAACCATGGCCTTGGTGAAATGATGAAGTTATAGGTTCATATTTGGTAAAAGTATACTTCCAAAAGCAGAATGACCATAACAAATTATAGCTTTCAATGATATTGCCATTATGTTTGCAGTTTGTAATTGAATCACTGCCAAAATAATCCATTCATACAGAAATCATATTCTCTGTTAAGAGTTAAATGGAGTTCTTCAAAATGAACATGATATGTAATAAGGGTTACAACAAATTACCATAGTGGGTACGTCGCCTGCATATTATTGGAACTCTCTTCAGCTCCTTTAAAAAATTCTACAAAACAATTTTAAAAAAATCATACACAATTCCACTTCGGCTTCTTCTTCTTCCTCTTCATCACTTTCTTTTTTCTCTTCCTCTTCCTCATCTGAACCAACATAGGGCATTTCATCTTCTTCGTCTGGAGGTGTGTAGCGCAGTCTATAAATTATAAGTTATTTATTTTTTATTTTTTTATTAACGCCTTGAAGGCTTTTACATGTAATAAAAATGATTATACGTAAGTTGTTAAGGAGTATAATAATAAGTGTATAACTATTACCTAAAATAATAAACTGAATGTGAAAGATATAAGTAGGTACAATAAAAGTATGCATATGTTGTCATTATTATGTAAAGTTGTACAAAGGGGTTCATAAGTGTAAATATAATAAGAATAAAAAATAAGTACGGTATTATGAAAGTAGTTACAGAATGAAAAGAAATGTGTGCTAACTTTGTTGATAATATTATAAACATAAGCATGAATAAAATATATAATATAAAATATATATATGATAATATTATAAACATAAGCATGAATAAATAATAAAGCATGTAAAGCAAGTTTGCAATTTAGCAAACAAAAAATTGTTTGCGATTGGTACTACACCATAAATATTGCGAGAAATAGGTGTGTTACGAAATCAAGAAACAAAATCCTCTGAAAAAATGAGAGAAATTGAGAAGTCAAACGGTCCAAATGTTTGTACCGATCAAAGTTATAACCTCGACAGAATTAATATTTTTTTTCATTTATTCATCTATGTGTTTTTGTACAAAAGTCTATAGGTACATGATTTTCGACTACCAGACTAGGCACATGCCTGTATTATGGTAGTGATTTACTATTAGATATTTATTTATTAGATTCATAATATTGTGGATATAGTTAGTACGAGTACAAGAAATTGTTTATATTTTTTTCACATTAACTCCACAAGAGGCCCTGAGGAAAATAATTTCTCTCAGAGCCTGTCTCATCTTTGGGCATGCTGTACGGAGAGTATTTTTTAAGGAAAGGAAGGACAGAAAGTTCTGGAAAGGAAGTGTAACGGGTGTGTAGGAATCTGGAGGTCAGTGTGTTGAAGAGCGACAGATGTAAGAATCCTTCCCTTCCACCATGGTGCAAGGCCGTAGGTCAGAAGAGTCCGGCGAGTGAGGTAAAATGGTCTCCCTCAACCAGCCTCTCACGATCGCGCCTGCCACGTGTTTGTTGAACAGGCACATCCCCCACGTCGTTAATATCTGGAAAATCTCGCCCCGTTATGGTACGGTGAATAGTAACAATGACCCCAACGTGAAAGTTATTCTTTCACGAAACAAATGACGCAAGTCATCAAAGTCACCAAACGTGCGAACCACCTGAGGTGACCTATGGCAGAGATGTTTGTTATCCAATGAATGGTTCTACCACCAGTCCAGTTAAATTTGTAAATCCACATACAGTAGAATTCAGATATAAAGACTTTGCAACGGCTTACCGTTTTTAGCTACGACAATGTAAACTCAAGTTAAGTTTCATAGTTAGGTACAAGGAAAACATATCCGTTTAGTACGACTCCGTTTTAACCGACCAACTGCTTAAAGCGACCTATTTTAATGATAATTCGTCCGGTTAGAACGACACTCAGTATTTTGTTTACAAAAGGGAACGTACCCATACTACGTGACCAACTTTTTGCAATTTTTAACCCCCCCCCCCCCCCCCCCGGTGACCAAAAACCTAAGCAACCCGCCGCTCATATGTACCAAGCGTGGTATTTTCAAGACCCCCCCCCCCAAACGTGTCACGTAGTATGGGTACGTTCCCTAACCTACGCACCAATACCTCGCACCTCGCCTACTCCCCACAACCGGCTACTCCCCGCACGCTAACACTTATACTTATTAGCACGCGTAAATTAGTCAGTGTTTATCATCTGTTGTGACTAAATTAGTCAGTGTTTATCACCTGGTTAAAAGCTCGACACAACGAGGTCCGTGAAGCAAAAGTATTTTTCAATTGAAGAAAAAAGTGCTTTATTACACCGTTTAGAAGTGGTGAATCAAATGTAGCCCTCGCTAAGGAGTTCGGCGTGTCTCATGTAAAAATAAGTCTAAATTATCTGGCTGTTTTGTGCGTCGTCCGGTTAGTACGACAAAGTATCGCCAGCCCCTTGAGGGTCGTTTTATCCAGATTCTACTGTATATGCATATATTGCTGCAGGCGCAATTGGAGTAGTTGGCTCCAGGCACCGAAATGCCAAGGAACAAAGGTGCTGATGATACCTTACACAGCACCCTTGAGCGCCCGTTTTACTAGCGCCAGGCGCTGTTTGGCTCAGGGCTGGCCCTGTATTCCTTTTCCGAAATCATGGTATGTATTTCATAAACAATTTTGATATTTACCAGCGAGGGCGAAATCTTGTGTAATATGACTTTTAATGTGATTGTGTAATTCTCGATACTCACATGTATTCCTTCAAGTTGATAATGTTGGTGCTGGCAAAGTAGTCCTGATACGTGATGGTGTCCGGGGGTGGAGGTCCAGGCAGGAGGGGCAGCTCTGCCTCCATTATCAGCCCCTCCTCCCCGGCCAGCAGCATTACCAACTCCTGAAAAACAAAGTAGTTGTAGTCAAAAGGGTTATTATCGAGTGGTGAATCAGGCAAGAAGTAAGAAATGGAAAGGAAAGAGGTTGAGGGGATCTGACTATTCCTAACATGTTATTAAAAATGAGTAATAAAGGATGGGTGGAGGCGGAATAAATACCGAACAGAAGACTTCCTAGGGCTTACTGAAGAACTAGGAATAGAAGTTGAAAGTAATTATGTTTCATCTTACGGTGTAGGACTTTTGAGAAATGAGCGACCTGAAAGTTGTTTTATTTTACATTAGCTCCACACAGGAGGCCATGAGGAAAATAATTTCCCCCAGGGCCTATGTCATCTCGGAGGATGTGTGGAGGGTTTTTTCAAAGGAAAGAAAGGAGAGGAAGTTCTGGGAAGGAAATATATATATGATGGGTGGGTAGGAATCTGGGGGTCGGTGTGTTCAGAAGTGACAGACATATGAATCCATCCCTCCAACTGCGGTGCAAGGCGATGAGTCGAGGGATTCGAGGGCTGGAGAGGTCAAAAGAATTCTCTCAACCAGCCAATAAGTCACCAAATGTAGCGAAACACTTAGGGTGACTTGAGAGGTAGGTAGGTAGACCTATGGCAGAGGTGTCGGTTGTCCAATAAATGGTTTCCGAGGCAGCATTACCCATACACGCCTCCCAAAATGTTGTTAGTATGTAGTTGTCGGTACCTATATAGATTTGAGGCCAAAATACCCAATCAAACCTAATAATATTTTTTTACATCAAAACATATAGCAAATATCTATTACGGATTAAATTTGTACTATTTTATTCATTTGTGTTTTAAATTATTATTATAGAGGGATTGCAAAGGACACATAATAGCGGTATGGAATAGCAGGGGTAAATTTTGAAAAATGATGCTTTTCACACGGACGTGGCCTGTAGTGGCAGTATGTGGCCAGCTCATGTTTCAGAAAACTTTCTGATTTATTTGCGTATGTACCAGACCGAATAACAAAAAATATTGTACATCCAAAAACACTTCAATTATACAGAATTAAAAACAAACATTTTCATTCTTTGAGTGGCTTTGCAACGCATGATTTTATGAGTACATATAATGTTCATCCGATTGCGAAGAAACTTCAGTGATATGTTGTGCGCACACCTGTGAAGGTTGTAGGCTATATATAATGGTAAGGGAAATTACCCATACTACGTGACCCGTTCAGGGGGGGGGGGGTCTTCAAAATACCGCGCTTGGTCACAATGAGCGGCGGGGTTTGTAAAAATTGCAAAAAGTGGGTCACATAGTATGGGTACTTTCCCTAAGCTCTGGCTTTATGAAATTTGTATAAATGAAAATGTGTGTATTTCATATATTTTAGTAGGGTTCGCGGGAGGGGTGACGGAGGGGGAAGGCGGGGAAGGTGGAAGGGGAATGCGGGAGGTGAAGTAAACGGGGACTTACGGGAAAGGATGTGCAGGGAGAATCAGTAGTCTATTTCTTTGAATGGCATTGCATCGCATGCCGGGTACCAGCTAGATAATAAATAAATGTTCACTCTTAACTTGTAATAAGTAATAACTTACGAATCCGGGCTTCCAGGTAATATAGTTAATAATCTTGGGTGTATCAATATAGCACAGGGGCACCAGTTCAGGGACATTCTTCTTAGTCTGGACTTGATACATGAACAGAGTGCAGTCCATAGACACTGTCACCAGAATGCTGCACTGAGGGTTCATACTGATCACATTCACTTTATCTTTATGCGGTTTCAATTGCTGAAAATGATGAAACATCACAACATGATTATGTCACCAAAGAATGAGAAAAAACAATATAGGTAAGTAATATATCAGAATATTAGTTATTATCAGTTCTTTCCTTTCATCATTTCTATTGTTTATGCTATGCTCGGGTCACATGGTACCGGTTACGAAGTATGCCGAACATAGCCAATCAGAGAGAGGCAAGTCATTCCTTTTGCGATAGCTCGCCAGACAAAATCTAGCTAGAGATTTATAAGTACATGCGTCCTCAAACCATAATTGTATTGTAAGTAATAACAATAAACAGTCACTGTGATTTCAAAGAACCGAAGTCTTTTAAACAAACCGCATAGTACTTGAGAAACGGTTCAGTACTATAGTTCATTTTGTATTTAATAAACAGTAAACGCAAAACCGGAATACAATTATGTAAGTATAGCAGAGTCAATCGATAACTGACAGAAAAAAATTATCAATCATCCATATTTTTTTTTCTCCATTTCATTGTTGTACATACTTAAGAGCGTTTAACCAGCCAGCGGACGCAAATCCACATTTCGTCGAAAGTTGTTCTTATTTCAATCCAAATTAGCTTTAATTTATACCTTCATCCAAAAATGCTGAAAGGCGTGATGATAAAACTATTAAAATAGTGTACTTTTTGTAGTTATTTTTTGATTATAAGTATTTATCATTTTTCAATAATGTCTAAATTTAATAAGAATGTTAAAAAAATCTGAAATATATTAGTTTGTAAGTGCGCAAATAAATACACAAATGGACCAATTTTCTACGTTTGGTGATTTAGCAGGGGTGCCCGGGTTCATGGGGTGAGGTTTGTCTAGGTCTTGGAGGTGGATGACCAGGACATACTGAACCCAAGATTCCTACCCACCCCTTAAACCCTTTTCCTTCCCAGAACTCTCCTCTCCTTCCTTTCCTTAAAAAAACCCTCCACACAGCATCATAGGTGAGCATAAAGATGACATAGGCCCTGAGGGAAATTATGTTCCTCAGGACCTCCTGTGTGGAGCTCATGTAAAAAAAAAAAAAAAATTTTCGTCAAGAAACACATGTACGTACATATTTTTTAATGATTTTATTGAAACTAAAATTAAAATTCTAATACATAACTCTGCTAGATAATGTATTGATTTATTTTACTGCATGATTACATTATTTGAAATGGGTGTGGTATAATACAAAAACTTTTTTGAAAATCTAACAAATCTGCCAACGACCTATGGAATAACCTTATTATACTAAAAATTAAAAAAAAATCTAAAAATTTATTACATAACTTCACTAGATAAAAGAACAATCTTTCGAAATCCATTTATAATTTTTTGTGGAAAAGAGTCAATACGTCTAAAAACTTTTTTGAAAATGACGTATTTCCGGCTTTCTCTGGTAATGCCCTCTTAAATAAATAATTAAAGAATAATAATCAATTTGGAGAATTTCGAAAAGTGTTTTTACACATTTAACTAGCCAGAAATATATTTTTATTTTTTATGAAGTCAAAATTTGCATTTTGGATTGAATTAAATTCTTGGGTTGAAACCATTTTCATTCTTGGGGTGATGCCACATTACCCGCACCGGGTGCCACTCATGCTAGCTACACCACTGGACGTATGAGGCGTACCTGACTTATTAAATAAATTAATATAATCATCAAAATCGAGGTGTTGTATATGACATTTTTCTCTTACAAAACAGGACCGATTTTAAAGTTTTTTTACTGACTGTATTAGTAGAAAATACTCTGTCTGTGTATTTTTCTTTTTTTTAAATACATTGTCTAGTTTGTATCCGACTGTCTGTTGAAAGCATTCAAACCAGGCAATTTTAACGATTTTTGGAGGGTCCTAACACCTACAAGAAGTAACTTATCAAAAAAACCAAAACATACCGACACGCTAGTGATCGATATCTACATTATGTTCAAAAATATTTGCAGTAGTGTCAAAATCCGGCGTTTTGTTCATACATTTGTATGAAGAGGCGAGAAGACACATTGGGCCCAAGTGTTTTGTTCATACATTTGTATGGACAAAACGCTTGGGCCCAATGTTTCCCAACTAAGCGGAATCGACTGTACAGACAAAAATATAATTAAATTATTAATTCATTGTTTTCATTTAATTAAAATGATGCCGCAAAGCGAAATTATTAAGAAATAAAAAAATGTTAATATTTAAGTACCTATTAAGCATTGGTTTACCTGTAAAAGACCAAGGCAGCTATCATCAGTCACAGTGCCCATTTTTTCACTAAGTTCATGGGTAAATAGAATGAATAGCCGACAAGTCCCATCAGAATATCCTATCAGCAGAGTTCTCCCCGTTCTGTCCACCTACACAGAAATATATTTAGATAGTAAATGCTATAAAGTAATAGTAATGACCAGTAGGGTGGATCGCCATTGTACGGAAATTTTTTCTTTTTATAAATCAGTTTTCGCGGGGTGCGGAATAGATGCTCTAGGTAGATACAATTAAGAATACAAAATATCAATTTAAAATTTTGATTACAAGTACTGCTACTAAATAAAAATTGTCCACTTTCGCGCACTATACCAAGAAACGCAACAAACATCTTGAGATCAACCGTCCACATCTCGCAGTACAGTTTCAAGTTTTACTAACGTTGATCTTCCAACTGACCAACAATACTTTGCTTCATCTACTTCTTCTTCTTATGTAATAAATCCAACAGACAGTAGACTATCTGTTGAATCCAGAACATTGGATCGATACAGTATTTCTGATCGGGCGGATGCTGCCATCGTCTGCGCTGCAATGCAAGATATTGGATTAGTGACAACAGATAATCTAACAAACGTGATCGATCGTAATAAGATTTGACGTGCTCATGCCAAAACTAGGACCACACTGCCTGACTGCCATCAATCAGCCCCATTTTGATTCGTGCATTTGCATATCGTTTGAAGGTTGAAAGAATAAAACATTAATCATGTAGGATGGACGCAGAAAAGTTGTGATAGAAGAACATATCAGTCTTTTGAAAGAACCTGGCTCACAATACATTGGCCACATAGGCGTTAAGTTCGGTGATGCTAAAATAATAGCTCACAAATTGTTTGCATATTTTGTGGCAAAATCCATTGATTTAGCGTGCATCGTGGCTATCGGATGTGACGGAACAGCACTTAATACTGGAACTAAGTCTGGCATTATTCGACTTCTTGAAGGAAAGCTCCATCGTCCACTTCAGTGATTGGTCTGTCAAATACATGCCAACGAGTTAAGTTTGTGACACCTTTTCGAATACCTTGATGGAACGACAACAGGTCCTAAAAGCTTTAGCGGCCAACTAAGAAAGTTACTCAAGAACTGTGAACATCTTCCTGTGATAGAATTTCAAGCAATAGAATGCAACTTACCGGACATTACAAAATCCCGTGACGACCTTAGCACAGACCAGCTTTATTTATTGGAAATGTGTCTAGCAATCGCCGAAGGACAATGTAACGAAAACTTAGCCAAAAGAAACCCTGGTAAAATCTGTCATTTGCGTTTATTAACAACAGCCAATACTATTCTCCGACTTTACATTTCAACCAAGAATCCGACAGAAAATCAGGTGATATTGACTGAATTTATGCTAAGAGTGTATGCTCCGATGTGGTTTAAAATAAAAAAAACACAACTTTCGTGTGTTTACGGGGCGAGACACCTCCACGAAACCATAAAATTGTCTCGTTACCTTCCAGATCATTTGAAAAAGGTGGTATATCCCGTAATTTAACGCAACGGGTATTTTGGCCACGGCGAAAATATACTTATTTATACGCTAAACGACGAACGAAGACAAATTAGAGAGTTGGTTCTGAGACGGATTCTAAGTATCCGAGAACGTACGTCAGGGTTCTCTCCAATAAGAGTATTTAAGCTACCTACTTTTAATTTAACTCAGCAGACTATATTGACTTGATCTACTGGGAAAAACCATCAGAACCACCTCTTACAAAACTGATATCTAGTGAGAAAATAATTGATGCCATTGCAGACCACGAAATTATCGAATTCAACATTTTGTGCAAGTTCTGATTGATGCCCTGTCACACGCAAGCCTCGGAAAGATGCATCAAAGTGGTAACAGCATCACGCTCTGCTGTTTGCGACCCTGAAAGACGTTAAGGGTGGATACAAAACAAGCTAGAATCTTGTCGGATAACGCAGTGTTCAATTCGAAGAAGGACTATAAAACACAATAACTTTTATGATTTTTGACTTTATTTTTTAACATTGTTTATTTTTTTGTGTAGCAATGGTACTTTTATTGTTTCTTGATTAGTAGATAATATTACAAGCAAATGAAAAGTTTATTTTTTTATATTTTAACTACTTTTATTGAGCAAAGATTAAACCCTTATTTTTCTAGTTTCTCGCTGTTTTTGTAAAATTTGAATTGACTTGGGGCAGTACTTGCACTCGAAATATCTTAATGCTGTCAAAATGACTTTTAAAAGTATCTCCATAGAGCAGGGGTGGGGAACCTTTTTAGCGTCGCGGGCCATTTGGGTGGTCATACTTTAACCCGCGGGCCGCACTCCGATTTCCATCTCGGGGGAGGGGGGGGGGGGGGGAGGGGGGGGGGGGTGTCACCTCGAATCTGGTTTTATAAGAATATTAGAAATAGTAACACTAGGTATACTCAGAACGGTTTCGAAAGTTTTCCTAAAATTCTGGCTGCACATAGTCTGCAACCAGAATTTTATTTTGTAACTACATTTTGAACACGAGAATGGTTTCCATAAAAATGCATCGGCAGGTGAAACCACAATGTTGCATTCTGAACACAGAACAAGCTTTAATTTTCATTGAATTTGCATGAGGGGAATTAAAACAATCAGAACACGAAAATGGATTTCCTCTTATTCTGGAAGCACAAACTACTAACCTTAAATTTTATAAATGCACTTCCAACCCAAGAAATGCGTTGGACGTACATTCAGCAAATGATATCACACCTGTCATGTTTTCGTTGCATTCTTAACACACAATTGGTTTTAATTACAGGGTGAATCTGTACGTGGGGAATTAAAACTACACTCTCAGAACTTGAAATTTCTTTCCTCCAATACTGGCAGCACAAATGCAACCACAAATTTATAACTGCATTTTGAACACGAGTATGGTTTCTTACGAAATGCATTAGAGTTTTACGTTGCATTCTAAACACAAAACTAGTTTTAATTATAAAATTAGTTTATAAATGCACTTCTAACACGAGGAATGAGTCAAAAAATTAAACCCCACCTGCAATTTTTTCGTTGCATTCTAAAAACTGGTTTTAGTTACAGGGTGAATTTGTACGCGGGGAATGAAAACTACAATCAGTACGTGAAAATGGCTTTTCTCCATTACTTGCAGCTGGCAGCACAAAATATACTAGAATTTTATAAATGCACTTCAAAAACGAGAACGGGTTTCTCCGAAATGCGTAAGCAGACGAAACCACACATGGAATTTTTTCATTGTCATGATGATTTTTGCAACTGATTTTCCAGATTTGCTTCGGTTAATCTGGAGCGCTGAAGTTTTGAATAGAA
Source organism: Limnephilus marmoratus (assembly GCA_917880885.1). Lineage (NCBI taxonomy): Eukaryota > Metazoa > Arthropoda > Insecta > Trichoptera > Limnephilidae > Limnephilus > Limnephilus marmoratus. The sequence continues at coordinate 67,101,404 of OU862906.1, forward strand.
CTGCTCACTGTAAGTTGTTCCGAAAATAGATACATATTTAAGGGCATGCCTTCTTTAATTTGGAAACTCATCATTTCTTAAGTAGCTTCTCATCATTTCTTAAGCAGAACTCAAGTAGCGGGAGATTGTTATAATAATAATAATAATCTTTATTCCAAGATGTGGGGAGGATAGTGCAATCCCACACGTCCCATATAGTTATACATATTTATATATTTACACAGTAAAGAAAGAAATAAGAACATAAATAGAAAAAAAAAATAATTGTAATAAAAATTAATAATAACAAAAAATAAATAATCAATTATTATGCAGGGCGTGATCTTGAGTGCGCTCGGGCCCATCACTCACTCAGGAATGGAGCTTGTATCTAGCTTTTAGTTCATCATCGCTTTGTTATTGTGTGCTGCAGATTATAAGGCACATTCGATGATTCCAAGTTAAACGTAGCAAATATGTTCAAATCCGTTTGCTTGCTTTTCACGTCCTTGTGGTTCATTGAATGCCTCACTTAATTTCACGCACTCACCATCGTATTCAAACGATGTAGAAGGCTTTTGTCCTTGCAGTGTTGGAAAATGCGTCGTTTTATTAATTTCGAGTTGAACTTTCCACATCCTTAATTTAGTTTTAAATGATTTCACGTTCACTCAGCTTCAACTTTTCTTTTCTTCGTAAATGCCATTATTAAATAGGATTTTATTGATTTACTATCCACTTTACTTCCGCAACGATGACTAGAAAATAATGTTTATGATAGACTACCTAGGAATCCTCTCCGAATAGAGTAGTCATCAATCCTGAAATATGGGGACTGTCCCGTACAAGAGAGTTAAAAATACCGATGGAATTTCACTATCATTATTTCACAATTATTAATTAAAATAAAAGTAAAAGGGTAAGTCGTATCAAGCCTTTATTTGTATCTAAACTACTAGTAACGATATTTTAATAACGTCTGTAAAAATGCATCTGTAACACCATGAAAAAACCATTCCGTTCTGTGTAATTTTTTGTGGTTCTTTTAGCTGGCAGCACCAAAAGTGCCCGCGGGCCGCACCAAAAAGCCTCTCGGGCCGCAGGTTCCCCACCCCTGCCATAGAGCATCCATTCCACACCCCGCTGCTAAGAAAAACAAAAAAACAAAAAATCGATCCACACTAATGACCAGCAGTTGTTTGCACACCTATCACAATAGGTATTTGGTGAATATGTATTTATTTACCTATGTATTTATTCGAATTATAAGAAAATAATATCCATTAACTTTGCCAGTCAAGGTTGGTGCGCAAACTTACCGATTCTTCCCATATATTGAGAATGCACCTTTATATTGGTTAATTTTTATCCCTTTGAATAAACAAAAATTGTTCTAAAATAATCTTTCCGATGTTTATTTTAGAAATTGATAATTTTGTTTCTAAATATCTAAATTTTGATATTGTAAATGTAAATTGACTTAAAAATTCATACCAGCTGATTCCCCAAAAAAGTATGTAAAATAAAAGAAACTTAAAATTTTAAATACAGGTGTTCTTAAGAAAATTTGTAATAAAATTGTCATTTCACTTTTTATCATATTCATACAATTTTATTTTAAAATATAATGTTAAACTTTGTTGTATTGGTTGGGGGTACAAAAAGATTTATCTTATTGCAAGATGATCGGGTTTGTAAAATATCTGGACAACATAGCTCTTATATTCCTAAGGTAATGAGAAGCATTATTTTTTTCACTTTCTGACTTAGGTAAAAGAAATCACAAATGTTCGCAAGACAGGAAGAGAGATATCTAACTTTTAATAATGCACGGTCGCTCGCTCTGGGACAATTTGAGTCTCCTGATATTATAATGCACGGTCACTCTGGGACAATTTGGGTCTCCTGTTATTATAACGGTATATGATGTTTTGGGAAAATTTGGGTCTCCTGTGATTAAACATAAAAATATTGAGCGATGTTATAGAACTCACCTTTTTGGGCAAGTACAGCATGGTGGTTGCTTCTCCCGCGGAAGGCCCCAGGTAAAGAAGGGGCCCGGCAGGGATGGGGGCCAGCGCCAGGGTCCCGTCGCAGCCCAGCGACACCAGCAGGGGTTCCAGCCCCCGCAGCACCGCCAGCCCAACCAGTGGGCCCCCGTGCCACTGCACCTGGCGCTCCGGGACCCCGCACTCGGGCGAATCCACATCCAGGTCTAGGGTCCAGATGCATCCACCGGCATCCTGGAGAAACAGAAACTTCCGTAAAGCAATGCATACTAGTTTCACATTTACCTAGTCCAGACCATTGAAGTGCCTTTGTGTACAGTACATTGTTTCTAGCCCGTTTCATCACAGGAGATCATATTTGTCCCAGATCACATAGGTCTCCTATAAATTGCTGTAACTCCCTTACTATCAGAGTGAGAAATATGTTATAAATGACATTAGAAAGGCAAAAGAATATGCTTTATATTTAAATCTAAAAAATAACCATCAAAAAAGTAAAATGTACACCTTTGCGAATCGAAATTTGAAAAAAAATTTTGTAGCTTTGGAAATTTTTTAATAATTATTTTCATATGGAAAGATAAGAAAGTGAGATGAAGATAACGTTTAAAATACATCTGTTTAACCACTCATTTGCCGCTTGTGCGCCGGCGTATCATGAGACTTTACACGCGATTTTGACCCTTATGTATAAAGAAAGTGTATGAAGAACACGGTCTGAATCGCTTGCTCTATTATCGCTCTTTACCATAGAGAAAACCGCAATGCGTCTGGTCACTCCATATAATTTATTTTAATGATTTACCGGAGCGCGGGAACGTGCGCAGTTCTTGCGCATGTGCGGGAAAAATTCCTTTAATTGCGGTTTTGACCTTTCATAAGATGTGTCATAATGCCGCGTTTTGATTGGTGGTGCTTTTTGCTGGCATACCCCGGCATTCAACGAGTTAATAAAATTTGTATGTTTTTATTTTTTTTCATTATCAGTAATTGTAGTTAGAAAAAACCAAGGTGAGCCATTTTCTAAACTTTTTATACTTGGTTGAAGGTTTGCAGGCAAAATTTTTATATGTATTTCAAAAATTATATGTTTATTTCAGTTCCATGCAAATGGAATGAAACCAACTCAGAAATACCCCAGAAAGATTATTAAAAGCTATGAAAAATAATTTTAAAATAGCCGGTAACCCTAAACTAACTTAACCCATTTAATCAATTTTTTATAATATTTTATCATCACTCTTAATGACCTTTCTGAGGTGGTTCTGAGTTGGTTTCATTCTGAGTTGGCCGGTCACCGTTTATTTCGAATTATAAAATTTGAAAGCGTTTTTAACACCTTTCAAAAACTGTTTTTAGTTTTCGGATATGTTCAGAAATATTCCATTTATTTGCATTTCATTGTAAAGCGGAAATATTTTGACCATCCGAAAAATACGCCAAATTTCTGAAGGGGTAGTCACCTGACCGAACCATTCGGTGCCCTTCCTCTGGGAGATGCTCATGAGCTGGGCACCTTCCACTCGCAGCTCCGCCACGGGGTTCAGCTCGATGGTGGGGTCATTCTCCGGGGGGTCCGCCTGCTCCACGGTGTCCCAGTACCATGTCCGGATGCAGCCATCGAGTCCTACTGTTGTCACCTGGGAAATAATAAGCCATGAGACATAATTGCTAATCTTCGGTCACAAAGTTTACTTGCTCATTTTAATGCTTCTTTTTTTAGAAAAGAACTGTATTTCATGCCCGACGGCGTACTCGCAGCCACATTAGGACAACATTAGTAAGTATCCCTTCCAATTAAGTGGAACATATGCGCGGCCCATTTCTGCCCGTTTCATACAAATCTTAGATTTGGATTTGCGATCAAAATACCTAACCAAACTAAAAAATTATTTTTATAATCAAAAGGTATATCAAATATCTAGTCAGGATATGAGATACTTTATTTATTTTTGCTTTAAATTATAAGATATAGGACATTAAAGATTTTAGAGTTTCATGATTTTGGAGGCAACTTAGGCAATTATTTGTGGGTAAAAGAAAAACATTAAAAAATAATTTTACTACACTTATTTTAAAAATACAATGAATAATAAAATAAAAAATATAAAATTAATTTTTTGGGTAGTAACTATAAATGACAATTTTTGATTACGCCGTTAACGGAATAGGTTATTTGTATTTTTAATTTGCACCCATCAAAATTATTTTTTTTATAAATTTTATATTTCATCATATTTAAATGATAAATATAGTAAAATAATTTTTTATTGCTTTTCATTTACTTACAAATAATTGCCCAAATCGCCTCTAAAATCCAGAAACATTAAAATATTTAATGGCCTATATCTTATAATTTAAAGCAAAAATAAATAAAGTAGCTCACATCATGACTAGATTACCTTTTGATTAGAAAAATAATTTTTTAGTTTCGTTAGGTATTTTGATCGCAAATCCAAATCTAAGATTTGTATGAAACGGGCAGAAATGGGCGGCGCAAACGTTCCCCTTAAGCCGAATTTACATTTTATTTATTTATTTATTTTATTTATTTTTTTTTTTTTTATTAGTATCTATAGCAAAATTTGTACATAATGCATTTATAAATTATATTATATTAAGGTATTATAAAGCACATTATTATAGTTGCATGCATGCAGTAGCGTAGCAAGGGGAGGCGGGGGGGGGGGGGGGGGGGGGGGGGGGGCGGACCGCCCGGGTGCCACCCACCTGACGGGAGGTGACACCCGACCGTTAAAAAATTACGAAGGATATTGTCGCAAAAATATTGAATACGGTGTTATTTATATTTTCGTAGATCTATGGCTCCCCGTCGAATGAGAATTTTGTGCCTGACTGGTCTGTTTTTATTGACGAAAATATTATATTTCTGCCTATTTCTGAAATTCTCTAACAACCCCCCCCCCCCCCCCCCCCCCCCAGGATGGACCAATTTCTACACATTTAAGTAAATTAAGGGTTGTGCAACCTTCAGTATCACAGCAATCATGGCATAGGCTTGTTGAAAAAATATCGATATATCGATATTTTTAATTCAAAATATCGATATTTTTAACCGATATATTTTGATCCGATATATCGATATTAAATATCCACTATCGAAAATTGTATCAAAAACGATATTTTTGTATATTTATGTAACGAAAGTCACTAGAATCCAAAACCGTATAGGAACGAACGGAAAAAGTAACTGTATCGGGTTCGTGACATCTAGCGGTTGAAATTTTAACTATTAATAGCTTACAATACTATCTCATATGTGTAGGTAAGTGCATAGAAATGTATGACGGCCATTTCGACAAAGTCACTCCCATAGCGCCTTCCACACGCACACTTTGGAGCAACCGAGTCCCGCGTCACTTCAGGCCGCCGCACAATGGTTTTACTAATAGGAGAGCGTCGAAAACAAATCGAAATTTCAAATTGCAGGGACCATTAAATTTTGTTTCTATAACTTGACATCACATACCAGCGCATCTTTCCCCCTATTACCGAACTCAGCAAAACGTTTCGTCGCTGCGTAACACGTCAGCAAAGATTGACTTCCCGAGCAGTCAGGACGTTCGTGTGAAAGTACAACGTTTTTTATATAACATTTAGGGACTGATAACTTTTTACACCGCTTGCTGGCAAACTTTTTTCAACGTGGATCCAATACCATTAGGTGTGTATTAAAGATTTTAAGTTTATTTTTTCATTTACTAATGCGACAAATTTGGGATATTTAAAAAAAAACTTCTCGTGAATTTAAAAAAAAAATACGAAGATTTCTGGAATACTTAAGATTAAGGATAAATACTGGTTTGCCTGATACAATAAAAAGGTTTAAAAATATTAGTTAGAAGATAGCTTTTTAGTTTTTTATATTTTTGTAATTATTGTCTAATAGAAATAAATACTGTTAAAAATACCATCATTTTTATTGAGATCTTTGTACATTTATATAATACACATTGTGTATAAAAATTACCATTGATAATATTGAGCAGAATACAGTATTATTTTAAAAACGCAAAATCTTTAAAAATTTGACCGATATATCGATATTTTTTCCTCGATATATCGACGTCGATATTGATATTTTAATAAATATCGATATATCGAAATATCGATATTTTTTTTCACTTTCGACATCCCTATCATGGCATCATCAACATCAAAGCTTTTTCTGTGGTACACAATGTTGTAATATGGCGATATACATACCAATACACATAGCGATGTACAAAATGATGAAAATACTGCCACGAAACAAAAGACAATGTTCAATTTGAGGGTGGTTATCAAGAAAGCATGTCTGAGTGCAATTCCTGATCTCTGAATTAGCGAATGAAGATCCAGAAAGCTATAAAAGCTATTTTCGAATGAGTGAATATCTTTTTAGTACTTTATTGAGCATTTTTCACGCAGTTATGTACAAGGAACACACCCTCTCAGCTGAAATGCTTTCGCGACACTGGTTGCATCACGTTTTTACAGTATGCAATTAGTTGCGTACCTATTGGAACCATAATAAGTATAATAACACACTAGCGCAATTCTAATTTTGTGGCATACAACTATTGCATAAGTAAATTCAATAACATTGTTCTTGAAGAGTGCGGCAACTTATCAAGACTGATAAGTTTTTCCAGGAATTTGTTTAAAAATATAAATTGATAAACCCATCGATTAACGCATCGACATGTCACATAGGTTGTGCTATGAAAAGGGAAATAACTAAAAAGTGTTTTTAGTTTATAATAAAGTGAATGGAGTAAAATCGTAACAATCTGAAATAAATCTCAGAGAGATGATGAAGCTACGGAGAAATTTTATATAAGGGAACGTACCCATACTACGTGACACGTTGAGGGGGGGGGGTCTTCAAAATGTCACGCTTGGTACAAATGAGCGGCGGGGACCATAGGTTTTTGGTCACCGGGGGGGGGGTTAAAAATTGCAAAAAGTTGGTCACGTAGTATGGGTACGTTCCCTAAAATATAAAATAAAAGCTATAAATAAAAATAATAATATATGACAGAACAACAATCACCTAGAGGCTAATCCCTTCATAACATGACGCGCTCACTTACTTCAGTGGTTTCTGGACATCGTAGGAATTGTGTGATAGGGGCCTCATGGCACGTGTTTCTTCCTCTCCGACAGACTTCCACCTTCACGAGGCCGTTCTCCCAAACCAGAATGTTGCCCCACGAGCAACCAGAGAGAACCTTAGGCATATACAATATTAACGGCAGAATTTTAAAAGAACATACTGAAAATATAATATTGATTGTGTTGTAATATTTTGTATGGTGTGGGTATTTGCTTTTAAATACATTTTTGTTAAGTATCAAGAATGAAATCAAGTAATTTTGAAACTTATAGGAATACTAGCTGAAGTCCCAGGCATTGCCCAGGCTATGTAGTTCTCAAAATAAGATGTAGACAGTAATTTTCCTCTCAATTTGAATGTCAACTGTTTAAAATTTCATCAGTCTCAGAATAAAATTGAAGATTTGTATATAAAACAAAGCCGTGCCGTCGCAGTCACTCTTCTTTATATAAGACATTGGCTGCTTTTAATATTTCCACATTTACGAAACGGCGACTTTACAAAAAGGCAATAAAAATACGTTCCTGTAATGATCTATCTTTTATAGATCTTCAGATTTCTGGATACGTCAATTGTGATGATCCAGTTCCCTTTGTGGTAATCTTAGCACTTGAGATGAAGAGAGAATGATACTCGTGGGTAGACTAGTTACGTTTATTGGGAGATCTGTATAAGTAGTGTGTTCTTCCAGAAAGGCCCATGTGCAAAGAGGACGAATGGACAATAATCATATCCTTTTATGCATTACTCAGGCTGTCTCACTCATTCACGCAAGTCCGTTCCCCACAGTTCCTTATCACAATATTTATTTAAAAATAAAAAAAACTGTACATTTCTAAACAATTTTACTAACATTTTCTTAATCTTAGTAAAAAGATCTATCCACATGATTTTTTCCAAGTCGTTATGAAAACCATGCAAGTGGCCTATTGTCTGCTTCAAAAATAGAAATATAGATGGAAGAGTTACCTTTTCATCAGGCATCGGCATTACTCCCAAAATATCACAGATTTCAGTTTTGCCAAACCTTCCCAACTCGCCTTTGAGCTTAAGGCCAGTAAATGTCGGACACATTTTCCAAAATTTTATATGACTGGCACCTGGAGAATGAAAAAGTCACAATAATTACTTCAAAAAGTATTTGAAAAAACATTGTTCGAAACTGTCAAATTAGTATAAGCTTTCCCTGACGAAGGAACGTTTGTTCCGAAACCGGTCGGATTTGCTCATCATATAAGTGGTTTATACAAAGTTGAATTATTTCATTTTTCTATTTGAAAAATATTTATTATTGTGAACTTGTGCATTAATGATATTAACGGCCTCCGTGGTCGAGGGGTAAGGCTCTTGACTCGCAATCCAAAGGTCAGGGGATCGAATCCCGGTGTGTGCAAATAAATTTTATTTGATTAATTTGTGTTAATTCGCAAATAATTCATTTAAAATAATAAATAGTATATTTGTGGCAAGTTCCAGAGTGGAAGATACTCTCAGTATCGCCATGTTGTAAGACCACCACTCAGAATTGAATTGTTGCTTGAAATGGCTTTAGCCGTGTTTGGTGATCAAATCGGAATAGCCAGGTGCTTCCCCACTTTCTTCTTCACCATCTCCTGTCCTTCCCCACTATCTTCAGCCTCACAACATGCCCCAATTAGGGATGCCATAGTCTCACTGGCTCTAGAGGGGAGCAGCTGGGACTCCTGTGAGGTATTCACAAAAAAAAGAAAAGATTCCTGAGTTCATTTGAAGTAAAGGACATTTTGATCTCCGATGACATTTCTTTAATAAAAAAAAATATATATATCTGAGGAGTTAATGTAAAATAATGAAATTTAAAAAAAAAATTCGAGTGCAGTTAACACGCGGTAGAAGCGAAACTTTACCAAAATAATCTCAAACTATGAAGAACAAGGAGCCTTGAAAAGTGAGGTCATAATCAAAGCGCAGTGAGCAGGCCAATGAGCGCAGACCTCGCGTCGTTTCCGTTTTATATCTCAACCAACAGGAGCCTTGATAGGAGTACAAAACTTTGCAGGTGCTGTACGCGTCATTTCCGTTTCATCCAAATTCCGAATCGCTAATGGGGCTAAGGAAGTTTCACTTCAAAAACTGTGTTTGTGACTAAATCTGAACAGCCAATTGTTTCCCCCACACTACCTCCAGCAACAACTTTCCCTAAAAATTGGGGATGCTAGCTACTTTAGTAAATGAGTAAATGAGTATATAGCCTTACCACTTGTAGTAAGTTGTCCAGGAATATAAGGAGAGAACTGCACATTGTTGACAGTGTATGAGAATGCACTGGTCTGAAGCATGATTCTGTGTTTCTGCCAATCCCAAATGGTCAAATTGTAATCTGGTGGACCCCCCACAGAAGCCAGAAGGTTTCCGTCCGGACTAGAAAAAAATCACTTAATGATTTGTACATGGTAAAAACTGCTTAAAAATATAACAAAAACGGAAAATCTTCCGAGTTGGACGGGCAAAAATATATTGGAAAAATTGCCATAATATTATACCGCACGGAACTAATCTAATCTTTACATAAAAATGAATGTTTCTTCGTTTGTCCCCCACATGTTCCAAAGCCGTTCACGATATACACCAATTACGATGAACCAATTACCTGGAGACCGGGCGTAATGCCGGACTCATGGTATTCGAATTAAAGTTAATAAAAAACCTTATTGATTGCCCATATCTCCTGTCATGCTGTGGCTTATTCGCTCCTGACAAATACTGTCGAACTCGTAGCCACGCCCTATTCTACATACCGCAGGGTTGGACAGATGTCATGGCTCAACACAGCATGACAAGAGGTATGGCATTGCTTAATGTCCTACCAGCGGATATAGATGTGTTTAATATCACCGTACCTACCATGTTTTAAAAAAACTATATACATGTCTTGTTAGTTGTAAGAAAATTGTACCGTAATTGAACTCACCTGTCTGTCGTACAATTAAAAAAAAAAAAAAAAAAAATTTGGTGATTAGTTGTGCGCGTGCATGCCAGTGATGGTTTTTATGTATAAAGGTAAACTTTAGCATTGTGAAATTATTTTCTATGCCATTCTCCCGATGGCGATGAAACTTTGGTGGGTTGTTGTGCGCACACCCACAAGGGATGGAAGGGGGGGAGAGGGACGAAGGAGGAGCAGGGTTCACAGGAGGGAGGAAGGCAGGGAAGGTGGGAGGGAAACTAGGGGTGGAGGGGGGATTCGCATGGGAAAAGACACGTAGGGAGAAACAACTGCAACAACAACACATGCCGGGTACGGGGAGGAGGAGGGGGGGGGGGTTAAAAATTGAAAAAAGTTGGTCACGTAGTATGGGTACGTTCCCTAATATATAAATAAAAATATTTAACAGCATTCATAACATATTGCATTAGTCTTGTTGGTTGCGGGTTTGAATCCCGTGCAATGCCAAACTACACCTCAAATTTTTATAAATATATGTATTAGTGCTACCATATCTTGTGATAATGATTTTATCTTTTTATAAATGAGATTCATGGGATAAATAATTGTTAACTTTCAGCTTATTACTGCATATGTGCAAGAATAATATCAGAGGAGATATTAGCACAGGTAATTAAATATATTCTAAAAATTTCCACATGGATTTTATGATTGATTACTTGGTGTGAATTTATCACAGTAAATTCACAAAAAGTTCACAACAAATTTAATGATTCTATAACAACTAACATTTTGTTTTGTGATAAGACTTTTCTGCATTTAATTTTTTTATTTTACTCATAGAATAAATAAAAATACAATCGGTGCCTTCTGGGCGTGTTTCATGATCCAATTATAGGGATGGACATCTACGATTTCAGTGAGTATAAGTGAGACAGAATGCTGGGGGTTTGGCTAAATGGAACATTTGTTTCAATGCAAATTTGTATGGATCGCACTTATAGTGTTATATTCTTTTTTCTATGTTTATACTTCATCAACGACTACAAAGAAAAATTCAAAATAAATTTTAAGAGGACAGCAACTGCTCTTCATATTATCAGAAAAATAGTTATCATTTACCTGTAATCTAAGTTAGCGTATGAACGTTTTGTTCCATCTCGTAAGGCTGCCACCATGGTCATGGAAGGCCATTGATATATTATTATAATAGGAGAGGCCCAGTGTAGACCGCCTTCCCCCACTGCTATGTGACTGAATTTAGGGTTTTTCTAAATACAAAATATTATTATAATAAATTAGTGAAAATGATTACCTGGGTTTTCTACTATATTCAGTGCTTAGCAGTAAGTAAGTGATACATAACAATGAAGAGATATTACCGTAATATGACCGATGGAGCCCCCGGTTGAGCTCCTTCGAAAGGTAAGGGTTTTAGTTTTAATGTTGTAGAAGGTAATGTAAGAGCCGGCAGCCCACGCCACAACATACCGGTCGCAGGCACAGATATTATAATGGTGCTGGCAATCATAACCATATGAGTGTCTGTATTGATGTTAAGGAAAAAATATTCAATTTGTGATATAGGTAATATATAGGTAAAATTCTGAGTGACCAAAAACCTAAGGCCCCCGCCGCTCATTTGTACCAAGCGTGGTATTTTGAAGACCCCCACTCCCCCTAAACAAGTCACGTAGTATGGGTATGTTCCCTTACACCACTGACTCCGATACCTCTACAGTGTCATGAAATTTGCACAGCATCTATTTGGAATTTCTAGGTCAATGTAAATGTCATCTTGAATTGGATCATCATTTTTAAAGAATTTTTTAATAGAAGAAGTGCTTGCAGTTGCCATCACACCAGCCTTGTGTTTCGCACCCTTCAAGTGATCCTTTATATCTGCTCGCCCACCGTATGCAATAGAAAATTCTGAGGAACATTGCTGGCACTCCACTCTGCTATCTTCATCATAAAAGCTTTTTTATAAATGGGTAGTCTTTTTGCAGATCATCCGTAAATTTAAAATTTCTTTTCGGAATTTTAAAACTTTTGGGTTCAAATAACTAAACTAATTATGGGCAAATGAATCACGCGTTGCTCTGTTATTGCAAATATAAATATAAAGAAAGAGTGAGAGCGGCAACGTGTGGATTGGGGGGCAGGGGTGGCTGCATACGTGCCACGCCATGCACCACCCACCGCACCCACCACTTGAGTCGCCAGCCCATAAATATACCAAACCACCCACCGCCAGCCACTGACACAGCGCCACAGAATAGATAAATAGACAGTGCTCGCGCAAATCGGGACAAAATCTAAACCGGCCGGGACTCCGAGACCCGTGCCTAAAACCGGGACAACCGAAACATATGGTAAGCTTAGTTATAATCCATTTTTTAAATCTCTCCTAACATAATTATGTATTTGTTTCTTAAATTATTAAATATCTTGAAACGAATTGTTATTTCAATAATTTTTGCAAATTAAGATTGAAGCAGAATACGAGAATTTTACCGAGCTGAAAAAACATGTATAATGCTCCTGAAATTAAAGATCTAATCATTTAATTATTTAAAAAGGATACATTGGTTCAAATGCATCAACTGGTATAGTTGAGTGAGGACTCAATAAAGCCATGGACTTGAAATCTTCCTCATCGTACACATCTGTTATAACACTCTCTTCATCCTCACTAATAATAACAGCATCTTCTTCTTGTACTATAACTGGTGCAATTTCAACTTCTTTGTCTTCAAAATCATCAACTGCATGTTCAGCTTCATCTTTCTTGGCAGCATCGGGTTTAGCTTCACCTTCGATCTGCTTAGCAACATCAGAATCTCCGGTTTTAGTCTCAACTGCAACTTTCTTTGAATCTGCATTTTCTCCTTCCTTTTCTTTGTTATTTTCGTTATCCATTTGATTAAAATATGTTTGTCATCACAGAAAGAATGAGAAAACATAACACAACAACCAAATAGCATCCATGACAACGGCAGCTATTGAAACCTTGCAGGAAATAATCCTCTATTATTCCTCAATGATAAAAACCAAAGTTTATTTTTAAATTAAGCATTGAATGTTCAAAATCAGTTGTCATAACATATACCTAAATAATATTAATAAATTTTGAATAAGTTAGTAAAATTTTCTAAATTCAAATATCTATCCACAACCACAACTAACAAAATATAATGAGAGTGCGTGCCTACCTACGTCAAAAGAAAGGAAAATCAGGAAAATGTATTTATTAACAGAGGGAAAAATAATAATAGTGTCTCCATTGTTTTCCAGAGTTTCTACAGGTTTTATTACCGAGTGATAGTGGCTGGCCAAATAGGCCTATTAACATGCTGATAAAAGCAAAAAAAATATAAAGAAAACCAAATAATCTCTAAGTAGACACCGCAATAATTACATTTAATTTAGTCCCAAGAAATTCCCTCTAAACTAAAAAATTGACATCTTGTGTTGTGAGTGTTTAACATATATTTATATTTTTATGTAATGTAGATAGGTTCACGTTATTACTACTTAAATTTTTTTTTTACATTGGAAAAAAATTCCTCAGAGCCTCGCGTGTGGAGCCTTTAGGGGTGCTGTGTGGAGGGTCTTTTTAGGAAAAGAAAAGAGAAGATGTTCTGGGAAGGAAAAAGGATGAGGGGTGGGTAGGAATTTTGGGGTCAATGTGTCTAAGAACGGGCATATGAATCCTTCCCTCCCACTGCGGTGCAAGGCTGTGGGTCGAGAGAGCGGCTGGAGATGTTTAGGTTAGGTCTCCCCCAACCAATTTATAGGTGGGCCACGCAATAGGTGGGCAAGCGCATTGGCCGCCAAGACCTCGACAAACCTCATCTTTTGAACCCGGGCACCCCTGCTAAATCACCAAAAGGAGCGAACAACTTGGAGTGACCAATGGTAGAGGTGTTTGTTAACCGATAAATGGTTCCCGGGGCGGCGGTACCCACACCCGCCTCCTAATTTTATATATAAAAATGGGGCCCCCGATAAAATTAACATTTTATTTTGCGAATCCTGTGTGCTTAATGTGTACCCCTTTAACATAAAACCGGGGCCTCCACCAATTTAGTTAAAATATTGGAAAAATATTTCTTGTATCTTCAATGTGTACAATTTTGGCACCTAGCTGGGACCTCCTCCAAATTAGGGGAACTAGGCAATAATGTGTTGAAATATTTGTCAAATAAAAAGGTCCTTGGCCGGGGGCCCCCTCCGACGTTGATGCCCCAGTCCAGGTCCTCTCGCAAAAGTCCAGCCTCGAGTGCATCATGTAATAGAATTTTTGAACGAAATGGTTAATTGTAATGTAATTTTTACATGGTACAGGTAGTAAATAATTTTCACACAATTTATGAGTGCAATGATATTTTAATAATCTGGTGAAACAAGAAATTATTATCAAGAATGCGCTACGAATTTTTAGTACGTGCCGCGGCCGACCGCGCCGACCGGGTAGGTGATTCTGATATCATCCGAATAAAATATCTCCAGTGGCAACACCAACCGTTTCTCAAAAGGCGCGAAACCCATTCGGCTTGTGTGGCGTGTTTTCTGCCGTTGTCATTTGTCTTTTCCATTTTCTGTCAAACTATTGAACCGGCGTCGCTCGATTTGACTCGATCTAATTTCGTTTGCAATATTATTTACAAAGGATTCTTAGAATCCTCTCTGTTGCCGTTGCTACTTTACTCATCAAATTAAAATGTCTGGCCGTGGCGGCGGAGGTAAGTTAACTTTTTATCCCTTTGACTGAAGTATGCTTTTTGAAATGCGGCGTTGAAACATTAGTCTGTCACCATTTAAAAAAAATATAGTTTGTTTATCTAACGACCTGTACACCAAATTGAATTATTATTATTGTGTCTCGCTACTATTTGGAGGTGACTAATATTGATTGTTGTTGTTGGTTATATCGTGTTTGTTAGGTTACGTGCCCGTCATGTTTTGAGTAAAATCTCGATGAAATTGTGTCCAACCCATAGGTCTACCCATTGTTATTTATGCACACTAATTATTTATTAAACAAAGCTTAGGATGGAGAGATCTTTTCAACATTAGCAGTCTTCGTCACTCTAAACATGACAAATCCATGTAATGACTTATAAATGATTATTAGAGATGTACTTACTGAATAAACCCCCCCATTACAGGCAAAGCTAAGGCGAAGGCGAAGTCCCGCAGCAATCGCGCAGGGCTCCAGTTCCCCGTGGGGCGCATCCACCGCCTGCTGAGGAAAGGCAACTATGCCGAGAGAGTGGGTGCAGGCTCCCCCGTCTACCTGGGCGCAGTCCTCGAATATCTTGTGGCCGAGGTTCTGGAACTTGCAGGGAATGCAGCCAGAGATAATAAGAAAACAAGGTTGATTTATGTTTAAAATTATAAGTTTTTCTTGCCTACTTACAATATCCAAAGTGATCAGCTCAGGTAAGGGGGCTCCATCGAAGCCAGAGTTAAGTTAGCCTCTCAGAAACTGGGTGTACTGTACAGGGTCCGCAGAAAGTTTAATAGTTCATAACTGCTAACCCTGTATAAATTACAAATGCGCCCCACATTTTAATTTGGCAGCCATCTCTGGTCTGGAGCCCCAAAATATCTGAAAAAACCCTCGACTCTGTGCGGAAGAGGGTCGCCTGTTTGATAGATCCTCCTAACATAAAAAAACGGATTGCAAAGCACAGGCGTCAGGTAGGGATGCTATCCTTGTTCTACCGGTATTACAATGGAAGATACTCCGAGGAACTAGCGTCATTTATCCCCTCGGCCCGGTGCATAGTGGAGAAACATGCCAAATACGCGTCCAACATATGTACATGGTTGAAATTTGTTACATGAGAACGGGTCGTTTCTACGACTCGTTCTTGAGTTCAACAGTTCGGCTCTGGAATGATTTGCTGACCTCTGTATTTCCTCCCTCCTACAACATGTTTCAATCCTTCCTCCTCAAAAAGACGCTCCACTTAATATCTTCAAAGATGACATAGGCCCTGAGGGAAATTATTTCCTCAGTACCTCCTCTGTGGAGTTAATGTAAAAAAAAATCCAACACTGCATTGATTGAGATTGTGTGAATGTGTGTTGCAGAATAGGCCCCCGTCACGTGCAGCTGGCCGTGCGCAATGATGAAGAGCTGAACAAGCTGCTGACGGGAGTGACCATTGCTGAGGGTGGCGTTCTGCCAAACATCAACGCCATTTTGCTGCCCAAGAAGACCAACACCAAGACCAGTGCCGCTGCCAGTAAGGCGCTGTCGCAAGAATATTAATCATTCCATGTTAATTTGCCATTATTTACTTTATACTACTGAGGATTGTTTCCCTTTCAATTATAAATGCATTAGCTGCTACAGTTATACATTTGGTAGCTTGCATGTCACAATTCGGCCAAATGTTGCTCCCAAGTGCCGGATCTTTCGTCAATACTGATGAGATGCTGTGCAAATGACTGTACTTTTTATCCCAGCTATCTTATTTGTTAACTGCCTTATTCAGTTGAAATGCTGAATGCATGAAAAGTCTTTTGAGATATTAGATAGACGTTCGACTGAATAAGGTATTCTTTCCCTTTGTGTTTGATAATATACCAATAAAATTAACTAATACATAATTAATTAGAGGTCTCAATAATCAATCTGAACAGCGCCTTAAATGGAACCTGTGATCTGTAATCTGTAATACAATGATCTGTTTTAGATTAGTTAATAAATTATAATAAACATCTGTCCCTGTCGATTGTTTGTTTCGGTCTTAGTTTTTCATATTATTTTTTTTATTATTTAAATTTACAATGTAATATTACGAACTGGAATTTATAAATAAATCATGTTTATCACGATTTTGCTTTGTATTATTTTTAAACTGTACTCATTAACCATGAAAAATCACAGTATTTAACTTTTGCAAATACAAAACTGAGAAATTGTGTTCATAAAGAATAAAAAAATATTATTTGCTTTCATTCATCTCTAATAGGCGGCTGGCGGAGGCAAAACGAAAATTCCAGAACTGCTCATTATTAAACGCAAAACAATTAAATTATAGTTATTCAACTGGTCAAATTTGTTTTATGGGGCCAAATATAGCTATAAAAGATCATTTGGTTTTGGCCTATTTCAGCATATCGCTTGTGCCTCTGCCAGCCGCCTGCTATTCATCTCATATTGTAGGTAGCCATTTTATTTCATTATTTATATATTACGTCACAAATTTGTTTTATGGGGCTAACTATAGCTATAAAAGATCATTTGGTTTTGGCCTATTTCAGCATATCGCTTGTGCCTCTGCCAGCCGCCTGCTATTCATCTCATATTGTAGGTAGCCATTTTATTTCTTTATTTATATATTACGTCACAAATATTTGCTTCATTGTCTAGTGAGGCGGATAACTTACTTGATTTTTTAAGATTATTTTATCTTAATAAACGCCCGGGTTACCGACAATTAAAAGAAAATTATTTTTACTTAAGAATATGAATTTAAAAGCGAGTTCAAAGAAGAGTGTACATTGGTGAAAAGAGTAGAGTTAAATATATTTTTTTATAGAATTTCGAAATCGGCATGGTTTGAAAAGATGCTTTACGTATATACGAGGGCTGTCCGTAAAATAAAGTCTCCAAGGTACGGGAACAATTTTACGCCAGATGCGGCAACACTGGCGTGTAGCCTGGTTCCCTTACTCCACCAAGCTGCACTCTCTGCGACACTTACACCCGTATGCATAGTCGGTTCCTCGAGACCTCCTCCACTCGACCTTAGTTGAGGTCACCTCAAGGAAATCTTAAAAACTTCCTTGAAATCAGTATGCACAGTTACGGCTTCACCCTCCAGTGAGGAACTTCCAGTGAGTCGAGTCGAGGTTGAGTGAAGGAATGACGTCATTAAATTTCTTATTATTATGCTGGCAAACTGTAGAGAATGTTTAAAAAAATATTTAAATATTTGTAAAGAATATATTTATGGTTCACTTTTTTCAGCTATGGGCTGTCTTCGGTGCTATCTGTCAATTCTGTCATTCAATTCAACTGTCGAGTGCAAAGAGAATTTGGTTAATTTGATTTCGTTCATTTTTCATTAAAACTATTATGACCGGGAGGCAAATTTTTAGTGAAATGGAAAAGGCGTGCTTGAGGGAATTAATTATAAAATACAAATTAAACACCACGGGAACAATCGGGGCAGGAAACCCAAATGTAAACAAAATTGCATATAAGAATACAATTCTGTTGAAAATAACAGCAAAGTAAGTAGAATACTTTACAATTTTATTTAACTACTACCTATAATCTTATAGCCTAATCTAAATAATTTTGTTTATATTAGAGAACAGAAGCCCAACTTAAGAAATGCTGGGATAATTTGAAGACAAGGAGGAAGCAAGTCCTAGCCCTAGAAAAAAGGGAACGAATGAAAACTGGAGGCGGGGCATACATACCTACACCGAGTTCCCAGGAGATTGACGATGCCCTACAAGACCAGACTGATGTGGAGATGCGGTTTGTCTGTGACAGTGACTCTGTACTAGATGAAAGTCAATGTAATTTATGTTACTTTTCTCCCTGGAGAGTTATTAATTCCCTTGAGATAAACAAATTTTAGCTTCAATACAATATCATTAAAATATTTCAGATTTTGGAGTGGTGGATGAAATAATTGCGCAAGATTTCCATCTTGGTCAAGCTGCAGGTCAAAGTCTTGAGCAAGAAAGCATCGGACAAGAACTTGGTTTGTTTATTTATGCTTATATTTATCATTATGTGGCGACACATCATTATAAATTTCGCCACCTAAAGAGGAATCGAGAAACATCTCCTAATATCCGCGCGCATCGGCAAACCTACTTGCCTAGGTACCTTCGTACCTATACTGGCCGCGATGTACTTTCTCGCCTCCCGTGCCAGCCCGACGATAATAATATCGCCCCGCCTAGAAAGGTCTCGAGACAGCACCGTACAATATCTGTACGGCGCCGAATATTCTCGAAGTGGCTCGTATTACCTACCGTGAGGTAGTTACTCTACGCGGCTATATAAGCAGCCGATCGCTCGCCCGCTGCAGTTCAGTCCAGTTCAGTCTCACACTTACAGTCGGCCAATATCTCAGCATGTAACAAGTGCTCCTGCATGGCACACGCTCCAGGGCAGCTTCCTCGAGGTTCATCACCACGTCTCAGCTACAAGGCCCATCGTGTCTTCAGCTCCTGAGATCAGATACATCCCGCGACTTATAAGGTTTGACGCACCTTCAGCCAAGGGATCAGCTCACCACTTCATGGCACCCCGAAGCCTCACCGTGCTTCGCTGCCATGGAAACACGCTCCGCCTCGCCAGGACTACCTGCTGGTGGCTCAGCTCACCGAGCCACACACCGTTTACCTCCGCGATTCAAAGCGTCGAGCAACGGCCTGGAAGATAGGTCATCTCCACCGCCATGGTGTCGAGCAACGCGCTGACCTTCACCACACCATCTCCACCTCCGTACGCCTGCAGCATCATCTATGGCACTCCGCATTACATCATGTTACCGACCACCGACCATCTGCTACGTAGCCCAATAAATGACTGACTCACCACTTCGACTTGACACCTTTCATTTCTCTCTACCGATCCGGCCCGCTCCCTCAACTGGTGACCCCGACGTGATATGAACACGCAGCACGCAACTTCCTGACAACAGTGTTACCACGATGCACCGGTAACACCGCAAACGAGGGAATCGGTAGAGACGCATCAGCACGGACGCACCGACCAGCAGCATCAACCCGGCTTTCCTGCGACTCCTGGCATCATCTTTCAACCCTGTACTCCGTACACTGGGAAGGGGGTCTGTAGCGGCTACTTAACCCGCTCTGTGAAATTTACCGCAGCGCCACTGACCTCCACAGAATTGGCTGGAAGATAAGGCATACCTACCTTAGCGTGGTAGTAACTGGCGCATCGTAAATAAACACCGCCACCTAGGCGAAAGACCTAGAACGTCTGGCTGTACCGTTCAAGTGCCCGCAGAAAGTTCGAGCGATTTCTCACCTTTACGTGAATTCGCCGCATTACCTACCGCGAGAATTAATTACTTGCCACGGGTATATAAGCCGCGCTCGCCGGCTCGGAGTCAGTCAGTACCTCAGTATTCATTCATCGATAAAGGAACTCAGAACGAGCAGTGTCGCGACTAAGTACCTGCCCGCGCGGGGCACGGGCCTCGCGCTGTCAATCGTGAACATCAATTTATCCAGCGTGACACAGGAACATTCCAGCACCTTCGAGGAACCTCTCCGACTACCATCTCGACATGAGATGTCAACCAGCACCCTGCAACGAGCAGCTACCACAACCACCACCGGCAACGCGCCATCATCCAACATCCTGCAACGAGCAGCAACAACAACTGGCAACGCGCCAGCATCCTCATCCTGCAACGAGCAGCAACCTCATCGCCTCTCAAGGTTCCTTCCTGCGTCACGTGTGTGCTCCGAACCCACTGGACACACAGCCGCCATATCCCGTCAACACGACGTCGATCGACCGCCTGGACCAAGGTCTAGTCTACACCGCCATGGTGTAGGGTAACACGCCGGCTTCCTGAAGACCTGTGATCTTCACCGCCGTAATGTCCTGACCTTCATCTTCACATCATCGCGCAGCAGCATCACTACTGTCACTCCACTCCGCTCCGCATCGACCTCCGCTACGTAGCCACAATAAAGACTGACTCACACATCGACTGCACGCCTTTCATTTATCTCCCGTCTCTACCGATACGGACCGCTCCCTCAACTGATTTTGAGTTGAGGGAGCGGGCCGGATCGGTAGAGAGAAATGAAAGGTGTCAAGTCGAAGTGGTGAGTCAGTCATTTATTGGGCTACGTAGCAGATGGTCGGTGGTCGGTAACATGATGTAATGCGGAGTGCCGTAGATGATGCTGCAGGCGTACGGAGGTGGAGATGGTGTGGTGAAGGTCAGCGCGTTGCTCGACACCATGGCGGTGGAGATGACCTATCTTCCAGGCCGTTGCTCGACGCTTTGAATCGCGGAGGTAAACGGTGTGTGGCTCGGTGAGCTGAGCCACCAGCAGGTAGTCCTGGCGAGGCGGAGCGTGTTTCCATGGCAGCGAAGCACGGTGAGGCTTCGGGGTGCCATGAAGTGGTGAGCTGATCCCTTGGCTGAAGGTGCGTCAAACCTTATAAGTCGCGGGATGTATCTGATCTCAGGAGCTGAAGACACGATGGGCCTTGTAGCTGAGACGTGGTGATGAACCTCGAGGAAGCTGCCCTGGAGCGTGTGCCATGCAGGAGCACTTGTTACATGCTGAGATATTGGCCGACTGTAAGTGTGAGACTGAACTGGACTGAACTGCAGCGGGCGAGCGATCGGCTGCTTATATAGCCGCGTAGAGTAACTACCTCACGGTAGGTAATACGAGCCACTTCGAGAATATTCGGCGCCGTACAGATATTGTACGGTGCTGTCTCGAGACCTTTCTAGGCGGGGCGATATTATTATCGTCGGGCTGGCACGGGAGGCGAGAAAGTACATCGCGGCCAGTATAGGTACGAAGGTACCTAGGCAAGTAGGTTTGCCGATGCGCGCGGATATTAGGAGATGTTTCTCAATTCCTCTATAGGTGGCGAAATTTATAATGATGTGTCGCCACACACCCCCTTCCCAGTGTACGGAGTACAGGGTTGAAAGATGATGATGCCAGGAGTCGCAGGAGAGCCGAGTTGATGCTGCTGGTCGGTGCGTCCGTGCTGATGCGTCTCTACCGATTCCCTCGTTTTGCGGTGTTACCGGTGCGTCGTGGTAACACTCTTGTCAGGATGCTATATGCTGCGTATCCATATCACGTCGGGGTCACCAGTTGAGGGAGCGGGCCGGATCGGTAGAGAGAAATGAAAGGCGTCAGTCGATGTGTGAGTCAGTCTTTATTGTGGCTACGTAGCGGAGGTCGATGCGGAGCGGGAGCGGAGTGGAGTGATGCTGCTGCGTGGTGAGTGAAGATGAAGGTCACGTCTACACCGCCATGGTGTAGGGTAACACGCCGGCTCCCTGAAGACCAGTGATCTTCACCGCCGTAGTGTCCTGACCTTCATCTTCACTCACCACGCAGCAGCATCACTCCACTCCGCTCCCGCTCCGCATCGACCTCCGCTACGTAGCCACAATAAAGACTGACTCACACATCGACTGACGCCTTTCATTTCTCTCTACCGATCCGGCCCGCTCCCTCAATTAGTACCTAATATATATATATTTTTTTAAACTTTTCGATAAACACGAGTTATATCTTTTAACAGGACGATCTGTGAAATCTCCTCCTCATCGATCAGAGTCACAATTGCCTGACCATGGTGCTCGGGCAACTCAAAGACAAGGTGAGGTTTTGGATTTTATTTTACATTATACAGTGAGTAAAAAAGGTACAGTCATATTTGAGGGCATGATCCTGCTAGGGGCATATGTTTGTTTGATGAATACTGACATTTGTACCTGAGTCATGGATGTTTATATTTATAATGGGTTTATATTTATTATGTGTTTATATCAAAGAAAATAGTGTTAATGTAGAAGGTATATCAACCACCCAGAATCTACGAAATAAACATATAGTTGTTACAGTAGGCGTTCTTCGTTTATTGGCGCTCTGTGTGCAATTTCCAAAAAAATATTTATTATTTATTTATTAATGAACATTAGTAATTAAGGGAAACTCGTTGGTACATGGTCAATCTGCTACTGTGTATATTCTCCTTTCAGATGCAACAAATACACGTGCTCGTGTTATTACGGAAGAATTCAATCTTCGAAAAGTGCAGTATAATCAAAATCAGCGAATGGATGATGAACTGCACAAACTGAAGGTTGCTGAATAAGAGTGGTTATTAAAGGCAGCACAAGAAAAATACAACAAGGCTCGCCTGGAGAGAGAATGTGCCGAAGAGCTTCTCCGTATCAACCAGGTCAAACGGGAGGCGGAAGAACTTAGATTACAAATGTTAAAAAACAAAAAAAATGATTTTAAAATTTTTGTATATTTTGTTGTTGTGGTAGACAAAAAAAAATAAAACACAAACCATTGTTTTTAAGTTTTGAAATTTTATTTAAAATAATTAAGTAAAATGTCTTATAATAAAGTTATTTCTAATAATGCTACCACGTTCATTTTCCTGTACCACAGGTAAGGCAATCTCTGGTTCCCTTAGTGCAACGATACTCAACCTTTTTTCTCTTCGGGCCACATACATGTATTTATAAAGTTACGCGGGCTGCAACACTACACTGGTATGACGATAAAAAAATCATCAACCCCCCCCCCCCCTCCAACAAAGAAATATTCTTCTTCCCATTTGTCTTGAAGCACTCTCTTTTCGTCGGACATTTTTAAGATACTCCGCCATTAATAATAATAATAATTGGATAATTTGTAGAGCGCCGTTTTTGTGAAAAATTACCTAATTATGCGTATTTATAAAATAACAAAATAGTATTTTATACGACAGCAAGAAATGCTGTTAAAATTAGTAGGTACCTGACTAACCATTGACATTAACCAGTTTTTATGTATTATAATTGGTGCGGTTGTTTATAGAAGTGGCACTTTTATTTATAAATTACTAGCTGGTACCCGGCATGCGTTACTATGCCGTTTAATAAGGAAATTGTTTCTCACTGCGTGTCCTTTACCATTCGTCTCTTTCCGCTTCCGCCTCCCCTTTCTCTTCCGCGTCCCCTTCTCTCGCGTTCCCACTCCGCCTCCCCTCCCCTCCCAAGTTCACCTCCCCCTCCCAGGTTCCCCTCCCCTTTCCCTGGTTTCTCTCCAACCCTCCCGCACTCCATACATTCAGTCCCGGTACATTCAGTTTTCAAATAGCTCGTGTGCCACCTATTCAAATTTTTTTATACAAATTTCATAATGCCAGAGCTCACCAGTGGTTTTATATAAACCTTGTCCTGACAATAACGAACACAAAAAAAAAGGATTATCCAATTTAGTGCAGTCGTTAGGAAGTTATGCGCTTAGCAACACATTTTAATTTTTATATTATAGATTTGCGCGCGTACTTGTGTGTCAAATATTTGTTTTTTTGGAATAAATCTAGCGTGCGTAAATAGCAACACTCTTACACATCTGCCCTGATGATGGACACTGTAACGCTGTCCGAAACGTTGGCTAAAGAGGGAGGTAGCACAACATGGCATAACACCCAAAAATAAATAACAAAAAAACCTTTTGGCAGTGAAAATCTAAACAACGTACCTTACTCTTGTACCAGATCATGTGGACCATAATGACAATCCTTTTCGGGTGTCACTATATGTGCGTCAAAGTCGAAACGAATTTCAAGATTATAAATCAAATCGATTCGAATATTCGAAATTTAGAATGATAGTTTTTTTTAAATCAAGTTCCTGATGGTAAAGTGGTTAGGGCCGGCCGCACACAAAAGCTTGGCGGGCCGCAGGTTGAGTATCGCTGCCTTAGTGGCTCTGGCAATTCTTCATTCGTTTGGATACTAATATTGTGCAAAATAGCACAAGAAACAATAATATTTGGCACAGTTGTGATTTTGTTTTGCATTTTCCTACTTAGGCATGCAAATCGCCTTTTCAAAACACCATTAACCCTCTCTATGATGTTTCTTGTGCTGATATGTGATCTATTATAATGCTGTTGTGGTGGTGTTTGAGGGTTGAGAATCGGGGTAAACATGTAAGATGTTTGGGCATATCCACTGTCACCCAACAGTATACCACTATTCCTTAGGTCACCCTCTTCAAATCGCATCCTGCATCGACTGTTGGTAAACATGTAAGATGTTTGGGCATATCCACTGTCACCCAACAGTATACCACTATTCCTTAGGTCACCCTCTTCAAATCGCATCCTGCATCGACTGTTGGTAAACATGTAAGATGTTTGGGCATATCCACTGTCACCCAACAGTATACCACTATTCCTTAGGTCACCCTCTTCAAATCGCATCCTGCATCGACTGTTGGTAAATATACGTGAATCATGTACAGAACCTGGCCATCTTGCCACTATGTCATATATTTCCATATGTGGGCCGCACACGATCTGAACATTTAAAGAAAAAATCCTTTTCTGTTCCGATAGACTTCTCCATTTTCCCTCCTTGGGTTCTTGATTGGTACATGTGTACAATCTATAGTACCAACAATGCCAGGAAATCCAGCCCGTTGATAAAATATTCTTTTAACTTCTGACCTCTCGTCTACATTGGGAAATTTAATGTAGTGGCCGATTTTCAATGCAAGTATTTTAGATATTTTAGTGACTATTCGAGATACCATAGCTTGACTCAGTTTGTGGAGACCTCCACATACAACCTGCAAACACAAACAAACAAAATCATATACCTACGTTGTTTCATTGTGATAAAAATAGATTATTAATAGGTAGGTATACATATATTTTCATCACAATACCTAGGTAAATAAATAAAGTTGTACCTAGCCATGTGTACTCACCTGAAAGTTCCCTGTGGCATAAAATCTCACTGCTATGAGAAGCTGCAACAGAGGCGGTATTGGGAGACCTCGGTTATTGGCACTCTGTGTTAAATTCAAAAGTGGCAAGAGGACATTTATTATTACATCTTTTCTAAATCGAAATCTTCTTCGGAATTCCACATCATCAAAATATTCCAGCGGATTTTCTGCATCCCGTAAATACCGCTTTATCGGACGATATTGGTACAAATCTTCATAAAGGTAGTCGATAAAATCATGGAAATTATTCATTATGCTAATAAAACTTAAAATAACCTCAGAAATAATGTGGAAAGCGCTGTTAACAAGCTTCGAGGAGACCTCAAGGTAGATCGCGACGTACCTTGAGTTTGACAGTTCATTACTCGACTCGACTGAGGAATTTGCTCAAGTCGAGGATAGTTTTTTCAGTTCTGCATACCGAATTTATCCTTGAGGTTGAGTCGAGGTTGAGTCGAGTGGAGGAAATCTCGAGGAACCGACTATGCATACGGGTGTTAGTCTCGGCATGGCAGCCGTTCGTGATTGACCTTCCGCTCGCCGCACCCGCTAGGTGGGAATTACACTCTATAATTAGTTTCTTTTGTGCAAAGAACAAAACCCCGGCAGAAATTCATTCTCAGCTACTTGAAGTGTACGGAAAACAGTGTATGAGGGCGAAAATGTGCGCAAATGGTGCAGAGAATTTAAAAGCGTGACGGACGGCCATTGGTTTCAGATGAAAAAATTGTCAAAGTGGAAAAAACAATGTTTGCAGATCGACGGGTATATCGGGAGCTCTGTGATATCATCTCTGTTATCAGTAAGACCACTATTGACAAGATTTCATCTCTGGCTTGCCATTGAAGTAAAATCATGTATTGGTTTCATAGTGCTTTCACACAAACGAAGTATTGAAATCCGTAAGTCTAAACTTAAACTTTAGGTCGCACAGTTTACACCCGCGCTGTGCAAGCGGGTTCCCCACAGAGCGTCGGACCATCCCATTTCGACAGAACATTTGGGAGACCATAAAGTCTGCTCAAGGTGGGTCCCAAAACGCTCACCGAAGATCACAAGCAACAACGGGTTGAAGCAGCCTGCGAATTCCTTGAGTGCTACGACATCGATGGCGAAGAATTCTTGAACTCAATTGTGACCTGTGATTGTGACTTAGGTCGAGACCCGGATACACTACACGACACCAGAGACAAAGGAACAATCCCAGAACAATTCAGATTCGCCGAAGCGAATTCTCGCGATTCTTCGCGATTCTTATGGTTGATAGATGACCAGTGTGTTGATAATTTTTCGTTTTAATTAATTTTAACGTCATAGAAGAAATCCATAATTGGTTTTAATTTGGCTGTATTACTCATGTTCAAATTCTCATGGTCTTTTTGGGGAGAGGAAGGAGGGAGGAAACATAGAGGCCGGGTTCCACAGCCGAGCTGTTGAACTCAAGAATGAGTCAAAAAAAGATAGCGCCGTGTACGGAGACTAGCATTAAAAAGTAGTATGTATATCAACAGGGTACTTGTGGTTTCGTCACAATTACGTAGATTGTAAGTATCTCCATGAACGGAGGGCCTTACACCAAGCACATCAAAGGAGGGACTGTTCGGAAGATCGCTTCCGTTGAAGGAGACTACATTTTAATTTTTATTTACACTTGTTAAATAAAATTAAAATTAGAATCAAATAAATAAAAATAATTGAAGTTTGTGATCACATAAACTCACAATACAAGCACGCCGGACCGGCCAACGAACTCAGTTGATGATGGTGGATGACACACGAGCCACGAACTCACCTGAAGTCAGTCAAACGGCACGCGATAATTCACAAATGCAGAGTTTCGGTGCGGCCGAAGGTTCGGCAAATTTTCTGCCGAAATCGAAACTGATGCCGAAACTAGATTTTTTACCGAACCTTGACGAAACCGAAACCGAACCTTCGGTCGGTCAATAGAAATAACACAAAATAGCGCTATACAAATGTCGTGTTATAATAATAATATATTATTATTATATTACCTAATACCTGAGTCCTTTACCACAAATTTTACAAGTGAAGCAGAGATGAGATGTGTCTTTTGAGCAATATGATTGGTCAATTTTTGCACGTCTCTGTTTCACTCTGCTCAACATTGCTTCTATGGAAACGCACCCTTGGATAAGGGCATTTATGACAATTTATTGCAACCAAAGGTTCTACCAAAACCAAATGTATTTTGTATTTTGTAATTTGTATTTTGTATTTGAAAGAAAAAAATGGTTAAAATACTGTATTTTGTATTTTAAATACACGACTTGAAAGTATTTTGTATTTCGTATTTTAAATACATGCGAAAAAGTATTTTGTAATTTGTATTTCAATTACAGCAAAGCATGTATTTTGCCCAGCCCTGCATATTTAAGAATAAAAGCAAAACAATTGACGTTTTTGAATTTTTGGAATTCACAAGTTTTGCAATTCACATTGGCAATCATTAGCTGCAGCTCTTTTAAAGGATGAGAATTCGTTCCATTGAAAATGTATGAGGAAACGAATTTTCTTCATAATTTTTTTTTGTGAATTTTTACGATGTATTAATAGCTATTCTAATATTCGGGGCGGAGACAATCCAACAAGTCAAAGATCATAAACATCGGTCCATCCGTTCTTGAGTTATAAATGGCTTAACTAACCCGACTTTGTTTTATAAAGATTGAAACTGCATAATTTTCATGAACAGTTGCAGTTGCTGTGAACTATGAACGGCACTGTTTTTTGGTGTTGAAAACAATGACATTATTTATAATCTATAGATGCATGGTAGAAATCTCAAAAGTGGTAAGCTAAAACCAAGGCGATTATATTTTTGTCTTGTTTGTCTTCATAATTTTAGTACTCGTTTGCCACGTGTCCTGCCAGTAAGTAAATTGCATTAAAAAGTGCCAAAATGCCTTCATGTGATGAGAAAATGTTTCTATAAAACAGCAAACACTTATAAAAGCAAAGGAATAACATTTATCAAAGTTATCAAAGTTATTTACAAAGTTTTCTATTAATTTTAATTTGAATAACATTTCATTAGTATTTAAAAGCAAATTATTTATTATTATAAAAAATACAATTATTTTGATTGTTTGTGGAAGATTTTTAGTGCTATTAGAGAAGCGAACAATCAAGTATAAGAAGTACAACCTATGACAGTAGGTCGTCTCATAGAATTCCGTAGGTATTCGTCTTAGTGTAAGCGAGTAAGCGTATCTTGGCATCTTGGTCTATGTCTATCGTTATCATACATGAATAACTTTTGAATTAAAAATTTACTGAAACCACAAGAGTGTGTCTGTGACAATACAATTGTGTGACAATAGCGAGTATATCTAATATATAAAATTCTCGTGTCACGGTGTTTGTTACCATACTCCTCCGAAACGGCTGGACCAATTTTGATGAAATTTTGTGTGCTTATCTGGTAGGTCTGAGAATCGACCAACATCTATTTTTCATACCCCTAAAAGTAAAGGGTGTTCCACTCCGAAGTAATTTATTTTCCCCATACATTTTGTATGGAACGAGTTCTCCTATTTTGAAAGAACTGCAGCAATATTGTAAGGGGTATAATATTGAACTGTGAACCGGGGGAGGGGGGAGGGGGGAGGGGGGAGGGGGGAGGGGGGAAAGGAACTCAGGAAGGGGGGTTAGCTGGACGGGAGAAGGGGAGAAGTGGAGTGGGGAGAGGGAGAGGGAACGCGAGAGGGGAAAGGATACGCAGGGAGAAACAATTTAGATCAAGGTATGGTATACGCAGGGAGAAACAATTTAGATCAATAAATTCAGCTAATAAGTTGACAACAGTTTTTGATTCTGAGGCAGTACGAAGTTCGCCGGATCAGCTAGTATTATATATAATGTCATTAACCTTGTTTATATTAAGCCACCTCATCTCAAGGGTCCATGAACAGTAGCTGAGGCTTCTGTTACGATTTTTACACATCTCACTGTGGCTTGAGTGCAACAAGGAAAATATCTTTATCATTGGTAATTTAACATCGTCAATTATGGTGTGATCAGTAATGGCTT
Organism: Limnephilus marmoratus; assembly: GCA_917880885.1. NCBI lineage: Eukaryota > Metazoa > Arthropoda > Insecta > Trichoptera > Limnephilidae > Limnephilus > Limnephilus marmoratus. Next base: position 67,131,017 of record OU862906.1, read on the forward strand.
GTGAATTTTTCTCATTAATTCAATTCAAGTAGTGGAGCGATTACATTTTCATATTTTATAACAGCAATATGATCAAAATAGGCACTTTAAATGTACAAATAATGTCAATTTGCATTTTTCTTTGCCGGGCTTTCAAATTTCTTTATTCATTGTTATCCATTATCCAGGGCCCTCTTAAGCTGTGAAGAGGCCCATGAGCACAATGCGTTTGGGGGGCCCCTTATAGTCAAAACCTAAAGGAAAACCACCAAGAATATTTCTATAATTTTATTGAAGGGGTTTGCGCAAGACAGGGTAGGAATATGAGTATTTAAAAATTTAAAATGTGTAATTTGAAAATATCGTTACAATCATTTTGAATTGCTAATTACATAATTGTTTGTAAATATTCTTTTGCATTTAGAAAGGCCAAATAAAAATTAAATATGCTGTCGGACACGGTGGGTCACACGGAGTATATAGGCTTGAGATTCCAATCCACGGAGGTGCAAAATGTCACTCCTTTCACCACGCGTGTTTGGTTTTGAAATGATAATACGCATAGTTCCTGCTAGGATGTCATTTATCCAGTTCCTACCCTCCCTAACCATGTCACCCTGCTGAAGAAAGCTTTTGAAAATAGAACATGACAAGACTGAATCGAAGTGCGTTTGGTTGTGAAAAAAAAACAGAAGATTTGGGACATTGGAAGCAACTGGTCGGTGTCGTTTGGATTATGATATATTTTCGTATTGTGACCATAAAATAAAGTTTTTTTGACCTTAATATGTACCTCGAGGTACCGCGGTGGACTAATATAATGTACTTTTGTGTTTGTTTTGTGTGCGGCTTCTCAGAGGTAAGTGATTGGTTATTCCTTGCTTCCCTTGCAATCTTTACATACACATTCGTCGTTTTCGTTTCATTTTCGTTTAATTTACAGTCCACTTTCCTGTTGCGTTTGAAGCTGTAATTTGGAAACAGTTTCGGATGCAACAACGCGTGAAGGGATTACACTCTTGAAAAAGTGATTTTTGTATATGACATTGTCTCTGTTGCTGCTGTAGAGCTGGTCCAATAAGCTTGAGAGCTTGCTTCCGTTTGATGTAGCGGTATCTGGTCCAAAGAAATAGAATAGTCCGTGGTCCAGAGAGGCGAGGGTCAGAAGAAAAAGAAGGCATGTAGAGGCGAAAGTCGGAGCGAGGCAGAGCGGGCAGAGCAGAGAGTTATGGACTTATGGTTTTTATTTTTTTTATAAAATTTTTTTTGATACAATGCATAGGTACATAAAATAATGAAAAGTATATAAAAAGCCTAATGTATTAACTGTATGAACAAAACAAATACCACAAAGGCAAAGCCTACCGGTGCGTTGGGATTTATTTTTATCATATTTCTATGGTTAAAAAGGAGATTTAAGTATTATATTATTATATAAATTAAGGGATTTAGAAAGAGTGACTGAATAAATGCAATTAAAAACTACAACAACAGTCTGCACTGTTATTATCACATTTGTGAAAGTTTTACAAGAATGAATGTTGATGGTAATCTTACTTGCAAAGGGTTTGTAGTCAGTATTTACTCGTATGAGGGTGCTTGCTGGCGGTGGTTCAACTATACCACTGCCATTGTCCTGGGCACAACTGCTGGAACTCTTGCCGAGCAGAATACGATAATGGCATACAGCTGGCACGCTTCTTTTTGAAAACGGCTCCGTTTTAATTATATTGAAAATAACAAATTACAATTACATACTCCCCTGACAACCTCTTTACAAATGGAGAAAAAAATGATTTTCTGTTTTTGTACAAGATTGTGAAATTCCCTATTAACTCACCAGCTCTATTAGAAAGGATTGTATTTCGTTGCCCTGAACGTAATACCAGATCGAATAGCTTATTTTATATACAACATTTCAAATCGTAACACGCACAAAACTCTTTGCTATGATATTTTCAAAACTGCATTTTGGTAGGTGAGTATGGGTATCGCCGCCCCGGGAACCATTTATTGGATAACCAACACCTCTGCCATAGGTCACCCCAAGTGGTTCGCAACTTTTGGTGACTTAGCCCGGGTTCATGGAGTGAAGTTTGTCCGGATCTTGGCGACGGATGCGTCTTCTCGCGAATGCGAATGGTTGAGGAAGTCCCTTTGACTTCTTCAGCCGTACCTCTCGGAAAGCCGCCTTGCACCATAGTGGGAGGGATGGATTCATACATCCGTCACTCCTGGATACACTGACCCCTAGATTCCTACCCACCCCTAATACCCTTTTCCTTCCCAGAACTTCCTCTCCTTCCTTTCCCAAAAAGACCCTCCACACAGCATCTCCAAAGATGACATAGGCTACTAATATTAAATTATATGGAAGTCAAAAGATCTATGCGGCTTGTAGTTATTGACTGCATTGACTGTTTTCTTCAATGTGTGTTAGATCTATTGGCAATTTCCAAAATAATCATTAAAAGGAGTATTTTATGGCCCAAATCCATTGACTACGGCAACTTGGGTGGGCATACATTGAGACATCGGTCGTGCAGCATGTTCAGCGCAGCGTAGTTCAGGTTTTTGTATCGTATGGAAGTGTATGGAGCGACATACATTGAGTTTGTTTGTTTTTTTGTTTGTTTGTTTGTTTGTTTGTTTGTTTGTTTGTTTGTTTGTTTGTTTGTTTGTTTTTTTGTTTGTTTGTTTGTTGGTTTGTTTGTTTGTTAATTTGTTTGTTCGTTTATTGATTTGTTTGTATTTTTGTAGATTTGTTTGTTTGTTTGTATATTTGTTGGATGGTTGGATTGTTTGTTTGTTGGTTTGTTTGTTTGTTTGTTGATTAGATGGATTGTTGGTTTGTTTATTTGTTGGTTTAATGGTTTGTTTGTTGGTTTGTTTGTTTGTTGGTTTGTTTGTATGTTTGTTTGTTGATTTGTTGGTTTCTTAATTTGTTTGTTTGTTGTTTTGTTTGTTGTTTGTTTGTTTGTTTGTTTGTTTATTTGTTGGTTTGTTTGTTGATTTGTTGGTTAACTTGTTTGTGGTTTGTTGATTGTTTGTTGGTTTGTTTGTTTGTTTGTTTATTTATTTGTTGGTTTGTTTGTTTGTTGGTTTGTTGGTTTGTTTGTTGGTTTGTTGGTTTGTTTGTTGGTTTGTTTGTTTGTTTGTTGGTTTATTTGATTGTTAGTTTGTTGGTTTGTTTGTTTGTTTATTTGTTGGTATGTTTGTTTGTTGGTTTGTTTGCTTGATGGTTTGTTTGTTTATTTGTTTGTTAGTTTCTTAGTTTGTTGGTTTGGTTGTTGTTGGTATGTTCGTTTTTTTTGTTTGTTTGCTTGTTGGTTTGTTGACTTGTTGTTGTGTTTGTTTGTTTATTGTTTATAGTTTGTTGGTTTGTTTGTTTGCTTGTTTGTTAGTTTGTTTGTTTGTTTATTTCTTGGTTTGTTGGTTTGTTTGTTCGTTGGTTTTATTGTTTGTTTGTTGGTTTGTTTGTTTGTTGATTCGATGGATTGTTGGTTTGTTTATTTGTTGGATTAATGGGTTGTTTGTTGGTTTGTTTGTTTGTTGTTTTGTTTGTTTGTTGGTTTATTTGCTTGTTGATTTGTTTGTTTGTTTCTTAGTTTGTTGGTTTGTTTGTTTTTTTATTTGTTAATTCGTTGTTTGGTTTGTTTGTTTGTTTGTTTTCATGGTTTGTTTGTTTATTTTTTGGTTTATTTATTTGTTGGTTTGCTTGTTTGTTTCTTAATTTGTTGGTATGTTTATTTGTTGGTTTGTTTGTTTGTTGGTTTATTGATTTGTTTGTTGGTTTGATTGTTTGTTGTTTTAATGGTTTGTTTTTTTGTTGGTTTATTTGTTTGTTGGTTTGTTGGCTTGTTGGTTTGTTTGTTTACTTGTTTGTTCGTAAGTTGGTGTGTTTGTTTGATTGTTGTTTGTTAGTTTGATGGTTTGTTTGTTGGATTGTTGGTTTTGTGTTTGTTGTTTGTTTGTTTGTTTGTTTGTTTGTTTGTTTGTTTGTTTGTTTGTTTGTTTGTTTGTTTGTTTGTTTGTTTGTTTGTTTGTTTGTTTGTTGGTTTGTTTGTTTTTTGGTTTGTTGGTGTGTTGGTTTGTTTGTTTGTTTGTTTGTTTGTTCGTATGCTATGCGCTGCCATACCGTTCATACGATTGCGATGAAACTTGGGTGATTTGTTGTGCGCACACTCGCGAAGGTTATAGGCTATTTATAACTGTTAGCTCTTGCGTTATGAAATTTGTATAAATGAAAATGAGTGCAATTAATATACTTTAAGGGGTGGGTAGGAATCTGGGGTTCAGTGGATCCTGGTCATCCACCTCCAAGACCTAGACAGACCTCACCCCATGAACCCGGGCACCCCTCCTAAATCACCAAACGTAGCGAACCACTTGGGGTGACCTATGGCAGAGGTGTTGGTTATCCAATAAAGGGGCGGCGGTACCCATTCCCGCCTCCCAAATTAATTTGTGTTGTTTCACAATTTATTCATTTAAAATAAAATGTAGTATATTTGCGGCACGTTCCACAGTGGAAGATACCCTCAGTATCGCCCTGGTGTAAGATCACCATTCCTAATTGGTATTAGCCGTGTTTGGTGACCAGATCTGAATATCCAGGTACTTCCTCACCTTCCTCCTCCCTATGTCCTTCCCCTCCCCACTACCTTCAGCCTCACAACATACCCCAATTGGGGATGCCATAGTCTCACTGGCTTCAGACAGGAGCAGTTGGGACTCATATACGGACTCATGTGCGGTATTCATATAAAAAATATAAAAAAATAGATAATTTTGTTGAACGGTACGTAATAAAATATAACTTTTTTATCCAACTGCTCCCAACCGTCCGGAGCCAGTGAAACTATGGAATCCCCAATTTTGGTATGTTATGAGGCTGAAGGCAGTGAGGGGGGGAAGGAGATGTGGAAAAAATACCTGGCTATTCAGATCTAGCCACCAAGCAGGCTAAAGCCATTTCAAGTAATAAGTCTAATATATAACCTATACCTATACACTATACACCAGCGTAAAATAAAAATAAAAAATCATGTTAAAAAACATATTTTATCCGAATACGACACAAGAGATCCAACTGCTCTCAACCGTCTGGAGCCAGTGAAACTACGGCTTCCCCAATTTTGGTATGTTGTAAGGCCGAAGGGATTGAGTGAGGAAATGTATAGTTTGGCAAGAAAGTGTAGAAATTAAATAAATTGGAACTAAACGTTTTAATTACTATGGCAGCACCGAATTATATGACGTTTTCTATGGCTGTCATGTTATCGCATGTTACGGTTGATTTATACTACTTCATTGGCGTAGAAATTCATTAAACCATGTTCTTTTTATTAAATAAATAAATTTAAAAAAGAAAAAGAAAAAAAATCGTTGATTTGATAATATTTTTATTCATTGTTTGCCTGAATTTAATTAAAATGAATAAACCATTACATAGTGATGCAAGAGGGGTTATATTCTGCGTTTTTCAACGCTGCCTAGCCGAGTGTCACGCGAAGAAGATTCTGTCTGATTTAGAAGATGTTTACAAACGAACTGCAGAAATGACTGGTACGTAGTATAGTTTGTTTAATAAATTTCATTAGTATTACAAGATTTATGCCAATTTTAGAGCGATAATAACCATTACAATCTGATTTGAGGTTATGTTAAAAAATTCGAATTTGACATTTCGATTTGACAGTTAATATGCGGCCACAGGAAAAAGGGAATAACTCAATAAAAAAAATGCAACTTCTTTAAACTCGTAGAAAAGTTACTTTTTTCTCGTTTTCTCTTTTTTTCTTTCTAAGTGAATATTATCTAGTGTGTGTTTTTAAAACTACCTTCTATAATAATAATTTTGATGATGTTTTTCACACACAGGTAAACAGGCTAGGTAAACAGGCTTTAGGCTGAAACAACGGTAAGACGAATCGTCAAGGAAGGGGAAAAGGCAGATGGAAAATTTGAAACACCGGGAAAACGGAAAATGGGCATAATTATAATAATATGTAATAGCATAAGTGCTGATGATTGGAAAAATTGTTGCAAACACGTGATGAAAATTGAGGCAGAATATTATGCATGAGGCAGTACTATATATGATGATATCGATGAACTGCGTTTAGATGAAGATGAAGATACAGAAGAAGAAGAATCACACGAGGACAAAGACAATAATTACATGTCGGGTGTTGAATTAACAGACTTAAATTTTTAAGTACCTACGTTTTTATATCGAAATAAACGCCCACTTAAAACTTGTTTTGTTTTATTTTGCTTCTGTTAAATTACAGTTTTTTGTGCAAAGTTTTTGAAAATACAAATACGCTATGAAATATGCATTTTGCCAGAAGTGTTTTTTTAAAACATACATTCTTTGTCTTATGGGCCATCTTGGTGTTGCCATTTAAAACTAGAAAACGATCGCAGCGCCATCATTTATTTTCTACACTTAATTGCCAAACTGTATCTAAAATATATATTTTTTTTTATTTTAACTATAAGTAAAACCTCAAATAGTACTATTTAATTAAATGTAGACAACATAAGCGAAACTTGATCGATGGTTTATTATCTCAGAATCTTAAAATGTTTATTTCTAAACATATAAAACTCCCAGTTTCCCATTTCAGACACATTTAAGGGGCAGGCACATTTAAAAAAAAAAACTTAAAATGGAGTTCAAAATCATTATTTTTAAGTTTTTGCATGCTAAATCGTCAAGAGTCTATTAGGCCAGTGCAATTAGCGCAAAAAGGGGGTCGCGATCGGAATTATTCCGGTAGTCCCAATTTGTTTTATATGTTTTATATATCCATCTTGTGATGTAAAATCTGAGTTTTCGACCTTGGATCACTTGAGCTTTCGCCGCCATTTTGAAAAAACCAGCCGAAATCGAGCCAAAATTTAGTTTTTCTCAAATATCTCGTTTATAATAAATTTTTTTGCTAAAGTATCTTGACAAGTTTAGTAGAACATAAAATTACCTACAATTTTTACTTAAAAAAATTTGTTCTATTTCTAATAAATATCCAGATATGCAGTCGTAAAAATGTGTATAAGTTTATAAAAACAGGTAAATTGCTCGACTTGGCTCGGTTTTTTGTGTGCATCTCTTTTCCACTACAATTTTGTGAAAAAATTACTGATACCAATTTTGTAGAAAATAAAATTTCTAAAAAGACTTGTAATTTTTATTTTTTTTGTAGTTTTTTTTTCCTGATATAAAGTATATATAAAAAAATATCGGTAGGTGAAAACAGAAAATTTATCACGATACTACCACGATATTCGACTTTAGTTCACATTATATAACAATAAATTAACGTTAGTGGGGGTAGTTGTAAAGCTACTTTATCCAAAATTTTTGTTGGAAACGAGATATTTGAGAAAAACTAGATTTTGGCTCGATTTCGGCTGGTTTTTTCAAAATGGCGGCGAAAGCTCAAGTGACCCAAGGTCGAAAACTCAGATTTTACATCAAAAGATGAGTGTATAAAACATATAAAAAAATTGGGACTACCGGAATAATTCCGATCGCGAATCGCTAATTGCACTGGCCTATATATATTTCAACCAGTCTCTAATACGGGTGATTTTATATTGTTTAGGTACCTACTTCGTGTATGATGATTGAAATAAATACATGATTTTATACTTCCTGAATTTATATAAATAATTAGTTTAGGAAGTTTTAACGTAATATTTAAAATACCTATAAAATGTACGTCTCATTAGTTGTGTAGTTTTCAGTTTTATTATAATTGTTATTATGTATTTTTTTTGTACTTGAGTAAATAGCTGTGGATTTCCCACGGGTTGGCGTTGCCCACATCGTTGACCCAATTGTGCCAAGCAGCTCGTTTTGCTCGAAGAACGGCCCGTTTGAAGGCTGACCTGGCAGACCTCAGGCTAACCTGAAGCGCAACTGTCTCCTCCTCCATGCAATTGCCACTCCTGGACAGCCCAAGCGCCCTGTGAGCTCTCTTGAAGGCGCTCTTCAGCGAAGTCAGCTCAGGTGACCACCACGGCGTTCTAATAGTCGTCTTCGGGTTTGATCTTCCTAAAGACGAGTTGGCAGCAGATACAACCGCCCTATTGAAAAAATTCCCCAAATTATCCGGATCAGTAGCTGCTCCCTTAGCGTATCTCGTAGCGCTTCCCCAAAGTTATCCCAATTCACCCTAGTTGTGTTGAAGTTCCAGGAGGAGCTTCGAGCTTCAGTTTTATTTACACCAACCGTAAAAGTGATTAACCTATGATCCGAATTTATTGCCCACTCATGGACTGTCCACTTTAAAATCCTGGTCGCAACAGAACCAGAGCAAAGAGTTAGATCAATGTTGCTCTCACCATGTATGTTCGAAAAGGTACAAAAAGAACTCTGTTCATTAATAATGCTAAGACCTTGCGCGGCAATCAGGTCCTCAACGGCGTCTGAACGTTCCGTCCTACGATCACTAGTATCGAACCATAAAGGTGAGCGTGCGTTAAAGTCACCTCCGATAACTATGTTACGGCCTTTAAGAGCGTTTAACCAGCCAGCGGATGAAAATCCACATTTCGTCGAAAGTTGTTCTTACGATCGTGCAGGGCGGTTACAATGAGAAAGATTAATTATTCTCCGTACCAGCTTTTTAAAATTATAACTCAATATCGAATTTATTTCAATCCTAATTAGTTTTAATTTATACCTTCATCCAAAAATGCTGAAAGGCGTGATGATAAAACTATTAAAATAATGTACTTTTTGTAATTATTTTTTGATTATAAGTATTTATCATTTTTCAATAATTTCTAAATTTAATAAGAGTGTTAAAAAAATCTGAAATATATTAGTTTGTAAGTGCGCAAATAAATACACAAATGGGCCAATTTTCGTCAAGAAACACATGTACGTACAGATTTTTTAATGATTTTATTGAAACTAAAATTAAAATTCTAAAACATGCGTTTGCTAGATAATATATTGATTTATTTTACTGCATGATTATATTATTTGAAATGGGTGTGGTATAATACAAAATATTTTTTGAAAATTTAACAAATCGGCCAACGACCTATGGAATAACCTTATTATACTAAAAATTAAAAAAATTTCTCAAGATTTATTACATGTGAATGCTAGATAAAAGAACAATCTTTCGAAATCCATTTATAATTTTTTGTGGAAAAGAGTCAATATATCTAAAATCTGATTTGAAAATGACATATTTCTGGTTTTCTCTGGTAATGCCCTCTTAAGCGCGTTGAGCGCGTGCGTCAGACTCAGGATGTGGGGTCCAACCGGCTTCCCAAATTTAAATTAAACTGAGATCAAGAAGTTCTCAGTATCGCCAAATCTAATACATACACAGGTTTGGTACTCATCAGAAAAACCAGTCAGAAGGAGGGGACAAGTTCTGCTTTTGGGGTTAATGTTTTCCAGTCTTTGGTCTTAAAGAGTAACCACACAGTGTCATCAGCAAAACTTATAATTTCCCCGTCTATTTGGAGGTGACACAGGTCATTAATATAAATATAAGGAATAGGATTGGACCAAGTACGCTGCCTTGGGGTACTCCGTAGGATACTTTTTCCTTGTCACTACATGTGTTTTCTATGGAGGTATACTGTGTGCGATTTCCCATATAGCTTTCAATTAATTTGAGTTCTATTCCCGTGATTCCGATGTTTTTTAGTTTATGGAATAGGTTTTGATGATGAATTGTGTCAAACGCTTTTGCCAGATCTAGGAATATTCCAAGGCATTTTTTGCCCTGGTCTATATTTGTTTTGAGGAAGTCTGTTACAGAGGCTATCGCATCTGAGGTACTCATATTTTCCCTGAATCCATATTGATTGGGGGATAGTATATTATTTTTGTTGAGAAAAGTTAACAGATTGTTTTTGATATGTTTCTCAAGAATTTTTGAAAGTGTGTTTAAAATTGTAATTGGTCTGTAGTTATTTATTTATTCCTTGTTTCCGTTTTTATAGATTGGAATCACTTTGCCCGTTTTTAAAATTGTTGGGAAAATGCCTTCTTTAATGGACCGATTTATGAGTATAGCTAGGGGGATATGAAGTGCGGAGTTTAATATTTTTAGTGTTATCGGTGAAATTCTGTCACAGCCATGTGAGTTTGTATTTTTTAGGTCATTTATAAGTTTAAGTGTTTCTTTTCGGGTAATGTATGGTATTTTAAATGGAGCAATACCAGTGTGTGTATGGTAGTTTGCGGATTTAGGGGTATCGTAGTTTGTCGTGATTTTACTCGCTAAAACCTTGCCTACATTAGCGAAATAATTGTTTACATAATTACATACTTTTTGTGGTTGATCTGATATTTTAATAATTTCTTTATCTATTTTAATCTCAGTTATGGCTTCGTTTTAAGTTTAAGTGTTTCTTTTCGGGTAATGTATGGTATTTTAAATGGAGCAATACCTGTATGTGTGTGGTGGTTTGCGGATTTAGAGGTATCGTAGTTTGTTGTGATTTTACTCGCTAAGACCTTGCCTACATTAGCGAAATAATTGTTTACATAATTACAAACTTTTGTGGTTGATCTGATATTTTAATAATTTCTTTATCTATTTTAATCTCAGTTATGGCTTCGTTTTTCATTGTAGTTGTGTGGGATATTTCTTTTAGAATTTGCCATATTTTTTTGGGGTCCTTGTTGCATTTAACTAATTTATTTTTATAATATATTTCTTTCGATATACGTGTAAGCCGTGTGCATAAGTTTCTATATCGTTTATAGAAATTTATGAGATAGATATCATATGGGTTTGATTTACATTGTTTATGAAGTGTGTCTCTTTTACTGAAAGTTGTTAAAAGTCCCTTTGATATCCACGGTTTTAGAAATTTACGTTTAGTTGGAGAACTTTTTTCGGTGATGACAGTATTATTATTAAATTCGTCTTGAATACATTGTATAAAAAGTGACCATGCTCTATTAATTGTATTATTTTCTACAAGTTCTTCCCATTTTTTATTATGTAATGTATCATTTAGTTTTAAAAAATCAGTTTAATTATATGTTTTTGAGGTATTGGAATGTTTAACTTGTGAATTATTTGTGGTATTTATTTTTAGGATAAGTGAGTAGTGGTCAGTGATTGTTGAGTGATGGATTATGGATCGGTACGATCTTTTTGTTTTTAACATAATGTGGTCGATACGTGTGTTATGATAATCAATGTGATTTAAACAGTCTTTAAAATAAACATGAAATAGGTCCCAGTACTTAGAAATTGATCGTAAGTTTAGTTCCACAAAATTAAGTTTATTATTTTAACATTTCATTGTATCTTGTTTTTTGAACCATTCACACAGGTCATTAACCTTACAAAAATTTATATCACTGTCATCATCAATATAACTAAAAGACATAATGTTTGTGATTAGATACTAAATAATTAAATTATTCGTATCCTTTTTTTTCACTGGCATTGGCATCTCATGTTGATATAGGCATCTATAATAACTATTTGTTAAATTTGAATTTGATTTTAAATGCAAGTGTAAATAAGTTCGCAGCAATAATAATAATGAACAATCATGATTCACTTCCAATAATAATATCAAGGTTGACTTGAAATGGTTTTGGTAACAATATTGAAGAATAACCTGGCAATATATTTCTAGTGATAATGTTATAAATGAGATACATAGTATAATGTTATGTTATAATGTTGTTTTGAGTATATAATATTCCACAATCGTTAACACTTTGAGAGTAGGCTAAAATTTGAGGGCTTTGTTTTTGTTTTAAAATTTTACAGTAAAATATAATTAAATAGTTTTTCAATATTTCTGATGAATCTTCAACACTTTGATGGTAGGTTTATAATATTATTATGATTTTTTTTGGTTTAAAGTTTTACAGAAAATTATAACTAAAATTGTAGAAAGTTTCAGAAAACAAGCGCATTTTATACAAACATATAAATATTGATATTGAATTTTTAATATTTGAGCAACCATGAGGGCTACCATTGTTAAGAAATTAAAAGTAGGTGCATACCTATTCATAATTTACACGCCCTTGTGCAATAGTCATCATTTTTTTTTAAATACGGACAATTTTTGCTGTTTGCTTTATGATTTGTATTGTTTGTAGACTTGAATGTGTTGTTTTGGAATTCACAATTTTTGCATTTTTCTTCTTTGTTTTTATTAGGGCAGTCTTTCCAAGGATGATCCATGGCGCAGTGTAGGCACGTGGCATTCTTGTCCTTATTTAGGCAGTTGATAGCTGAGTGACCAAATTTCAAGCAATGATAGCATTGCATAATTGGATTTGCATCCTCCACCCGCACTCTGTAGTATCCAATATTTATTTTCTCTTTAGATATAAGATATTTCCTTAATTTTCCACTGGTTTCTATTATGTAGTTCGTAAGATTATTCTGTGCTTTTGGCTTAAGCATTTTCACTAATTTAAAGGTATTTTTATTTGGATTTTCATCCATTATGATTTTTATTCCATCGTTTTGTGTTTTAAATGATTCCATTATGTCTTCTTCTGATAAGTTGACTGGTAGGTTTCTTATGAATAATTTCGGATTCTTTTTTTCTAATTCTTTTGCGGTTAGGTTGTTTTTGAAAACTGTATTTATTTCGTCTGTAAGTTTTTTTGAATGATCTTTATTAGGGCAAGAGATAATTAGTTTATTGTTTGATGCTTTTTGCACCCCATTAACTGCAATACCCAATTGCGATGTTTTAATTTTTTTAACTATCATATCTCGAATATTATCAGATGTTGAATTAGTATTTTCACTTGCAATTATTAGTGAGTACTTGGCCTCTGGTATAGGTATTGAAAAGGTTGACTTATTATATGTTGTATTAATTGATTCTTTTTTTTCCTTTTAAATAATTTTCATTTAATATCAGTTTATTTTGTAGCTCAATTATTTTCTCCTGTAATTAAAGTTTTTCCTTGCACCATATTTCTTTTAACTGGCATATATCTTGCTCTATGATAATTCTCTGCTTCGCCTCTTTGATACTTGAGCATTTTTTAATTTCATTTTTAATAGAGTCGATTAGTCCTTGTACGTTCCGGTCCATAATGAGTTATTACTTTTATGCGGGCTGTCTGGCGAATAAAAACGTCAGTCAGCCCGCTAAATTTACAACAACAATATATTTAACTGCTTAGAACTGTACTTATAGGTTACTGTGTTTATCGTAATTTCTGGACGTGCGACCTGCACGGCGACAGAAACTGAACTCTATACGTGGACACGATTCTTATAAAGAATACAAAATTTTAGTCGGTTCCGTGCCATAGGACCGAAGTTATGACAAACCCCAAGTGCTAAAACGACCTACCTCAGGTGTTAAAACGATGATTTTTTTATAAGTTCTTCTTTCCGAAGATTTTTTATTGATTCGTGAATAGACTACAATTCTTAGAAAGAATTCAAAATTATGTGACCGAACCAAAGTGTTAAAACAGCCGACCTCAAGTGCTAAATCGACCGACCGTGTTAAATGAATGATTTTTTAAAATTCTTCTTTTTGAAGATTTTTATACGTGAACAGACGATGATTCTTAATAAGAATCCCAAATTTCAGTCGGTTCGGTGCCATAAGGCCGAAGTTATGACCGACCCCAAGTGTTAAAACGACCGACCCAAGTGCTTAAACGACCGACCCCAAGTGATGATTTTTTATAAATTCTTCTTTTGGAAGATTTTTTATTGATTCGTTTACAGACCATGGTAAGAATCCAAAATTTCAGTCGGTTCCTTGCCATAGGGCCGAAGTTATGATCGACCCCAAGTGTTAAAATGACCGATCCCAAGTGCTAAACTGACCGACCCCAAGCGTTAAAACGTTTTTTTTTATTCTTCTCTTGGCAGATTTTTGAATGATTCATGTGCGGACCTTGAAACTTTGTGAAAATCCATATTTCAGTCGGTTCGGTGCCATAGGGCCGAAGTTACAGCGACTACAACTGTTGTTACAAAGCGCCTGTACGATGAATTCCTAAAAAAAAATATTTTCGATTTTTTTTTATTGATACATGGACATGCCACAATTCTTAGTAAGAATAAAGTTATTACCATAAATATTGTTACAAATCTCCCGTTAAACGATGATTTAAAAAAAATCTTTTCAAAGCTTTTTTAATTGATTCATGCACAAACCATGATTCTTAGTAATAATCCAAAATTACAGTCTGTTTGGTGCCATAGGGCCGAAATAATGACCCACCCCAAGCGTTTAAAAGAAGTTTTTTTTTTTATTCTCCTTTTGGCATATTTTTGAATTGATTCGTGTACAGATCATGATTCTTAGTAAGAATCCAAATTTTCAGTTGGTTCGGTGCCATAGTCTCGAAGTTATTAACACAAGTGTTGTTAAAAAGCGCCCGTAAAACGATGATTTAAAAAAATCTTTTGGAAGCTTTTTTTATTGATTGGTGTGCAGATACGATTCTTGGTAAGAATCCACAATTTCTTTCTTTTAACTATTTTTGAACAATAATTTATTGTCTTACAGGATGTCTGTATTATTTTTGTCCCTAGGGCCGAAGTTATCAGCGACCAAAAGTATTTAAACGACCGACCCCAAGTGTTGACAAGATGATTCTCAAAAAATTCTTCACTTGGCAGTTTTTTTGATTGATTCATCTTGTGTAGGTCTAACCTGATGGTGTAGCCTCGGTGTCATCAACACATTCATAAATCATGAAGAATTTAAAAACGCAATTCAACAATTAGGAATTCAAAGAAATACAGGTTAGTTTTGTTTTCTTTCACATTTAGAATCGTGAATCTGCCCCTCTGCTCTCTTGTCTAAAGATGTTCAGCTCTTCGGGTTGCAGACAATCGCCTTCAATTTGTTGTGTCGTATACTAGAAACGATCTCCATTTGGTCGAGTGTACGATACCCTCGGGATCTCGTTGCTACGCTGCGCCGGTTTCACCTTAGAGTAACACTTACTCTGAGGGTTTCACACATGCCTATGTCGGGTCCATTTTTTGTATCATCTCAGGCTCAGCTGTATGCCGAAAAAGGTCACTGTCCTTGTTGATAACATCTGTAAAATATTCCTTGTACCTATTCTGGGATAATCAAAACATCAGTTCATTCAACGCTGGCCCAACTAAATAATCCGGGGTCCGCGTTCTCTTCACTCCACCCTGCGAGCAGTGAGGTCCTGTAATTTAGATTAAAGTTATTTGACTTACCAAGAAGGTGGTTGCTAAAATCGCGACTCCCGGTCGGGTAAACGCGACTCCGCGTCTTAACCACGTGTCCTCCCTATAAAGAAAATCAAACCTCCCTACTTGTTTTCCTTTTAAACCATACGACAAGGTCTTAATGTACTGTAATCTTAAAACCCCCTTTTTTCTAAGCTGCGTTGTGGGAAGATCTTCTCTCACATCCTGTGGCCCCTTACCAGACTATTGCGCAATTGTAACCACTAAAACCCTCCCTAACGGTAACCTCGGACTTAATTTAAATTTAAAAAACCTCCTTTCTAAACTGAATTTTAGCTTTCGACTGACTGTACATTTATTTTTGAGATTTGGTAGGCGGGTATGGGTACCGCCGCCCTGGGAACCATTTATTGGATGACCAACACCTCTCGCCACAGGTCACCCCAAGTGGTTTGCTACGTTTGGTGACTTAGCAGGGGTGCCCGGGTTTCATGGGGAAATGTTTGTCCAAGTCATGATGGCGGGTGCGTCGGCCCACCTTCTGCGTGGCGGGCCGGATTGGGAGATGCTGGTTGAGGGAGACCCTTTACAACCGGTTACCGCTGTCCGGGCCGCTCGGTAGTACAGGGGCCCGACCCTCAGGCTCACGACTGAGGGTGGGCTGCCCCATCAACGAGTGTTAAAACCCCGCCGCTGCTGTTGTGCCGGTTCGTGACCGGAGGGAACCCAGCAGTAGCGTTTGGGGCGCATCGGGTGACCTCTCCAGCCGGACTCTCCCTGCCCATCGCCTTGCACCGCAGTGGGTGGATTGGATTCATTCGTTCATCACTCTTGGACACTCTGATCCCCAGCTTCCTACCCACCCCTCATACCTTTTCCTTCCCAGACCTCCCTCCCCCCACACCCTACCATAAAAATATTAAAAAAATTCATGGCAACACAAACAACAAAAATTAACTGCATTACAGCGGCGAGTAGTAGGAGACCCCGGCGCAGGCCAAAAATGTTGGTGAATTACACCAACATTCGCGGCCTGCATACCAATTTAAACTCCGTCCACCACCACCTTTTTACTCAACGCCCCAACCTACTATTCCTGTCTGAAACGCAGATAGCCGAGCCTGTAGACGCCTCCTATCTGGACTGCCCGGGCTTCACCCTTGCAAGCAAGTTCAGACCTAAAGGAGGTGTCTGTCTCTATAGTCGAGCTGACGTCAACTGTGTGCGACTGTTGAATCTGGAAAACTCCAGATTCGACGTAATGTGGGTACGCGTCAATCTTGCCAGTACGGTAAGATTCTACGCGTGTTTATACCGCTCACCGAACCTTAGCGAATTAGACACGTCCGAGCTCTTCAAACATTTAAGCGACACTATTGATGACCTCTTGCCCCGCTACCCTACGGCAGAGTTTGTGGTCCTGGAGGACTTCAATGTTCATAACGAACCTTGGTTGAAGTTCTCAGGATCAACAGACTCGGCTGGACGCCAAGCGGAATCCTTTGCCCTTTGCTACGGATTGGAGCAAATGGTTCAGGAGCCTACAAGGGTTCCTGATGTCCAGACTCACCGTTCCAATCTGTTAGATCTATTTTTAACTACTGTGCCACACGGTTACAGGATTGAAGTCACAGCGCCTTTAGGATCATCCGACCACTGCCTGGTGACGACATCAATCCCTGTAAACTTCAGACCACCAAACGAGAGGCTGAAGAGAAAAGTGTGGCACTATAGGTCAGCAGATTGGTTCGGTCTGCGGGCACATTTTAATGCTTTTCCGTGGTCAGCTGTCTGTTTTCGGACTTCGGATCCCTCAAGATGTGCCCAGGAAATTGGTGAAGTCATCACATCCGCGATGGATGGCTTCATCCAATCTACTGTTAAGGTAACTGGTGTAGGCTCAAAGCCGTGATTCAGTCGACAATGCGCTGAAGCAGTGCGACGAAAAAACGCGGCTTACCGAGCCTACAACACATCTAGAACATCCGAAGACAGAACAGCTTACAACAAAATGGCAAAGGAAACCAAGAGAATCATAAATAGGTCAAAATTCGAGCACGACCAGCAGATCAGCAGAAAGCTGACTGCATGCCCGCATGGCAGCAGGTAATTCTGGTCGCTTGCGGGCTCAATAGGTCGCAATTTCTGCAAATCCAGTCTACCACCTCTTACCAGACCTGACGGCTCACTAGCAAACACCGCCACCGAAAAGGCTAACTTACTAGGTAAAATGTTTGCGGATAACTCAACCCTCGATGACCAAGGTGCTGTCCCGACGTCGGTTCCTCACTGCGGTTTTCGTATGAAAAAGTTGAGGATCCGGCATCGGGAAGTACTCAATGTTTTACGAGGGCTTGATGTTAATAAAGCTAGTGGGCCTGACGGAATACCTGCCCTGGTACTGCAAAGGTGCGCTGCAGAAATAGCTCCAATTTTGACGAAGCTTTTTAAACTGTCCCTGAAGACTGGCTCTGTGCCCTCTGGTTGGAAAAAAGCGGTTATCCATCCTATTCCAAAGAAGGGTGACCGCTCCAACCCGGCCAACTACCACCCCATAGCGATCACATCAGTTCTGTCTAAGGAGATGGAACGTGTGATCAACGACAAACTGCTCACATACCTCGAGAAGAACAAAATTATTAACGACCGTCAATACGGATTCCGGCGGAACCGCTCGTGCGGTGATCTTCTCGCGTATGTGACGCATGTTTGGGGGCGATGCCTGGAACGTTTCGGTGAGACCCAAACGGTTGCACTGGACATCTCCAAGGCCTTTGACCGAGTTTGGCACCGAGGACTTGTCAACAAACTGCATTCTTACGGACTTCCCGCATCCTTGTGTACGTGGATTGCCGACTTCTTGAGGGAGAGGTCGATTCAGACGGTAGTCGATGGTTTCACCTCTTCCTCACACTCGGTAAATGCTGGCGTCCCGCAGGGATCGGTTCTGTCTCCGACTTTGTTTTTGTTGCACATCAACGACCTTTTGTCATGTGCACCAATTCATTGTTACGCGGATGACAGTACAGTTCATGATAGCTTTTTGTTTGACAAGCCCCCAAAGGGCTCACAAACTCCAACAGCTCGTAAGGCTTTGAAGCAAAGAATGGACGGTTACCTCGAGAGTGTTTTCTCTTGGGGTAAAAATAATCTCGTCGAATTTAATGTTTCAATGACCCAATCTTGTCTGATTACGTCTAAAAGGGATCGAAATGAAAATCTAGTCTCTTTCAACGGAAGCAATCTTCCGAACAGGCCCTCCATTGATATGCTTGGTGTAACCCTAAGTGACCAGCTCAGGTATGGGGGCTTCATCGAAGCCAGAGTAAAGTTAGCCTCCCAAAAACTGGGCGTACTGTACAGGGCCCGCAGATACTTTAATAGTACACAACTGCTAACCCTGTACAAATCGCAAGTGCGCCCCACGGTTGAATTTGGCAGCCACCTCTAGTCTGGAGCTCCAAAATACCTGAAAAATACCCTCGACTCTGTGCAGAAACGGGCGGTCCGTTTGATAGATTCTCCCATCTTACCAGACGGATTGCAATCTTTAGAGCACAGGCGTCGGGTGGGAATGCTATCCTTGTTCTACCGGTATTACAATGGAAGATGCTCCGAGGAACTAGCATCATTGATCCCTTCGGCATCGGTGCATAGTCGGGAAACACGCCAAACGCGTGCCCAACATTTGTACACAGTTGACATTTGTCACATGAGAACGGGTCGTTTCTTCGACTCGTTCTTGTGTTCAACAGCTCGGCTGTGGAATGATTTGCCGGCCTCTGTGTTTCCTCCTTCCTACAACATGGGTCTCTTCAAGACCAATGTTCATTCCTTCCTCTCCTCAAAAAGACCCTCCACACAGCATCCCAGATGACATAGACCCTGAGGGAAATTATTTTCCTCAGGGCCTCCTGTGTGGAGTTAATGTAAAAAAAAATAAATTATTAATACTCGTATGATGAAATTGAACAAACTTTAAACATTTCCTCTTTAGAAAAACGTAGAAAGGACTCTGATCTAATATGCATTTTCAAAATTATCAACAGTATTACTGACGCACCTGCTTTGTTACAACTCATCCAGTTCAACATTCCTTCCCGTAGACTCCAAAATAATGAATTGCTGTTCCTCAATCAACATTCTACTAATTATGGATATCATTCTCCTTTATCCAGAATGTCGAGACTTGTCAACGCAAATCAAAGCATTGAATTTTTTGGTGTAGGCCTAAATGGCTTTCGGCAGTCGTTACGCAATGTGGTTTTTTTAAGTCTTTTTAAATCCATCTTCAAGCTACTTATAGTTACCTTCTCTATGTACTTTTATATTATATGTATTTTGTCAATGCTCTTCATCTATATGTAATCTCCTTTCATTGTGATCTCTCTTTTTTTTCTATTCGTGTTATTGTTATATTGTTAATTGGACTATTTGTCCGTAAATAAATAAATAAATAAAATAAATAAATTAAAACTTAAATTATTCTGGTTAAAACTTCTCAACCGAATTATCACCATTTTTCGATTATTTTTAAACGACTTCGAAAAGGAGGAGGTTCACAGTTCGACTGTATTTTTTCAAATTTTATTTTTTTATTTTTTAAATTTTTTATTTATTTTTATATGTTTGTTACCTCAGAACTTTCGACTGGGTGAACCGATATTGATGATTCTTTTTTTATTTGAAAGCTGGTGCTTTCCGTGTGGTACGATTTTAATTTGGTCCAGTTCTGACAATGAAATCCTTGAGAAAATCATATAAGTCTTATATTTGCATCAAGTATGTGCGCGACAAACGGACGAATAACTCAATATCACGCCAACCGATTTCGATGATTCTTTTTTTATTGGAAAGGATGTACTTAAGGGTAGTTTGATGAAAGTTTGGTTAGGTTCTGATTATGGGATCCATGACAAAGTAACGGAACTCTTCAATTCTTAAGAGCAAATTAACGATACTCGGCCGAATCTTAGTCGAATTAGTTAGTGTACTTCAGATTCACTAAAAATCAAAAAATAAACAAAATTTTTAACAAAACAATAAAACGACTTCAAAAAATGCACTAAAAAGTAAAAAAAATATTTCCTATTGTTCTACAACTTAATAATTAACTTACTTTTTCTATTCATCAATACCCCTTTCTGTAGCAATTCTCCCATACATAAAAGGCTCAACAGATAAAATCAGTCGAATCCTCAAAAGCAATAAAATCAAAACTTTTTATAAATCGGAAAATAAAATCTCGTCTCTATTAAGAAGTCCGAAAGACCACATTCCACTTGAATCACACGGGATTTATAAAATACCTTGTGGGGCGTGTGAAAAGGTGTATATTGGACGATGCAATAGAAAAATATCTTGTAGAATTGCAGAACATAAAGTAGATGTCACTAATAAACGCTTAACTTCATCCTTAGTTCAACACGTCCTTAATGAAGGTCATAAAATAGACTTCGATAATACAACAACAATAGCTAGCGTATACAATGAACCAAAAAGAATTTACCGCGAAGCAATAGAAATTTATAAACATAAAAATAATATGAACACCAGAAACGACTCCATAAGAATTCCCAACACCTGGAAAGTAATAATTGACGAAAATCCCCCAAAAACGGCATTTCCAAAATTATCAGAGGTACCCACAATTAGCCTAACCAATCAGGTCTCTACATGTAAACCGCCTGAGACTGCCGGTCCCACCTCCTACCCCCAGCACCATAAATCACAATCAACCCGGGTACTCCGTTCTAGCCATAGGAATTGATTTGCACTTACTTGAGTCTTGGATTCTGGACCGAACAGACTTGCGAAAGCTATCAGTTTGAGACAAAAGCTAAAGACATAAGGCCTCTGAAGATGGACAGTGTGATCTGTCCGAAACGTCAGGAGTTAAAAAGTCCTTCTCAGGACTACGTTACGCGGGTAAACCGAGAAAAGTGTTTTACATATATAATATTATATATATATGTATTGTGTATAATTTTGTATATGAAAAGCACGGGTAAACCACCCAGTGAAGCCAACATCATCGAATTGTGTATAAAATGTAAATATATTGCATCAAATACATAAATAAATAAATAAATAGGGCCGAAGCTACCAACCCCATGTGCTAAAACGACCGACCTCAAGCGTTAAAACTATGTTTTTTTTTAAAATCTTTTGGCAGATTTTATGACGTATCCCAAATGTTAAAATGACCGACCCCAAGTGCCTAATCAACCGATCCCAAGTGTTAACACAAAATTACTACAACTAAATAATCAACTTACTTTTTCTACTCATCAATATGTAGGTACGATTGTAATTTTTGGAGTCGGTGTCAGCCAAGGTACCAGGCCCTTATTCTTTAAAGAATCCAAAAGTTCAGTCGGTTCGGTGCCACATGACCGACACCAAATGTTAAAATGACCGACCCCAAGTGCTTAATCGACCGTCACCAAGTGTTTAAAAGAAGATTTTTTTTTGTATTATATGTATTACGCTTTAAACAATATATTGTTTAAAGCGTAATACATATATATTTAATTTAAATTAAAATAGACAAACATTCCAGGATTACAAATAACCTGACAACATTTGAAAATCTCCAACTACCACCACAGTGAGTGGCAAATGTTGCGTTTATTGTAATGGAGGACTTAACCAGCAGAGGAATTGAATATGCGACGCCTGGGTAGGACCCAAACGTGATGCCAACTCAGCCACTGACCAGCCTTGAAGATTTAACGTATATATACCCACTTGCGATTGATCTAAATGGTATTGTTTATTTCAATACTCGACCTAGAGACGTTGAATTGTTGAATATTCCATCAGAATTAAAAATCGCACGTCAAGTTGACTGGTTGCCGTTGGTTTGCTCGCAATGAAACTGTTTGTCTCTGGAGGGATTCGCCCACAAAGGTATCTGTGAGGACTCTTGAGCGGGAGGGGGAGGCGGGGAGGGCCCTTCGCGCCTTTCATCTCTGGAGAAAGTGGAGGGTCATAGGGACTTCAGCCATAGAGCGGGGGGCCTCCGATCTGCAAGGGCGGAGGGCCGATTTATTCAACGGTTTCAACGTGTTTCTAAATTGTGTTGCGAGCTAGCAGCTGCCCCTTCGTGAGCAGTGATTCAACTTCATTGACAACAAACTGTCCCCCAAAGAAGCCGCCAACTAAAGCTGCTACTATATTTCGTTCTGAAATTTGAAAAAAAAAGTAAGTATTGGAATTTTTTTAAACTTATTTTTTTAAAATTAGCTCCACAAAGAAGGAGAAGTAGTTCTGGGAAAGAAAAATGTATGAGAGGGTAGGAATATGGGGGTCAGTGTGTCGTATAAATCAAATTAAATCCTTCCTTCCTACTGCGGTGCAAGGCGAAGTTTCGAGTGAGTCCTACAGGAGAGGTCAAAAGGTCTCCCTCAACCGGTCTCTATTGATCCGGCCTGCCAAAACCCGGACAAAACTCACCCCATGATCCGTCCGCCCGTCTTTCCTGGACACACTGACCCCCACATTCTTACCCACCCCTAATACCCTTTTCTTTCCCAGAACTTCCTCTCCTTCCTTTCCTAAACAGACCCCCTCCACACAGCATCCCCAAAGATGACATAGACCATGGGGGGAATTATTTTCCTCAAAGCCTCCTATGTGGAGCTAACGTAAAAAAAATAAACTCCCTACCAACCGATTTTTATTTTAAATTTGATCTAAAAAATTTATTTTTATTTTTATTTATTTATTTATCTATAAAAGGTATATTTACATTACATTATTCGATGCCTGTCTCACTAGGGTATACCTGTGTTACAAATTTGGACTCGATTTACTCGAAAAAGAATGTTCATGTCATAAAAAGTTATTAAGGTTCACTAGTCACCCGCTTTCGCTACGAGTTTCCAAACACCGTGTGCAAGTGTGTTGTAGGCGTGTCTGGTGTGCCTGATTTAAGGTGAATTTTCATTACTAAGGGTTAAAATGCGATCAAACATTTTCAAAATCTGAAAATCCTTAATGAACAGGAAATTAATTTCATTTGCATCGAGGTCTTATTATCAACCAACGACATCCGTTTTCTACCGAATCGATATAAATCACAGTTCTAGAGATAATCTGTTCAGTGCCTCAAACGAACCAGATGCAAAAGCAATTTGAACAAGTTAACAGTATTAGAGTTTGAAGAGCCCTAAGGAAGGTCGGCAAGGTCAAAAAGGTTCGGCATTCTTCCATATTGGGTGTCCATTGATGGGGTCGCTAAGTGGGAGGATCTCAACATTCCTCCTCACACCAATCAAACCTCTTCAGGCAGCCCTCTCCCATTACATGACTCACTACTACAACCTGAATCCTTACTACCTTCAGGCTTCAGGTGTGTGGGTCTCGACAGGACACAGGACTTAGTTCGCTTGACTGCGTGCAAATTTGATTTGGAAGGTTCCCGTGATTAGCACCACCCTCACGGGACGGAAGGTTTTGACTTTC
The DNA here is from genome assembly GCA_917880885.1 of Limnephilus marmoratus. Classification (NCBI taxonomy): domain Eukaryota; kingdom Metazoa; phylum Arthropoda; class Insecta; order Trichoptera; family Limnephilidae; genus Limnephilus; species Limnephilus marmoratus. The sequence continues at coordinate 67,154,641 of OU862906.1, forward strand.
AACGATTTTATTCAATCATATTTTTACTCTTTATTGATAATCCCAGTTATAATTAATAGACCGTTTTTTGGCCACATTTTGGCAAATTTGAAAATATCCTCGAGCAATCGCTGGCCAAAATGTGGCCAATTTGTAGAGGTTTTTAAAACATTTATTGGATTTATTTCAAAAATTCCTGCGCATTGTATACTCCAATTATTAATAGAGATGTCTCGCATCTCTGAATCATTTATTATTACAAACATTCTTACGAACCATTGATCATGTATTATGTTAACATATTAATAAATGCATGTTCGAATTTATATTTATATCCATGATTATCAACTAGACCATAAAAAAAACAGAAGTAAATATAAGTCATCATCTTACTAATATTATAAACGCGAAAGTTTGTATGGATGTATGTGTGTTTGTTACTCTTTCACACAAAAACTACGGAATGGATTTTAATGATACTTTACAATAATAGAGCTCATACATCAGAATAACATATAGACTATAAATTATAATGCAAGCTAGGAAGGGGACGCGGGAGGGGAACGGGGACGCACGGGAAAGGTGATTCAGGGAGAAAAAATGTATTTCTTTGAATATGGAATTGCAACGCATGCCGGGAACTAGCTAGTATTTAATAATCTTTAAATAGGACAATTTCAAAATAAATAGTAAGAAAATCTTGCGTTTATAATTTTGACTATTATTTATATTTGTTGTATGAATAATAGTCAAATAAACGATCAAATATAGGTGCATTCAATGGCTTTCTTATACTATAAGCAGTTTTGAATATCACCACATTAAAATTTGCAGGCATGATTTTTTGAAAGAGTGATACGAAAATACGAAACTTTCCAAACTGAAGGCGCAAAAATTTATTTGAGCTCAAGGTTGAAATCGATTATATGGCGGAACCAAAAATATTGAAATACAAGAGATATGCCTTGATGGCCGCCTGACCGTCGCGCGTCGGCTGACTACTACCCAATGGGCATAGTTTGAATACGGAAAGTAGTTGATTTTTTTAAGGTGTGCTGTAGTATTTGTAAACAACGTAGTTTGAATACGGAAAGAATTCGTTCATTTGGTTGATTTTTTGAAGGTGTGCAGTTGGTTAACAATATCGGCGACACCAGGAAACACAGTCCCACCCAGTAAAAACTGCCGATAGCACATCTGTTATATGTCAATATCCTTGAGCGGAACTCTCTAGGGGTTAAAGATATTTTTCCTAATATTTTATGAGTTCACAAAACCATCACAAATTAGATTGATACAAAATAAACTGAAATCTTCATACGTACCTACGAAAATTTATTATTTCTTGAAAGCTAAAATAAAACATATAAATGTACATTGTCGATGCATAGATATGCCTGGGGTCAGGGGCGGCCCTAGGGCAGTGCGAACGGTGCGACCGCACAGGGCGCCGTCATAAGGAGGGCGCCGAAAACATCGACCACTGATCGACCATCTATCGATCGTGCGCTTAAATCGTGTGGTCGTTGCGGGGAGCAAGCAGTTTTGCCAACGTTTTGTTGATACTAATGCAGAAGAAGTCAAAGTACGAGAGTGTTTCGTTGCTTACAAGCCGGTAAGTGACTCGTCAGGAGAAGGGCTCACTGGCCTGTTTCTTGATGGAATTGTGCATGAAGTTGACTTGGATACGAACGATTGTCAAGGTCAAGGGTATGATAATGGTGCTACTCTTCAGTTCATGATTAGCTTTTGAATCTTCACGAAGAAACGAATGACTCAATTGCTGCATCAGAGGCTTTATAACTGATTCAGAACATGGAGCAATTTGAATTCATAGTTACAATGGTAAAGTAGTGTGGTAGCTTGGTACGATATACTTTTTCAAGTAAACATTGTAGTAAAGCTATGCAGTCTGAAACTATGGACTTAGCAAACGCATCGCAATTTCTGAAAAACTGCTCGAAATTTGTGAAGCAGTACCGGAATTATTAGGCTGCTCAAATAACAGCTAAGGAAACAGCTTCCCGGGCTGGGATAGATTCTACGTTTAAGCCAATTCGATCCCGAAGAAAGAAGCGATTATTTGAATATGAAGCTGCAGATGAGACAACAAATCCCTAAGAACTGTTTAAAAGTAACGTCTTTTACCCTATGATAGATACAATTGAAAATGCATTGGTCACTCGGTTTGGACAATTATCTAAATTCAATGATACATGGTTTTTTTTGTATAACATCAAAATAATTCCGGATAAGTCTTCTTTAGAAAAAGCCTGTGCAGATTTGCTTCACCGATGGGGAAAAATGTGATGTCTCTAGTCGCGAAATGGTTAAAGAACTTTTGAGAAATCTTGAGCAGAGCAAGTTCAGCAGAGCCTCTACAAGTTCTTCAACTTTAAAAAAAATGATTGGCAGGATATATTCCCGAATGTGTGGACAGCGCTTCGGATTTTGCTGACCATCCCTGTAACTGTCGCCAAAGGAGAACGAAGCTTTAGTAAATTGAAACTAATTCAAACGTACTTTCGTTCAGCTATGTGTCAAGAAAAACTTTCAGATCCTGCAATTTTATCAATTGAGAATAATATTAGCCAAGGGTTAAATTATTCTGATTAAATAAAAAAATTCGCAAGCGCGTAAGGAAGAAAAGTTGTGTTCTAGAGTTTTTATTGATTTCGCAGATTTAATTAAATAAATGTAATCAAACATACATATTTTTCAGTTATTATTTCTCATCCGTCCTACTAGGTACTTCAATTAAAGTTGCATAACTGCATAGAAAGAGCTCTATTTTTTGTTAGGAGAGGGGCGCCGCCAAGAGATTTCACACCACCTAATAATTTAGCTAGGGCCGCCCCTGCCTGGGGTCCTAGCATGGTCGATCGATAAGGGTTGGTAGGATAACTTCTCAATCCCCAGGACAACACTGCACATTGCCAACATTCAAACAACAGTTGACGTCGAATATATTATGAACACTTAGTCATTTGTCATTATGGACCGTTACTAATTCGTTGGCGATCTGCATTCATCTAGGTAACGATGAGAATATACCGAAAGTTATCCTATCAATCCTTATCGATCGACTGCGCTGGGGGGCTGGAGCTCAAGCACGGTGAAATCGATAACTTTACAAAATCGGATCGATAGGCGTAACGTCCGATGATTCTAAGTATATCGATATCCCTAGCACAGTTTCACTGTTGATAGCCGAATCGATATTGGCAGGGAATAAATAAGGAATCGATATACGCTGGCAACATTAGGATATGGGGATGGGGGCTCCATCGAAGTCAAAGTAAAGTTAGCCTCCCAAAAACTAGGCGTACTGTACAGGGCCCGCAGATACTTTAATAGTACATAACTGTTAACCTTGTACAAATTACAAGTGCGCCCCATGGTTGAATTTGGCAGCCACCTCTGTTCTGGAGCTCCAAAATACCTGAAAGATACCCTCGACTCTGTGCAGAAACGTGCGGTCCGTTTGATGGATTCTCCCATCTTAAAAGACGGATTGCAATCTTCGGAGGCACAGGCTTCGGGTGGGAATGCAGTCCTTCTTCTACCTTCGGGTATTACAATGGAAGATGCTCCGAGGAACTAACGTCATTGATCCCTTCGACACTGGTGCATAGTCTGGAAACACGCCAAATGCGTGCCCAACATATGTACACGGTTGACATTTGTCACATGAGAACGGGTCGCTTCTTCGACTCGTTCTTGTGTTCAACAGCTCGGCGGTGGAACGATTTGCCGGCCTCTGTTTCCTCCTTGCTACAACATGGGTCTCTTCAAGACCAATTTTATTTCCTTTCTCTCCTCAAAAAGACCCTCCACGCAGCATCTAAGATGACATCCTGTGTGGAGTTAATGTAAAAAAAACTCTAAAAATAAAAATAAAAATGCAGTTATTTAAGTTAGAAGGTCATTATTCATTAAAAATAAATAAAAAAATTGGACTGGAGTTCTCTATTACGTAAAAATATTAATAATTTGGCAATTTTGAATTAAAATACTAACCTAAGTATGCTTTGGTAGTCCGCATTTATTTTTGACGCTAAACGGGAGTTTATTTGTTCAGTACGTTTTTTTTCAGATTTTAACCATAGCGTCAACCTATTGCACCTTAGATGCAGTATTTATCTCTGTGGATCGCGTATACGATTTCTTTCATTTCTAAAAGCCCCGTTAGTTCAATACGTTAAATAAATAAGCTATTAATTTTGCATAACGTTCCTCATAATTCAAATAAATTGATAGTTAAACGAAACCTATCTGATACTATGGAATCCGGGCTAAAATTTATAAATCGTTGGTCGGAATTTCTCTTACCCTTTGTTGACCGTGATCGCAAATACTAATAATTGACCATAGACTTGATTTTTTTTTTTTTGTTTATTAAGACATATTACATTATTATACATTAGTTTTGTATATTTTCAAGGAATCAGTAATTTTTCGAAGTTGGTATAAGTTGTGATTGCGCGAGTAATTGGTGAGTTACTCGCTGCATTCATTGATATATATAATTAGATGAGACAATAAGCGAATAAATTGGTTCGACGGATTTGAAGGTAGTACCTCCAATTCTCTATTTCACGCATTTAGTGGACCAAAAACCATCGTGTCGTGTTTGTCATTTGAAATACATCTGGCAAGCGTATGTGTAAAAGGCGTTCGTGCAATGTATGGAACGGACTATTCAGACTGTTGAACGTTCGAGTCCTTACTACGCTGTACCCTCAGTCTAAGGACACCTGCGTTCTTGTACATTTTTGCAGGTATATTTACATGGCGGCTCGCGCTCGGTGTGGAGTCTATTGTAAGTCCCTTAAATGTTTCAATACCCGGCTTCAGAGCATTATATTTTATACATTTTATAAATATAAGACAAAAGGTCTCGATAAACTACTTTTTAGTAGTTTGTATAACGGGTTCTTTACATTAAAGTGATTTAATAGTTACATTTTTACAATTAAAGATATAAAATTAAATAAAAAAAATTACAGAAATATACTTAGAAACATTTTTACAATTATAGATATAAAATAAAATAATTTTTTTACAGAAATATACTTAGATAAAAGAAAAATTATGAAAACGTGAATAACAATTTTAAAGTCTTTAGTTATTGTAAGCTAATACAAATTAGTTCTTTCCGTAAGCCAAGTCTTCAGTAAGTTCACCAATTGTTTGTTTTGGGTACAGTTTTAAATTTCAGCTGGAAGCATATTTAAACAACTGAGAATCATGTAATTTAACGTTCTTTGTCCATATTTATTTGTATGTTTAGGTACAATTAGTCTTTCATTAAAGTTAAAACGAGTATTATGGTTGTGTTCCAGCCTGTTTATATATAAAAGGGTTATTTATGTGCTGAAACTCGTTCCAGAACTCGCGACCGCGAATGGCGCGATGTCTTACTCGTAATTGAAACTTTGAATGCAATATTTTCAATAGCATTTTTTTTCTTTTATAGTAATTAAGGTGAATATAAAGATTTTTCTATAAAATATTTGTATTAAGCGTAACCAGTGATTTCGAAAGTTTACCAAAAATAGGCGCTGCAACAGTAAAAAATAACTAGGTTGATTAATATAAGTGATGAACTTTGATGTCGTTGTATGCGGCCCTCTACTTGAAAAGTCTGTAAACCCCTGCTTTGCAATCGCATTCGTGCCAGTTCGGTCAGTGGCGGCGTAGGGTAGTTTGGTACCCGGGGCGGTTTTGTATTGAGCACCCCTACTTAAAATAAAACACCAAATACTAAACAAGCTTACGAGACTTAATTTTACTAATATATTCGATCACATTGTCCTAATTTATTACCTGTCTCTTTCAGTTGATGATTGGTTAGTCGCGCTTGGCTCATTGTGGACCTAAGTACGATTTTAATAATTTTAACTCTGAAAAGCTTCTTTCACACGCAGCCACCAGAATATATATTTAAAAAAAATCTCAAGCCACGATTACATTGAGCGAGTTTACAAGCTACTAGCCGGCGTATTCACTATCTGCTAGTGAACTCGCTCAGTGTTATCATATTATTTGCTAACTAGCAGATTTTTACACTGATGGAGTTTACTAGCAGATAGTGAATACTCCGGCTAGTAGCTTGTAAACTCGCTTAATGTAATCGAGGCTTAAGACAGAGCGCCAAGCTTGGAACATACTCAAAATAGTCCCATTTTACGATGAATCTGAGAAGCTCCAATGTAGTCCATTGAACTGCTTCTTGGGCAGAAATGTTGGCGCCTTCCAATTGCCGCCTCAACCGTAAAATCTCCAATACATTGTCTTTTGCTGAAAATTCATCGTAAATTTCTAACAGATTTGGAACCATTCCACTTCTTCTGGTGGTGTTACCAACGTTTTAGGCTGAATAACACTAAATGTAACCAGCATAAAATCCGTTGCCCTGTAACGATGGTTTAATTCTTCGTTAAATCTATCGTGACATTATAACATTGCTTTCTGCAGCTCCTCTGATAATGGAAGTCCAGCATCTCGGGCCATTTCAGCAGGCATACGTTTTAGAAATCTTCTCCTTTCTCTTTTTCCTTCGGAATGTCTTCCTCGCATTTTTTTATTGCGTAGCAAATAACCTTTTCCATTATTTGGTTACGAAGAATTTGAAGAAAATTTTTAAGAGCTTTAATTTTTATTACACACTTTCCAATGATAGTCCAGATTTTTATATATACTTTTTTGTCTGATTAGCTTCTTCTAGGACTTCACACCAAAAGGAAAGATAGCATAGAAAACTGAAGTCACACAAAGCTGGCATGAGTGTTGATGCTACTTCTCTTGCTTCGACGCTTTCTTTGCTGTGCTGGGAAGTGAATGTTGATACAACCATATCAAAATTATTCTTCAGTGATTTAACAGCGTCGTGATGAGCACTCCATATTATCTTTGATAGTCGTTTAAAGGACACACCTATATTTTTTCATTAGTATTTCACCCCGCGCTCGATGTTAGGTACGCGCGGTATAAGATCAGACAATTTTGAAGGCGGGCATTGGTACCGCCGCCCCGGGAACCTTTATTGGATAACCGACACCTCTGCCATAGGTCACCCCAAGTGGTACGCTACTTTTTGTGATTTAGTAGAGGTGCCCGGGTTGATGGGGTGAGGTTTGACTAGTCTTGGAGGCGGTTGACCAGGACACACTGAACCCCAAATTCCTGCCCACCCCTTAAACCCTTTTCCTTCCCAGAACACTCCTCTCCTCCCTTTCCTTAAAAAAACCCTCCACACAGCATCCCCAAAGATGACATAGGCCCTGAGGAAAATTATTTTTCTCAGGGCCTCCTGTGTGGAGCTCATGTAAAAAAACTCAGGAGGCCCTGAGGAAAATAATTTTCATTTATTTTAATTTTTTAAATTTTATGAGTAAAATCTCAAATTATAATATTTAATTAAATAAAGACAATATTAGCGAAACTCAATCGAAAATTTGGAGACAGAAAAATCAGAAAAGATATTGGCTCCGCTGGGACGCGAACCCAGGACCAGCGGAGCCAATATCTTTTCTGATTTTTTGTCTCCAGATTTTCGATTGAATTTCGTTAATATTGTCTTCATTAATTAAATAAAAAATAAAAAAAATCCTCGGGGACTATGTCATCTTAGGGAAAGAATGCGACATGAATTCATTCTTTTAGGGAATTAGAAATTATATTCGAAAAAAAAAAGAAAATATAGTTGCGATGCGTTTCAAAATATGTATTAGTATCTATGCAGGTAGCTAGGTACAAGAGTAGGTAGTTATTTATTGTTATGTCTTTATAGAGGGAGATTTTGTGCATTTTTTGGCTGTACGAGTGAGTTGTCGTTGTCACCCCCCGGTGCTTGGTACCCGGGGCGGACCGCCCCCTCCGCCCCCCCCTTACGCCGCCACTGAGTTCGGTAGATAACGGAAAGTGTCGAACTACCCCTCCCGTACGCCTCCGCAAGCCTGAGATGAACACGAATCTGGAATATATTTGTAAGGCATGGCGCCTCTATTGTATATCTCTATGGCTGCATTAGTGTTGTTAGCTTCAATATGAAAAAGAGAAGTGTGCCTGGTATGCCTCATTGGGACATTTAAACCAATGACAGATAGAATTCAGGACTATCTATTTTATTGTTTAGCAGGTTATATAGAAACAACAGATCTGACAATGTGCGTTTTTTTTGTGAACTTAATATGTTATTGTAGTATTGTTGTATTTCTTGAGTAAATTTTTCAAAAATGTATTACGTGTACTTTCTACTAAATCTATGTATACCTTAAATTGAGGATTCCTAGAAGATGGATGTGGTCAATATCGTATTGATATGAGGTTATATCGTTCGACCATGCTAGGTATCCTGATCCATTCATTTATTTATTTATTTATTGAAAAATAAGAAATACATGAAAAACATAAGCTGCAAATCTCATTAGGGCATTCCTGTATCGAGATATGCAGTTTTACAATGTAATTTAAACAAAAAAACATATATAAAAACTTAATAAATTTTAATTATAAACCTACAAAAGAAGCACTGAGAACAATTATACAGACATGGATTATTAATAATTTAATTATCGCTGGGCAGTATGCTCTTCGTTGGCAACAATATGATGATAACAATGCATTCATAGGGTGACCATATCACAGTAGCATTTAATTATTAACAGAAAATAAAGATTGGTAAATAACAACAACTATATAATATCAGGTAAATAATAATGAACTATTATGTATATTAAGAATAATAATAATTAAGTAATAAATTTATATAGTTTATGTAATAAATATAATATATTAAGTAGATAAATATAAATAAATTAAGTAGATAATATTTAATATAATTATGAGTAAACAATAATAAACAATTTATTAATAAGTAAATGTTATGAAAATAAATTGATATGAAAATATCTGGAGTCGGTGAATTATATTCCCATTTGGTCTCTAGTAGGTTGACATGTTGTTCTTGTATTGTTTTGTATTTATAATACTTATATAGTGCAATTGCATAACGTGGATTCACTAGATGATCATTTGGGGAAGTGTGTGAAAGGGTTTAGTTTTTCCTTCTTTTTTTTTTTTTTTGGGGGGAAAATTTAACCCGGACATTTAAATCTGGTGCGTAAAAAATAAGTAAATAAACATAAGTAAATTAAGTACATAATAATTATGAGTAAATACTAATAAACAATTATATAGTACAGTAAGTAAATTATGATACGAAAGAAGTAGATAATAATAAGTAAATACTATAATAAGCAAATTAAAAAGTACATAATAATATATAAGTTAAGTACATACACAGTTATTAAATATAGATTGTATGAAATATAGCTTCATTCCAGAGTGATTTATGATATAAGCTGCAACATGGGTAATCCAAAACCTCACTCTCAGTTACTATACCTACATATTTTCACCATTTTCTTGAATAAATGTAATGTACCAATAGTCTTTATTTTTTCATTGAGCATATTATAAAGCAACGGAGCTTTATATGAAAAACTTCTTTTTCCAAAGGATGTTTTGGTATAAACCGGCTGATACAGAAGAGCCCAATCTAGTATTGCGCACTTGTTGAGATCTTTTCGCAGTGATAATGTTGTTGAAAAATTTACAGAGAGCCTGTATTATGTATAACTGCCTTATTGTCATAATTTTGCTTTCGCTATATAGTAACTGTGATGAATACATAAAACTTTTCTTGAACATTATTTTTAAAATTCATTTTTGTGCAATATTTAAAGGCTCTAGAGTAGTCTTATGACAAGAACCCCAACAAATAACGTTATATGAAAGCATTGATTGAACAAGAGCATAGTATACAGTTTTTAGTGTAATTTTGTCCAATATATTTCTTAGAGTCTTGAAGATATAGGTTAGGTCTTTTATTTTTTTGTTAATATATTCATTGATGTGCAAGAAGTTCCAGAAATTTAATGTATAATACGAACAAGATTTCCCACGCGACGGAACGATTATTAGACCTCGACAATTTTTAATTAGTGTGCGGTATAATTATTTGCAGGTCGTGAGGGTGTATCCCGCGGTGCTATAAATTAGGACAATCACCAACACTAGCCGGAGCTAGGCTAGAGTAGCATGGTGTGATGTGGTTCTAATGCATAGCTCCCGCTTCTCTCTGGAACCACGTCAAACCAGGCTGGCTGCTTGCTGCAGCTATCTAAAGAGATTGGGAGGCTTCGAGACGGAAGCTCCTTAGCACCTCCACCGACTTGATTAAAACGTTTACTTGGCAAATTAACTTCCATAAAGATACCAACAGCTAAGCGTGCGCCTCCAGAATCTGTATTTTATAGAAGCGAAGCGTTTTAAGCGAGGCTAAATGAAATTTTCTGCGGGAGAGTTATGGGGGGAGAATAAAATGTCTAACGGCTGGACTTGTGTACGTTGTATCTACATTGTTCACTGGAGAATATTACTCCAGCAGAATGCTTAATTTGTTACTCCGGAATTCTGGAAGATAACTCACATTTTTTTTATTTTATTTTAATTTTTTTTTCTTTTAAGTGGATGAATCTAGTCTGTGTAGAGCTTAGATAAGAGAAGTGGTGTAGAGTAATACCATGTGTTTTGTGTGAATGATTATTTGATTTTTTTTGGAAAAACTCATGTTATGAAAACTTCTGAAAGTTATACCTATCAATGTAATATTTCATTTAAGAAGAACTAAAAAACCTCAAAACGAATGCACTCGAATTTGCACTATTTTTCTTGCAATTGTTCCTAATTTTAAATGTTTTTCAGCAAGTGATGGTTAGGAAGAGGTAGGAACTGGATAAATGACATCCCGGTAGGAACTAAGCATATTCTCATTTAAAAACCAAACAATTGCCGTTGATACTCGTATATACGAGTTATTGGAGGGGACCCCACCACTTTCCCAACGGCGTTATAAGGAAACACATGGTTTCCTCCTTCACCGCACACGTCAAGACTCTACTTTTTTTTGAACGACTCTAGATTTCCAATGTCCATGCATACGGGGTTAGTAAGCAGTATGCAAGTACTTACATTAACATTATACAAAAGATAAATAGAAGTAGCAGCCCTTGGAATAATTCTTCTGAAATAGTTAACATAAAAATGAGATAATAGTGTTAGTAAAGGAAAAATAAAAATAACGGCTATAATCAGTCGAAGAAATCTTCGGAAAATAAAATAAGTAATGAGGAAAAAACAGTAAGAAGATTATGTTATAATGTAAGTAATTACTATAATAGCAGAAAGAAAATAAAATATATAAAAAGAAAAGCCAGAGAAAGTATTCGATAAACGATTTAGCTAATAATATAATACGCTATTTCAATGTGAAATAAAATAATCTCTCGTTGTTAGAGCACTACGCAGTAATGCCGTACCACCAACATCCAGCCTTGCTAAGATTATACAGGGTGTCCGGGGGTAAAGTGCGTTAACTTCGGGAGGTGATTCTACATGATGGTGGGAGTAAAAAAGATTAACAACTTTTTCCGAAATTCCAACATTTTTTTCCCGTACAAATAGACGTACCTACTAAAATTCCTTAGTGTGAGGAACGATCTTACTTGCTGAGCGCCGGCAGGCACGATTGTGGCAACATTGCATGGTTGTGACTGGCCCGTATCGTAACAGCGGAAAATAATAACTGGCCGCACACGCTTGTCTATTTTTATCTTTTTACCACAAAATAACCCCTAAAAGTTGGAATTTCGAAAAAAGTTGTTAATCTTTTTTACTTATAATATCATGTAGAATCACCTCACTTTACCCCCGGACACTCTGTATACATGAAGGGTCTTGCAATAGGGATGCTCCAAATTTGGTAGGTTACAGCAGCCACATTGTTAAAGTGACATTTGTCAAATTTGTTGTTAATTGTTTTTAGTGTACGACAAATTACCATGTCAGATTATAGTGTTGAACAATGTGTGCAAATCATTAAATTTGATCAAAAATGCATGGTTATCTCCCGCGGCGGCGACGTGAACTGGCTACCAAGGTTGCCTTTAGACTTCTTCCTTAGGGGCTATCTTCAATCGCAGCTCTACATGAATAAACCGCAAATAATTGACAAAGTCAACACAACAAAGCCACCCGGCAAATTCAGTCAGATTTGCGATAGTCATTGGAAATTGAACCTCCCGAATAAGTGCAACCAAGCAAAGCGGCAGCGGACATTTGGACAATTTTATATTCACATAATGCCATAAAATATGCTTTCAAATAAAAGAAAAATTGAGTGAATATCTCACACCAAACCTTATTTAGATTTTAAAATCGAGCTGAAATACTCTTTATATATAGGTAGACTTACTAATCTTTTTTCCACTCTTCGTCTCCTACCAAGCAAGGGATAAGTTTGTGACTGCGGCAGGCAGATTATTAAATAGAATAGTTTTTATGGACAAAGTTTAGTTTTATTGGGGCGCTCTACTCGTGGTGTGCCCCTCTCCCCTTGCCCGCCTTCCCCCGCACTCCAGAGATGAAGGATTCGGGGGAAATGATTTTACTTTACTCGTAAAAATTTGAAAAAAATACGGCTTATTAATTTGATGACAAAATCCCGTGAAACATAATTTTTACGATAAAAATTGGTTTTTGAATAAGGATTTGGCACAACTCTAAAAATTTTTGGTGATAAATATGGTTTCGTAGAAATTTGTTCCATCTTTTTGATGTTCGGAGGTTACAGATTTGATATCCGGTAAATGTTTTGCTCTGAAGAAAATAATTTACCTTTGAAGATGCTGTGAGGAGGGTTTTTTTGAGGAGAGGATGGAGTGAACATGGGTCTTGAAGAAACCCATATTGTGGGAAGGAGGAAACACAGAGGTCAGCAAATCGCTCCACAGCCGAGCTGTTGAACTCAAGAACGAGTCGTAAAAGCGACCCGTTCTCATGTTACTTATGATGGTTTGAGTCTAGAGCCCTAGACCTTCCCTCCAGCCGCTACTGCTAAGAACAATAATATTTTAAAATAAATTAACTTTTTATTTACGTTAATTCCACAAAAGAGGCCGCGAGGAAAATAATTTCCCTCAAGGTCTATGTCATCATTCGCGATGCAGTGTGAAAGGTCTTTTGTGGAAAGGAAGGAGTCGAACCTGGGTCTTGAAAGTAGTAGGAGGGAGAAAAGGAGGGGAGATGTTGAACTCAAGTCCCCAGGGTTATCCTGGCTTTATACAGAGTTTATATAGAGTTTTTTCGAAATCAGACGTAGACAGTGACCTTCCTCTTGTCTTGACGGTGAAGTGTTAAAAATTTTAAAAACTTCGAAAAAAACTGTAGATTTATATACAAATCAAATTCACGCTGACGTCCATCTTATAGCCGCCCGCCACAGACTCTCTTCGAAATGGTAAATCGAACCTGCAATAATTATGGGGTTGCACGGAACTATTTGCTTTCTTTCAATCGAAATATAGTTTAGATTACATTACCCATAATATAAATATGTACTACAGAATTTCGATGTATCAATGGTGCAGAAGTACCAGGGAGTTGGTGACTCTTACATTACTAGCTAGTCTACCAGTAGCTTTTTTTTTGCTGACCGGACAACTCAGAATGAAACCAACTCAGGACCACCTCAGAAAAGTCATTAAAAGTGATGAAAAAAATTAATAAAAAAATTGTTAAATAGGTAACGCTAGCTTAGGGTTAAGGGTTATTTTAAAATTATTTTTTCATAGCTTTTAATGACTTTTCAAAGAGGTGTTGTGTTGACTTTATTTTATGTTGGCATGGAACCCTTTTTTTTACATTAACTCCTCACGGGAGGCCTGAGGTAAATAATTTCCCTCAGTGTCTTTACCATATTTGAATATGCTTAGTGAAGGGTCCTTTTTGAGGAGAGGAAGGAGTGAACTCGCGTCTTGAAGAGACCCATGTTGTAGGAGCGGGGGGAAACACGGAGGCCGGCATATCGTTACCTAGCCGAGATGTTGAACTCAAGATCAGTCGAAGAAGCAATCTTCCGAACAGGCCCTCCATTGATATGCTTGGTGTAACCCTAAGTGACCAGCTCGGGTATGGGGGCTCCATCGAAGCCTGAGTAAAGTTAGCCTCCCAAAAACTGGGCGTACTGTACAGAGCCCGCAGATGCTTTAATAGTACAAAACTGCTAACCCTGTACAAATCACAAGTGCGCCCCACGGTTGAATTTGGTAGCCACCTCTGGTCTGGATCTCCAAAATACCTGAAAAATACCCTCGACTCTGTGCAGAAACGGGCGGTCCGTTTAATAGATTCTCCCATCTTAACAGACGGATTGCAATCTTTAGAGCACAGGCATCGGGTGGGAATGCTATCATTATTCTACCGGTATTACAATGGAAGATGCTCCGAGGAACTAGCATCATTGATCCCTTCGGCACCGGTGCATAGTCGGGAAACACGCCAAACGCGCGCCCAACATTTGTACACGGTTGATATTTGTCACATGGGTCGTTTTTTCGACTCGTTCTTGTGTTCAACAGCTCGGCTGTGGAATGATTTGCCGGCCTCTGTGTTTCCTCCTTCCTACAACATGGGTCTCTTCAAGACCAATGTTCATTCCTTCCTCTCCTCAAAAAGACCCTCCACACAGCATCCCAGATGACATAAGCCCCGAGGGAAATTATTTTCCTCAAGGCCTCCTGTGTTAAGTAAGTAAAAAAAATTAATTAGTAGTAAGTAAATTAATTAGTAAAAAAAAGCGACCCGTTCTCATGTGACATGTACATATGTTGAGCGCGCGTTTGGCGTGTTTCCCGACTAGTTCCTCGGAGATCTTCCATTGTAATACCGGCAGAATAAGAACATATACCTAAGCCTATACTCTAAAGATTCCAATACGTTCCTTTTTTAATATATTAACTCCACCCAGGAGGTTCTGAGGAAAATTATTTCCCTCAGGGCTTACGTCATGAAATATGCTGTGTGGAAGGTCTTTTTGAGGAGAGAAAGGAATAAACATAGGTCCCGAAAGACCTATGATTTAGGAAGGAGGAAACACAGAGGCCGGCAAATCGTTCCATAACCTTTAACTCAAGAACGAGTCGAAGAAGCGACCCGTTCTCATGTGACAAATGTCAACTGTGTGCATGTTGGCGCACGTTTGGCGTGTACATGTACTGGTGCCGAAGATATCAATGATACTATTTCCTTCAATCAATGATGCATCTTCCATTGAAATAGTGGTAGAACAAGGATAAAATTCCTACCCGACGCCTGTGCTAAAAAGATTGCAATCCGTTTGTTGAGGCCGACCTCGAGGAATCTAGCTAACGGACGGCCCGTTTCTGCACAGAGTCGAGGGTTTTTCAGTTATTTTCGAGCTCAAGACCAAGGTGGCTGCCAAATTTTAATAGCCAATATTTACATTACAGGGATTCTATAGCAAACGGACCGCCCGTTTCTGCACAGACTCACGTTTTTTGGGTATTTTGGGACTCCCAACCAGAGATGGCTGGCAAATTCAACAGTGGGGCAAACTTGCGATTTGTGTAGGGTCACCAGTTGTTGTGTACTATAAAAGATTCTGTATTTTGATGTAGGACGCAAGTTCTCCCGTTGAATAAATTCTCCTTTTAGATGTATTATGAACATACGAAAATATAACTACGTAACTATGCTAGCGGTTGAGAGAGCGAAATAATGGAGCAAAAAGATAGACAAGTGATTTTCCATGCTTGCTTTTAGACATTTTTATTTAGTAGCGCGGTGGATTCTGCCGGAGATAAATTGAAGAATTTTTTATTAGGATTACTCGTTACTCTTCTTCTTAAGGGGAACGGATGCGCGGCCCGTTTCATACAAAACTTAATTTTGGTTTTGAGGCCAAATAACTCAACCAAACTGAAAAATATATATTTTTTAATCGGTATTGCAAATTTCTAGTGGCAATCTGCGACGTTTTATTTATTTTTGCTTTTTATAATTAAAAAAATCAATTTCCATAATTTTAGAGGCAACTTTGGCATTTTTTTGTTAGATAATTATATTTATTTAAAAAACGATCTTACCCTACCTACTGAGTTGACACAATGAAAAAAAATAAACAACATAAAAATCACTTCTTTAGGTTGAAATTTTAATAAATATACAACAATTATTTGTTAACATCGTAAATCATTCGTTTGTAGGTAATTTGCATTTACCCCTATCAAAAAGCTTTTTCGAACATGTTTTTATTTTTTTATTTTATACTAGCTAGTTCCCGGCATGCGTTGCTTAATAAAGAAATTGTTTCTCCCTGCTTGTCCTTTCCCACTCGTACCGTTCCCCTTCCGCCTCACCTTCCACCTCCCCTTCCTCTCCCGCATCCCCTTCCCCTCACGCGTTCTCACTCCACTTTCTCCGCCTTCCCTTTCTACCGAGTTCCCTTCCCCCTTCCCGAATTCCCCTCCCCCTCCCGCATTCCATATATTCAGTTCTGGTACATTCAGTTTTCAAACAGCTCGCGTGCACTCTATTGAATTTCTTTTATACAAATTTCATAATGCCAGTGCTCACCAGTATACATAGAAACCTTCGCGGGTCTGCTCACAACAGCTCACCAAAGTTTCCTTGCAATCGGATGAACGGTTCAGCAATGCATTTTCATGACGCCAGAGCTCACTATTATATTGTATAGAAAATAGAAACCATCGCGGGCATACACACATCAAATCCCAAGAGTTTCATCGCAATCGGATGAACGGGTAGTTTGATGATGCCAGAATTTACTATTGCATATAGAAACCAGGCATACGCACTTCAAATCCCCAAAGTTCCATCGCAATCGGATGAATGGTTTAGCAATGCATAGACATCTCATATACATATATACAAACCTAGAAGCAAGCATATTTTGATTTTTTATCATCTAAAACTCACAAATAATTGGCAAAGTTGCCCCCAAGGGCTGCCCACTCCCAGCCGTTCCACTTAAGCGATAAGATAAAGTATTTGGGCAGGAATCTTCATCCGGATCGCTAATCTTCGCAAGATTCACCGTCTTAAAATCTTCTGCCCCCTATGTGACGTGATGGATGTTCTTCTCAATGGTGGAATAAGTTACGTAAATAATCACAAGCGCGCAATTTATTTTAATACCTTTTTAAAAAATACAAAGATTTTATAAAATATTGTTTTTTTTTATTAGAGTAAGGCTCTAGACTAGCAAGTCGGAGGTCGCGGGTTGAAATCCCGCAAGCAAATTCCTCAGGATCTATATTATTTTTGGGGATGCTGTGTGGATGACCCATTTTAGGGAAAGGAAGGAGAGGAAGTTCTGGGAAGGAAAAAGGTATGAGGGGTGAGTAGGAATTTGATATGTTCAGGAGCGACAAATGAAAGCATGAATCCACTCCAGTCGCAAGGGTCCCGCTGGACAGGTCAAAAGGTCTCCCTCAACCAGTTTCTTTCGATCTGGCCCGCCACGCAGTAGGTGGGCAAAATCATCCGCCGCCAAGACCTAGACAAATCTCACCTCATGAAACAAACGTATCGAACCACTTGGGGTGACCTTCGGCAGGGATGTAGGTTTTCTTGTGTCGCTCTCCATAGAGAGAAAAAAATGACCTTATTTTTAAACACCCGAGGTCTCAAAATTTGCGTGTGATCTGTAGCTATTCGAAAACATAAAAATAAATCAAAATTGTTGTTATTGGCTCGCTAAAATAGCCGGAAGTTTTGAAAAAAAAATAGATTTCCTGATTTGGAAAAAAAAAAACAAAGGGTCCATATTTAATATTTCGTAGAAAACTTAATTTTTATTTTGGAAAATATAAGTGATGTGTTTGTTAAAAATATAAAACGGAAAAATAACACCTCTCTGGATAAAATTTGTATTTTTGTTGACTTATTTTGTATTCAAAAACGTTTTTTCTTCACTTTTTTCAACTGTACGTAGTTTTTTAACAACAAAAAACGTGAAAAGGTAAAATTAATGAAAAAAAAAATTACCTTACCTAATTTAAAAAAAAATGTTTTAGGTTTTTTGTCTGATTTTCAATGCATTTTAGCGAGTTAAAAAACCTTTAAAAAAATAAACGCCGTTCTCACTTTCTTTGTAAGATGCAACTTTTGAGAACTTAGATTTCTGCATTCAAAAGTCAAAATAATTGACACACCTTAGCGTAGGTTATCCAATAACTGGTTCCTGGGAAGGCGGTTCCCAAACTCGCCTCTAAAATTGAAAAATTCATACCTTTTGTTATTCCTTATTAACAATCAGAACAAAAAATTCAAAATCCTAATTATCTGTAATAATTTAGGAGAAGCACGAGACCGAACGACAATATTAAATAAATAAATAAATAAAAAGAAAATACTTTGTTTTACGTCACTTTATTGATATAAAAAAACTAGCTGTTAAAAACCCGTTCCACAGGTTTTTACTGCTAGGCCCTGCGGTGGCTTTTGGTTCGGATTCGCCCAGTTGGTGTTGGTGACCATTTTATAGATCCAATCTCGGATCCACTGCAGCTAGTCGCCGCGACAAAGTAACCGAGACAGAGCAATGACGTCATATGTAATATATAGCCACTTAATACAGGATGTATCACCGTCAATCTTTTGATATCCGGAGGGATACCACATATTCACAAATTCGTAGCAGTTATTCTTACCTAGGGGGGAAACGTCCCCGTCCGACCTGCTGACGGAAGTAGCGACATCTTATGTAAAATTCTTGAATTCGAAACCGAATTATAATAGTAGCTTTATGTGAAATTCTGCGTACACAGATATTATTTGTGGCGCGGCGCGTACGCGTGGCGTCCGACATGCACCCGTAGCTGGGTTAACCACGCAGACCTAGACGCTACGGTATTAATAACGTTAGATAATTAATAAATAGCCCGGGACCCCAGGATAATCAATATATATTATAAAAGAAAGTCCAAAAAAATGTGCGGAACGCAAAAACTCCGAAACGAGTGCCGGTACGATCAAGATAGTTATATGGTATGGTAGATCTCTATCCCCCCTAGGGAATAAGGGTATTCGTTTTTACCTAAAGGGCTTGCTTTTGAAGATATAAGGGCTGAAAATTCTAAGAAGACTCTAGAAACTTCAAGAAGATTCCGGAAACTTCTAGAAAATTCGGTAAGACTCTGGAATGTTCTGAAAGAAGAAATACAGGAGTATGTCAGCGAGTCTAGAAGGTTCTGGAAGGTTCAAGAAGGTTTGATAAAGCTGTAGAAAGTTCTGAAAGGAGTGGAGCAGTCTGTCGGTGTGTCTAGAAGGTTCCGGAAAATTCTAGAAGATTCCACAAAGCTGTAAGAAGTTCTAGAAGGTTCAATAAAGCCGTGCAAAGTTCTGGAAGGAGTAAGTCCGTGAGTCTAGAAGGATCTGATGGTTCACAAATGCTTAGAAAATTGTGTATGGAGAAAGTTCTAGAAGGTTCGATAGAGCTATACAAAGTTCTGAAAGGAAAGGAGGAGTGTGTCGGTGAGTCTAGAAGATTCCAGAAAATTCCAGAAGGTTCTATAATGCTGTGAAAGTTCTAGAAGGTTCTATAGGGCTGTACAAAGTTCAAGAAGTAGTGGCGGAGTATGTCGGTGAGTCTAGATGGTTCCGGAAAGTTCTAGAAGGTTTGATAAAGCTGTAGAAAGTTCTAGAAGATTCCATAAGGCTGTAGAAAGTTCTGAAAGGAGTGGAGCAGTGTGTCGGTGTGTCTAGAAGGTCTCGGAATATTCTAGCAGGTTCCGTAAAGCTGTAGGAAGTTCTAGACGATTCGATAGGAAAGTTCTGTAAGGTGTGGCGGAGTATGTCGGTAAGTCTAGAAGGTTCCGGAAAGTACTAGAAGTTTGATAAAGCTGTAGAAAATTCTAGAAGGGGTGGAGGAGTGTGTGGGTGTGTGTAGAAGGTTCCGGAAAATTCATGAAGATTCCACAAAGCTGTAGGAAGTTTTAGAAGGTTCAATAAAGTTGCAAAAAAAATCTGGAAGGAATGGTGGAATATGTCGGTGGGTTTGGAAGTTTCCGGAATGTTCTAGAAGGTTCCGTAAAGCTGTAGAAAGTTCTAATAGGAGTGGAGGAGTTTGTCGGTGTGTCTAGAAGGTCCCGAAAAATTCTAGAAGATTCCATAAAGCTGTAGTAAGTTCTGGAAGGTGTGGCGGAGTATGTCGGTGAGTCTAGAAGGTCCCGGAAAGTACTAGAAGGTTTGATAAAGCTGTAGAAAATTCTAGAAGGGGTGGAGGAGTGTGTGGGTGTGTGTAGAAGGTTCCGGAAAATTCATGAAGATTCCACAAAGCTGTAGGAAGTTTTAGAAGGTTCAATAAAGTTGCAAAAAAAATCTGGAAGGAATAGTGGAATATGTCGGTGGGTTTGGAAGTTTCCGGAATGTTCTAGAAGGTTCCGTAAAGCTGTAGAAAGTTCTAATAGGAGTGGAGGAGTTTGTTGGTGTGTCTAGAAGGTCCCGAAAAATTCTAGAAGATTCCATAAAGCTGTAGTAAGTTCTAGACGATTCGATAGGAAAGTTCTGTAAGGTGTGGCGGAGTATGTCGGTAAGTCTAGAAGGTTCCGGAAAGTACTAGAAGTTTGATAAAGCTGTAGAAAATTCTAGAAGGGGTGGAGGAGTGTGTGGGTGTGTGTAGAAGGTTCCGGAAAATTCATGAAGATTCCACAAAGCTGTAGGAAGTTTTAGAAGGTTCAATAAAGTTGCAAAAAAAATCTGGAAGGAATGGTGGAATATGTCGGTGGGTTTGGAAGTTTCCGGAATGTTCTAGAAGGTTCCGTAAAGCTGTAGAAAGTTCTAATAGGAGTGGAGGAGTTTGTTGGTGTGTCTAGAAGGTCCCGAAAAATTCTAGAAGATTCCATAAAGCTGTAGTAAGTTCTGGAAGGTGTGGCGGAGTATGTCGGTGAGTCTAGAAGGTCCCGGAAAGTACTAGAAGGTTTGATAAAGCTGTAGAAAATTCTAGAAGGGGTGGAGGAGTGTGTGGGTGTGTGTAGAAGGTTCCGGAAAATTCATGAAGATTCCGCAAAGCTGTAGGAAGTTTTAGAAGGTTCAATAAAGTTGTAAAAAAATTCTGGAAGGAATGGTGGAATATGTCGGTGGGTTTGGAAGTTTCCGGAATGTTCTAGAAGGTTCCGTAAAGCTGTAGAAAGTTCTAATAGGAGTGGAGGAGTTTGTTGGTGTGTCTAGAAGGTCCCGAAAAATTCTAGAAGATTCCATAAAGCTGTAGTAAGTTCTGGAAGGAGTGGCGGAGTATGTCAGTGAGTCTAGAAGGTTCCGGAAAGTTCTAGAAGGTTCGATAAAAATGTACAAAGTTCTGAAAGGAATGGTGGAATATGTCGGTGAGTTTGGAAGTTTCCGGAATGTTCTAGAAGGTTCGATAAAACTGTAGAAGTTCTAGAAGGTTCCGTAAAGCTGTAGAAAGTTTTGATAGGAGTGGAGGAGTGTGGCGGTGTGTCTAGAAGGTCCCGAAAAAGCCTAGAAGGTTTCATAAAGCTGTAGGAAGTCCTAGAAGGTCCGATAGGGCTATACAAAGTTCTGAAAGGAGTGGCGGAGTATGTCGGTAAGGTTCCGAAAAGATCTAAAAGGATCGATAGAGCTATAGAAAATTTTGGAAGGAGTGGCGGAGTATGTCGTTGAGTCCAGAAGGTTCCGAAAAGTTCTAGAAGGCTCGATAAAGCTCTAGAAAGTTTTGAAAGGAGCGATGGAGTGTGTTGGTGATTCTAGAAGGTTCTAGATAGTTCTGGAAGCCTCCCTAATGCTCTAGGATGTTAGGGAAGGAGAAAATTCTAGAAGCTTCAGAAATGAGTGGCGGTAGAAGCTTCTGGAAAGTTTGGATAATCTTTATCTTCAATATACATTATTATAAAAGTGTTCAATGTGCATGTCGCTAAAACTCAAAGACGAGTCCTGGTATGATAACAGGAGTTATATTGTGTGATAGCCCTCTATCCCACATACATGAAGAAAGTTATAGGTTTTACCTGAAGGGTGTGCTTTTAAAGATATAAGGGCTGCAAGTCTCGCCCCTTGAAATTTCCAACAGTTCATAACATTCCAGAGTATTCTTGAGCATTCCAACACACTCCGGAATATATTTAGGAATATACCGGAATATCCCAGATCATTGTGGAACATTCCAGAACACTCTGGAATGTTGTCCTGAGCGAAGCCGGGTAACCCAGCTAGTACTTATATAAGTATTATAAACAATTGCATAGCGTGGATTGACTTTATGATCATTTGGGAAGTGTGTGAAAGGGTTAAGTTTTTCCTGTGGGGAAAATTTAACCCGGACATTTAAAGCTGGTGCGAAAAAATAGATAATAATAATAATACTGGGACCCCAGGAATATTCGCAGTCTGAGTATTTGACATTGGGTTGTTGCTAGTTTTCCTGTTTCTCTGCCTGGCTGGTATATATTTGGGTGCCGCTGCAACCGCGTCCCACAGCTTCCCACAGAATCCCACAGCGTCCCACCGCGTCCCATCGCGTCTCACCGCGTCCCACCGCGTCCCACTCGGAGCGCACCACGTGGCTGGCTAATCTGACACATATTAAATGATCATCCGCTCCCGGACACAACAAACCTCAACCTAATTTATAGCGCCATTTTTCAAAGCGTACACGTTCTAAGATTTGTCAAGTTGGTCGGGCTCTTTAGCATCCGGCCTGTATTGGTGGGACGTACAGAGTTTAGTAGTATGACAGACTCGTATGTAGTATAAATGTTTGTATGTTCGGCTGTGGACCCATTACTGCTTGTTCTATTATGTTTCTGTTTCCCCATTTTATTCTGCACTCCCATTCATCTGAAGCCCAAGCTGTCGCACCGAATGACTGCTTCTATGAACATTATGGTAATCTACTAGATCTATATAATGTAAAAATCAATGTATATTTGCTTGCTTGCTTGCATGTATGTAAGTCTGTATGTATGCATGTTGTTCCTTTTGTCTTCCCAAACCATTCATCCGATTACGATGAAACTTTGGGGATTTGATGTGCGCATGCCCGCGTTTGTTTTTATGTATAATAGTGAGCTTCAGCGTCATGAAATTTGAAATTTGCAAATAAAAATTGCAATAGGCAGCACGCGAGCTGTTTGAAAACTGTACCGGCACTGAATGAATGGATCGCGGGAGGGCGGAGGGGAACGCGGGAGGGAGGTTCGCGGGACGGGGAAGCGGGAAAGGGGAGTGAGGAGAGTGAAGGCGGAGTGGGAAGTGAGTGGAAGGGGTCGTGGGAGGGTTGGTGAGGCGAAAGGGGAACGGGACGAATGGGAAAAGACACACAGGGAGAAGCAATTTCTTTATTAGTGGCATGTAAATGATAGATGGGATCCTTCAGTTGAAATCAAATGCCGCATTGAGCAAGCTCGTGCAACCTTTATCCGCATGAAAAAAATGTTCAGCAGTCATGATCTCAACCTTGGATTACGAATGCGGATGGTCAGATGCTACGTGTTTTCGATATTATTTTACGGAATGGAAGCATGGACGCTTACTGAAGAACGAATTAGGCGACTTGAGGCATTCGAGATGTGGATCTACAAAAGAATACTTAAAATAAGCTGGATGGACAGGGTTACAAATGAAAATGTTATGGTTCGGATGAATAAAGAAAAGGAAGTAATTAAAACTATAAAAATCCGAAAACTTCAATATCTTGGACATGTGATGAGACATCCAGAGAAGTATGAGATCCTGCATCTCATAATGCAGGGAAAGATTGCCGGAAGACGGGGCCCTGAAAGAAGGAGAACCTCATGGCTGAAAAACCTGAGACAGTGGTTTGGCCAGACTACCGTGGAGCTGTTCCGGGCTCAGTAAACAAAGTCCGCATAGCCAATATGCCAATATGATAGCCAACGTCCGTTGAATGGACAGAGCACAAGAAGAAGAAGAAGAAGAAGTGGCATTGCAAGGCATGCCGGGAACTCGCTAGTATTGTATAAATGTTGTTTGACATATATTTCCGAAAGCTTTGGTATAACATTAAGTACCTATATAATATAACATTAAGTACCTATATAATATAACAAATTCACAGAAAATATAAACACGATGGTTTTGTTCATACAAACGTATTTCCCAATTTCCTCTCTGGATTTTGACGCTGGTGCAAATATTTTTTTTAATATAAAATAGGTATTGACCACTAAAGTGCGGGTACGTTTTGTTTTTTTTTGGTAGGAGCTAGGACCCTTCGAAAATCGTTAAAACACCCTAGTTTAAACGCCATCAACAGACATTTAGTATACAAACTAGACAACTTATTTAAAGAGTATTTTCTTCTAATAAAAGAAAGATTACTATAAGTTACTTATTCTGTAAACAAAAATTTATAAATGGGTCCAGTTATGGAGGAGGAAAATGGGAATACCTTTTAAACCTTGGTTTTGACGTTTTTATTATTAATTTATTTTATTACCCTGAGGTGCAGTTGTTCCTTTCGCTGGCATTCGGGGAAGTAAGAGCGACAGGGACAGAAACAGTTTGATAAAATAGCTATCGTTAAAATTTCTCGGCGACTGGGTTTCCTCTTAATTATAATTATTATCACCAAAGAGCGGAAAAAATCACTTCTTTTCACCCCTCTAGCCGGATTCCTTCGACCCTTCGCCTTGCACACTCCTGGGCATATTAATCCCCAGATTCCTACCGTCCTCTCATACCTTTTTCATTCCCAGAACTACCTCTCCTTCCTTTTCATATAAAGATCCTCCATACAGCATTTCCAAAGATAATAATAATAATATAAGTTAATTCCAGAATGTATGCAGGGGAAGTGCAATGCAATACATTCCATATTTTAAAATAACAAAAAAAGATAAATAATAAGTTAAGGTAAAAAGTAAATAACAACACATAAATTAAATTAAAAAACGAATAAGCACGAAATTTTTTTTTTAAATTTTTTTTTAAATTATTTATTGAATCATTTATTATAATTACAATTTTACAACAAATATATAATTTTTTACAGGTATTTTTTTTTTTTTTTTACTACCCTTCCATTTAAAGCATTTGCTTGTGTATGGAAGGGGAGTGTACATAAATGCTATTAGTTATTAGTTATAAGTTAGTACTTAAATAATTAATTGTAAATAAATATATGTGAGCTGCAGTATTTATTTGATAATGGTGTGAATTTAAAAAAAAAAAGAAAGAATGTAATGGAAAACTAAGGATATTTGTAAGATTAATTGACAGTTGTTTTTTTCTTAAGAATATTTTTAAAATGTCTCTTGATAGAGAGCAGTATTCGGGTTTATTATGAAACTGAAAAAAACATGATGTATATATCAAACACTAAAATGAACGTAAGTAGCCGTTTACGGAGGGTATTTCATCGTCTCCCGTCTCCAGAGGGTCATCAGGAGAGATCCATCCAGGCAGTCATGGAGGTGATGATCGCATTCTTCGAATGGCGCAGTCTGCGCCATAAACTTCCCATGCGGTGGCGGAAAGTATGTACTCGTCCCTCCAGGAACATTTCCGTAGCACTGCAGTATCTCGGTAGGCGGAAAAGTTGGCGATGAGCGTTATTGTAAGCAACCTTTAACTTATGCCATTGGGTTGCAGTGTAGTCAACCCACAGTTCTGATGTATACAGCGAGGTACAGAAAGCGTTGAACATTATTCTTTTTACTTTGGGGCTGCAGAGCAGGAGTAAAAACGTCTTGACAGCATACCCACTCTAACTGATATTGCTCTTCTCTGCCTTTCCATGTCCTCGATACCCTTAAGGTCGTCTGTGATGACATGTCCCAGGTATTTAACGCTGTGATTAACATTACTGAGGGTGTTTGGACGATTTCGTTTTTCAGTTTAAAAACCATAACTATTGACTTGGTGGTAATATACGAAAGGGTATCGTTTTTTGCAAAGTCTTCACAAATTTTTAGTAATTTCTCTAATGCGCTTAGTGACGGTGCATGAAGAACCATGTCATCTGCGTAATTAATGTTAGCTTATAATATAAGCTCTGAAGGATTTTTTTCCTCAGGACCTCGTGTGTGGAGCTAATGTAAAAAATAAATAAAAAATGGCATTGTTCGGACTTCATAATAATTCATCAAACGTATTGGTCTCTTTTTGCGGTGAGAACGGCGATGGGAGGAACGGGGGGGGGATCGGAACTATCAAAATTTCATTGACAGGAAGAGCTACACAGAGCTGTGATCGCTAATAGATCTCCCGGCACGAGAATTACTACCCAAGTACCTTTGTAACCGTGTTTTGATGTCCTAAGTACATTCAAAATATTCAGGTACAGAGGCAAATCCACGTAGTTAGTGAATTAGTTGATAGAATAAGGTATCGTGTGGGTATTTTACATAGAACTTGATAAAATGAACTTCAATAAGATAATTATTTTACTTAAGGCCAGTTGTTTCGCATAAATTCAAATATAATATCATGGTCATCAATTTACCACTCAGCACCATTTTGTTCGTTGTTGACATTTAAGAGGTCCCCGTAAAACGCCGATACTAGGTGCGTTTCACCTTTCTATCAAATTGTAATAAACTGACAATTGTCTTCTTCTGCTAATCACAATTTGTTCAAAAGCTGGAACGGACTTGGAATCGGCATTTACCGAAAACCTTTCAACAAAAATCATTACATTTAAATTTCTGTGACACCCGTCCTTAGCTCCTAGGAATTTAAAATATATGTTAATATTGTGTGATTTTTTAATTGATATCTTCTAAAATATTTTTGAAGTTAAACTTCTTTACGCACGCTTGACTTGGGGAGTAAGCTGGTGAATGCGTGACGAGAGCGTTACGAAAAGTGTCATCGGGCGAGGCAAACGGTCGGGCCTTTATGCACGCTTGACTTGGGGTGTAAGCTGGTGAATGCGTGACGAGAACGTTATGAAAAGTGTGATGGGGCGAGGCGAACGGTCGGGCCTTTACGCACGCTTGACTTGGGGAGTAAGCTGGTGCATGCATGACGAGAGCGTTGTGAAAAGTGTGATCGGGCGAGGCGAACGGAAGTTGAGAGGGAGATATAAGTTAGTGAAGTTTTACTTCAGTCGTGTGGTCTAAAGCACACTCGTTTTTTTAATGATTCGTTGTAGATACCTATAAATAATCCTTTTTTTAATCACATAACAGCGCTCTTGAGGCGATTTTTCGCAAAAACAGCGCTATATAAGTTGTCCAAATTTATTATTATTATTATAAATAATATATATCGAGTGATTTTTTTTTCGACTTCATGACCGTTTTTATGAGGCGGGAATGGGTACCACCGCCCCAGGAACCTTTATTGGATAACCAACACCTCTGCCGTACGTCATCCCAAGTGGTTCGCTTAGTTTGGTGATTTAGCAGGGATGCCCGGGTTCATGGGTTGAGGTTTGTCTAGGTCTTGGAGGCGGATGACCAGGACACACTGAACTCAAGATTCCTACCCACCCCTTAAACCCTTTTCCTTCCCAGAATTCTCCTCTCTTTCCGTTCCTTAAAAAACCCTCCACACAGCATACCCAAAGATGACATAGGCCCTGAGGGAAATCATTTTCCTCAGGGCCTCCTGAGGAAAATGATTTCCTTAAAAAGGAGTTCATGTAAAAAAAAGTTCATCCTTAACTAATTTCCTCTCAAGATGCCTACAGATAAAAATATTTCGACTTTTATGTACGGCCGTATATCCTCTCTTCTCACGGGGGGGGGGGGGGGGTCAACTTTCTGGGGATCAACTCTCCGGGACCAATTGTCGGCGGGTCAACTGTCGGGGAGCAGCTGTTGGGGAACAACTGTCGGGAGATCAACTTTCGGGTCACCGTTTTTTTGTGTAAATATTTTTTTAAGCGCCGTGCGCGTGGAAAACTCTCTCATAATAATATGATATGATGATGTGTGCGTGATTTATGATAAATTTATCTTATACATATTCAATTTTAATCATATTAGCTTCGTTCGCTTTCAAAAATACCACAGGAGGGTGTAAATAACTTTGGATATAATCCACTTTCCCGTGACGTTTAGTATTATGTTTAAATCTCGGATCGAGGCCATAAACCATTTTTTAAATGAACAGGATCATAAAATCCGGTAAAAAATATTATTGGGGGCGAATGGCAACGGAGATGTGAAAATAAAAAAAATATATCGTTTTTAAATGTGATTTTTCTTTCTCTTGAGGTACCCAGTACTGTTACATACAGTCAGTCAATCGTAACCGACGCGCCACGATTTAAAATCCATGGTTTGTCAAAAGGATCAGAATAAATCAACATTTTCAACAATAATAAGTATTGACATCGGAAGGCGTCTACTAATATCTACAGGAATTCCAAAAACTGAAAAAATCGAACTAATATCTATGAGAACCAAAGTGTTGACGAATATCTACAGCTCAAACTGCTGACTAATATCTATGAGAACCAAAGTGTTGACGAATATCTACAGCACTGGCAGAGGTTGGATTTGCAATTATGTATAGCATATTGGAATAACGTAATATTGCGTATGCAGTTTAAAAAACTTAATTTATTTAAGTATGTATGTAAAAATCCCTAATATCGGACTACACATTTAGCTGATTAGTCCAACCTACGCTCTGTAGATATTAGTTCAACCTACGCTCTGTAGATATTAGTCAACACTGGGACCGTCATAGATATTCGTCCGACCTTAGCTCTGTAGATATTAGTCAACACTCTGAAGTTCGTGGATATTAGTTCAAAATACGAGCTGTAGATATTCGTCCGACATACAGGCTGTAGATATTAGTATCTGGAGTCTGACATCGTGAGAAAACATCAATTCAGGACAATCCATAAAATCTTATATTAGCGTTTTTATTCAAAACTAATAAAATACTTCGTATTAACCACTTTTATTGTTTAAAAATAAAATATCAAATACATGGCCGTAGGATGCGCCCAACAAACCCCAACTCTCTCATGTGGAAGCCAAAATTTTGAAACGTAACCAAGATTCACATACTAACATACTTAGGCTCCCTGATAACAAATGAGAATAATACCACAGAGGAGATCCAGAAGCGCGTAGTGAACGCAAATCGCTGTTATTACCGCCTAAAAAACTAAATAAAATCCAGACTGCTGTCCAGAAACACCAAGGTATTAGTGTACAAAACACTTATCAGACCAGTACTCACATAGGCAGCTGAGAATTGGGTACTAACTAAGAGGAATCAGCGAGCACTGGATGATTTTGAAAGGGAAATTTTGAGGCGTATCTTCGGACCGGTTTCAGAAAATGGATTTTGGGGCAGACGTTCTAACAATGAGCTGTAAACTCTGTTTAAGGATCTAAACGTCCCAAAATTTATAAAACTGGGAAGACTTAGGTGACTGGGTCATGTAGACAGAATGAATGAGCATTAAGCACCAAAGTCCCTGCTGAACTCAAGACCGACAGGGCGAAGGAGCCTTGGAAGACCAAGTTTAAGATTGAGCGACAACGTCTCAAAGATATATATTACCTTGGATATTGTAAACTGGAGAGAGCTGGCACAATACCGTGATGATTGTTTAAAAAACCAACATGTTTCGTAAGCAATGCTTATATCATCAGGAGTTAATTAAACTTGTTTTAAGGCGGGGGGGGGGGGGGGGGGGGGTGTAAGGTTTTAAAACCATTTTTTTTCTGAATGTTCAACATGTAAAACGTTTTGTGTCAAAATTAAGTAAATCGGAACACAACTAAAGAAGATACAGCGTTTCAAATGACCGGCCCTCATGCTCGATTCAAGCATATTTCGAAAATAAAAAAAACTTTAAATCGATTTTCTCGCAAAAAATTTTTGAAGTCGTGAACATCATAACTGAAAATCTACTTGACCGATCCTCTAGAAATTTTGTATTTTTGTTTCAAATGATTCGGTAATGAGTTATGATGTTCACCGCATAACAACCTTTTTTCGAGGCGCCTCCGGAGATTCGCTCTCACGGACTTATTTAGAGATATTTTTAATTGATTTTTTTTCTATTTCAAAGATGTCATACTATAACGTGTGTATGAAATAAATAAACCAACATAATTCATTTCTCAAAAAAGCCTTATTTTCGCCTTTAAAACCTTACCCCCTTCCCCTTAAGTAAACCTTGATGATGTAAAAAGTTTTTTACGAGACACATTGGATTTTATCCAATATATGTGGTTAAAACTAAGCATTTTATAATTTTTTTAACGAATTTTATTGTTTTAAAGAAAACAAACTTTGTAAACACCACTATATCATTAATATTATCTACATTTTATTTTAGCGACTTATAAAATAATTGTAAACAAAATATAATGTTGAATGTTAAGTATAAATATTGTATAGTGTAGTAGTGTATTTCTTCTTCGTCTTCTCTCTCACAGGGGGTTTTGTGCCGAGGCGGACCATTTAAATATTGTTTATTTGTCTTCTATGTCGTTTTTAGCGACTTCATTAGGGTTTTTTTTCATTCTCTTCTTTAAGCCATATTTTTATTCTTGATTCATTACTACCTCCGTAGTCCAGTGGGTAAGACTCTTGACTCACAATCCGGAGGTTGCGGGTTCGAACCCGGCATTCGCAAATAAATTTTATTTGATTAAATTGTGTTATTTCACAATTAATTCATTTAAAATAATATATAGTATATTTGCGGCATGTTACAGAGTGGAAGATACTATCAGTATCGCCCTGGTGTAAGACCACCTTTCAGAATTGAAACGTTGCTTGAAAATGGCTTTAGCCGTGTTTGGTGACCAGATCTGAATAGCCAGGTACTTCCCAACCTTCCTCTTCCCCACCTCCTTCCCCTCCTCACTACCTTCAGCCTCACAACATACCCCAATTGGGGATGCCATAGTGTCACTGGCTCCAGACGGGAGCAGTTGAGATTCTTGTGCGGTATTTACTGTAAAAAAAAAAATTAGAATTTTTTATTAGTTTTATGTCTTTGGAAAGGATGTTATGGAGTTTTGTTGCAAAGTATTGCAAGTTTCTTTGTCCGAATGTGGTTTTATAATGTGTAATATTTTTATATAATTTTTATTCGATCTAGTGTTATGTATTCACGGTCCAGTAGAGGATTCATTATTTTTGTGTCTAATTAACAAAATAAATGAAATTATTAATATTTATTTATAATTTAAATAGGGAAGTACCTATGTTAGGAACCAAATTACCAAATTTGTAATAAAAAAATTGCAAAAAAATTGCAATGGATGGCACGCGAGCTGTTTGAAAATCTGAAGACACCGAAACTGAATATATTGAACGCGGGAGAGGTGAGGGGATCGCGGAAGGGGAGTTTACGGGAGGGGGGCAGGGAAGGCGGGGAAGGAGAAATGGAAGGGGAAGGAGAGGCGAAAGATGAACGGGATGAATAGCAAATGACACTCAAGGAGAAACAATTTCTTTATTGACATTGAAACGCATGCCGGGAACTCGCTAGTGCTGTTTAAAATTAGTTATGCATGTGAGTGTATCTGTATTATTTTATAAGTCGAGTGTCACCGCGCACTGTGATCGCGGTTGTGGTCGGAGGAATGTGTCCCGCTTACAGTAAAGTCGGCAATAAATTCAATTTAGCCGGGGATGAACTTTTCATAAAAAGCCTAAAACCCCGCTCCCTTCAGAGAGAAAGGAGTACGAGTATAGTCGGCTCGCCGATAAGCAACCTCGCTTCGGGAGTAGCGGGTGGTGGGGACGTACTCTACGTGTTCTATTTATAATATACAACCCTCGTGAGAAATAATACCAGCATTAGTAGGATAGGGATTTGGCCAAGCATTTTAGGGAGATTTAAACAAGAATGCCTCACTTTTGTTAATTTATTTTACTGGTACTGATTTTTATGTTAGATAGAGAAAGATACAATTCGACACATATTTTCTATTTTTAAACGACTTCAAAAAGGAGGAGGTTCTCAATTCGACTGTATTTTTTTAAATTTTTTTTTAATTTTTATGTTTGTTACCTCAAAACTTTCGACTGGGTGAACCGATATTGATTATTCTTTTTTTTATTTGAAAGCTGGTGCTTCTTGTGTGGTCCCATTTTAATTTGGTCCAGTTCCGACCATGGCATCCATGAGAAAACCATATAAGACTTAAATTTTCAATAAGTATGTGCGCGACAAATGGACGAATAACTCAATATCACGCCAACCGATTTCGATGATTATTTTTTTATTGGAAAAAGAGCGTTTAACCAGCCAGCGGATGAAAATCCATATTTCGTCGAAAGTTGTTCTTACGATCGTGCAGGGCGGTTACAATGAGAAAGATTAATTATTCTCCGTACCAGCTTTTTTAAATTTTAACTCAATATCGAATTTATTTCAATTCAAATTAGCTTTAATTTATACCTTCATCCAAAAATGTTGAAATGCGTAATGATAAAACTATCAAAATAATGTACTTTTTGTAGTTATTTTTTGATTTTAAGTATTTATCATTTTTCAATAATGTCTAAATTTAATAAGAATGTTAAAAAAATTTGAAATATGTTAGTTTGTAAGTGCGCAAATAAATACACAAATGGACCAATTTTCGTCAAGAAACACATGTACGTACATATTTTTTAATGATTTTATTAAAACTAAAATTAAAATTCGAAAACATGCGTTTGCTAGATAATGTATTGATTTATCTTACTGCATGATTATATTATTATTTGAAATGGGTGTGGTATAATACAAAATCTTTTTTGAAAATTTAACAAATCTGCCAACGACCTATGGAATAACCTTATTATACTAAAAATTAAAAAATTTTCTCAAAATTTATTACATACGAATGCTAGATAAAAGAACAATCTTTCGAAATTCATTTATAATTTTTTGTGGAAAAGAGTCAATACGTCTAAAATATGATTTGAAAATGACATATTTCTGGTTTTCTCTGGTAATGCCATCTTAAGGGTAGTTTGATGACAGTTTGGTTAGGTTCTGATTATGGGATCCATGACAAAGTAACGGAACTCTTCTTGTTCTTCTACAACTTCATAATCAACTTACTTTTTCTACTCATCAATATGTAGGTATGATTGTTATTTTTAGAGTCGGTGTCAGCAAAGGTACCCGGCCCGGCGTGTTCACTTGACAGCTCCTCTCACGCCGCGGCCCCGCTCTCGCCTCTCGTCTCGTCAAGTCGCTCGTGCGACACAAGCACATCTCACCTATAAGTATGTATGTAGTTACAAACCTACCTTGACTGACACCGACTCCAAAAATAACAATCATAACCATATATTGATGAGTAGAAAAAGTAAGTTGATTGTGAAGTTGTAGAAGAATACGAAATTATTTTTTTTACTTTTTAGTGTATTTTTTGAAGTCGTTTTTTCTTGGTGTTAAAATTTTTGTTTCAATTTCTATTCGAATTATTTTATTTTATTTATAATGATCTAAAAAAGGTTAAGGTGATAGTCAAAAGAATTCATAATCTACTCTTTCATAGATGGCGTGAGTGTAATTATTTTATGGAAAACGCTTTTTCTAAGGTACGCTTTAAAATATTATGATAAATAAATTATTTGCTCCCGTACATACGCAATATGAATATAGTTATGTCCTTAAACAAGCTCAAATCTTTCAACAAATGCTCACACATACAATACTCTATCGGTGATTCAATCCAATATTGTATTTGTTAGACTTTCTTGAAGGATTTGAGTTTGTTCATGGACATAACTTTTACAATTACTTACAATTTGGGAGGCGGGTATGGGTACCGCTGCCCCATTTATTGGATAACCAACACCTCTCCCATAGGTCACCACAAGTGGTTCGCTACGTTTGGTTACTTAGCGGGGGTGCCCGGGTTCGTGGCAGGACGAATCAAAAACACCCTCCACACAGCATCCACAAAGATAAGGCCCTGAGGGAATTATTTTACGAAAAAGTCGATTAGAAAGTATTTTTGACTGGTGTCATTTTTATTTTCTTGTAAAATGTCATTTAGCAACCGAAAAACGTTTAAAGTTATGTGTAGATTTTAGGTTCCTGTGCGCGCTCCAAACATCTAAATATCTTAATGGCAAACAAATAATATAATATTTCCAGGCATGTAGGTAATAACAACAAAAAGTAATAATAAGTCTTTCAACTTCTTTTTGCCCTACAGCTGAGAAATTCTTCATGATTATTAGTCTTGAAAGATCGAATCACACGCGATACTTTTAGAATTTTATCACAAAATCTTAAAATTAGTTTCGCAGTTAAATTTTTTATCAAAATGTCTGATGACAGTTCGTTAGTTCCCACCGCCGCCGCCGCATTCAGCCCGGCGTTGTTTATCCCGCAAACACAAACAACATGAGACAAAAAGTCTGAAGATGGCGGTAAACAGCAGCGCGGAGGCTCTATACTGCCGGCTCTATGCTCTAGGGGGCTCTACTCAGGCAGTATGGGGAGTGCGGGGAGAGCGGTACAGCGGAGCACCCCAGCCTGAGGCCTGTGAGCGCCGCGTTGAGAGGACACAGCGCCGTACATTATGTCTGAGGGGATGCGGGACTAATAGGACTTCCCTTCCCCGGCCTACCCTAATGCTTACCCTCCTACGTCTATGCCCTTCGTCTCGAGCTTATTCAAGGATCCCCCGAAAATGTTTTGAAAAGTTATACCCGCAAGAGCACAGACTGTAGTTGTTCTTTATGTAACATTTTCAGCAAGAGCCTTCTTTACCCTACGATGATGCAACTGCCTGAAATGGCTTACTGGGATTTGATATTATGTTCGTTGAAAGTAGAGCTTTTTTAATTTTATATTCAGGTAGAAGTAATTTAAAGATGCCAAGCTGGAGAGGAAACGCTATTTGGAACTGAATGAGGGTTGTTTAGAATTCTTAGGGGCATCCCGAATGAGATTTTGATTTACCAAGGATCCTGGTTGGACATCTTACGTAATTCCTAAGTATGTGGAGATGTGTCCCCTTAGTTTAACAGTTCCCAGCACACAGTTATACAATATCCACAATCTTATCCGTGCAGGTTCCAAAAGTGGATGGAACAAACAAATGATTTTTTTTGTGATCGCTAAAAATACTACAATACTTGTAGCGACATCCGAAGCGTCATACAGCGCCTCGATTGCAGATAAATTTTGACGCGATCTACAGGTTTGTAGTGTTAATTGCATCATTCTCAATTTCTTTAAAGCATAAATAAACAGGTTCATAGTTATTATAAGTGTATGTTCTAATACATAACTTATATGTACAAGTACATATATTATTTAAAAAATCATGAATAAAACCTTAAATTGTAATGTATGACCAAATAGTTTTTTTTTTGTTTTTACATTAACTCCATACAGGAAGAAATAATTTCCCTCGGGGCCTATGTCATTCTAAGGGGATGGTGTGTGAAGAGTTTTTAAGGAGAGGAAGAAGAGGAAGTTCTGGAAAGGAAAAAGGTATGTAGGGAGGGTAGGAATTTGGGGTTCAGTGTATCCAGGAGTGACGGACGCATGAATCCATCCCTTTAACTGCGGAGCAAGGCGGTGGGTTGAGGGATTATGGCTGGAGAGGTCAAAAGACCTCCTCAACCGGTCTCTCTTGATCCGACCCGCCACGCAGCAGGTGGGCAGACGCATATGCCGCAAAGACCTTGAAAAACCTCACCTCACGAAACCGGGAACCCCTGATAAGTTACCAAACGGAGCGCACCACTTGGGGTGACCTATGGCAGAGGTGTTGGTTATCCAATAAATGATTCCCGGGGGGCGGTACCCATACTCGCCTCCGACACGTTAAATACAAATGGATAAATCTATCCTACAGTATCTAGATTGCACTCAATTCGGGAAGAATCTTGCTGTCATACATAAAAATTGCATCCCTTAAAATATGCTGAAGAAAATAAAGATAACGTTGGTAGTTCTTAGTCTGAGTATGACACAGTTAAATATGACCGAAGGGGATAGCTTAACCAATACAAGTGTCAGAGCAGAGCCTCAGCAAGGCTAAGTTCCTGGGTTCAATTCCTAGGTGCAGGTTTCTGATTTTCTTGTTTCAAATTTTCGATTGAGAGTCGCTAATATTGTCTCCAATAATTAAAATATTTTTGTATGATCAATTAAAACAAAACCAACACTCCTGCAACAGGAATTTGAATGTTTGGGTTTTAAATTTTTTTTATAATATATGGAAATAAATATCACAAATGAAAATTAATCACTTTTAGATAAAAGTTTTTTCGTTGTTTGTTCATGGAGTATTTTAAAAAATGAGGATCGACCCACCCAGGTAAAATTTCAATGCATTTTGTGGTTGAATTTTTTTTTACATTATGTAACTCCACACAGCAGGCCCAGAGGAAAACAATTTGTCTCAGGCCCTATGTAATCTTTGAAGATGATGTGTGGAGGGTCTTTTTGAGGAGAGAAAGGAGCGAACAGTCTCATCAAGACCCATGTTGTAGAAGGGAGGAAACACAGGAGGTCGAAAAATCATTTCTCAGCCGAGCTGTTGGACTCAAGAGCGAGTTGCAGAAACGACCTGTTCTCAGATGACAAATGTCAATCGTGTACACACGTTGGGCGCGTGTTTTCGCGTTTCCCGACTATTCACCGTTGCCGAGGGGACCAATGACGCTAGTTCCTAATAGACAGCATATTCCATTGTAATACTGGTAGAACAAGGACAGCATTCCCACTTTACGCCTGTGCTCTAAAGATTGCAATCCGTTGGTTAAGATAGGAGAATCTAACAAACAGACCGCCCGTTTCTGCACAGAGTCGAGGGTTTTTTCAGGTATTTTGAGGGCTCCAGACCGGAGCTGACTGCCAAATTCAACATTTAGTAGTTATGTACTATTAAAGCATCTGCGGGCCCATGTTCAGAATGCCCGGTTTCTGAGAGGCCAACTTTAGCCTGGCTTCGATGGAGCCCCCATATCTGAGCTGGTCACTTAGAGTTACATCTAGCAAATGAACAGAGGGTCTGCTCGGAAGATTGCTTCATGCTCCATGCTGATTGATTGAGACCAGATTTTCATTTCGATACCTTTTAGACGTAATCAGACATGATTGGGTCTTTGAAACATTAGAATCGACAAGGTAAATTTTGTAAATGCCTTTTGAACGAAATTATTTTCACTTTTATTTATTACGTATTGTGTGAATAGTCATAATTATTGCATGTTCGTTACTCTTACAGAAAATATAAAACTGTAACCACTTTTCACATGAGAGAGACTCGGACTGCTATAAATTAAGGCGACTGCGAGATTTAAGTCAGAAGCAGAGTTTCAGCTACAAATTATACCGTTCTGAGAACTTTATTCGGAAGATGTGCTTTAAATTGCTGCATTTGTATCTCTTCAGCAAATAAGAAAATACGTAAAGCCAGTGTAATGAAACTTTACTACATTCTACAAAAGGAAAATGAATTTTGCAGTTGGTAGTCAAAATAATAATTATTGTTGCCTTATTTAACTAACTGAACCTCCCAAATGTAAACCTTTTACCAAATTAAATTACTGTAACTGGAAGATATTAAAGACATATAATATCTAGATCTTGCTAGCTCTATTTGTAGTAATTATTTTATGAATATAACAGAGGCTTTTCATTTACACTGCTTTAACAATAAGTGCTAGTGCAGATCTTTCTATCTTTTAGTGAAGTGCCTATTTTTTGCCAGAATAGTTATTTAAATTCGGGAAATCAGAGCATCGAGAATTCCGTAACCCGTCCCTGTGTTTCGTGCTAATTAAAATCCAATGAGACCACTCCTTATTGTTTGGGATTCCTTTAAAAGCTCTCGTAATGCCGAGAGCTTTGACAAGCCGCCGCTAGATGGCAGCACTCGCAGGACTAGAAGGGAAATGGTTGAAAACTTTTGCCTCACGAGAATTGATTGCGTTTTCCTTGATTTAAACTGTCAGTTTAAAATCAGTAAAAGGGTATCGTACCACCGCAAGATATCAGTGTTTTACACAATATACCAATTAAATGATTTTCTTTTTAACGTGAGTGTGAGAATTTGTGATATTAACATTAACAGAGATTTTTAATTTTTTTGCAAGGAATAAATTTTTTGATTAATTTTGGAAGCTTTTTATTATTAATAAAGAGTCAATGACTGATACAGGTATTAGCCACTATATGTAGTGTGTTCCGCACTATGATCGTATTCATCAGAATTGAGCGCAAGGAAATTTTTAAGCTTTCGGTTTGGAAATTTCCCGCCTCATACAAAAAATCATACTTCCGAATTTTAATATCGAGACATCTAAACTGCTTAAAGGAATAGAAAGACATTGAATGCACCTATTTATTTATTGCTTCTTCATAATTAAAATACATTATTTGGCATATAATTAATAACCCCACTCTAGGGTTCGCCTGTATCGGGGTACCTAAATTAGACCTTGTATCCCATATTTTTAGGATACATAAAAAAATCGCTAATTTTATAACCGCGTGACGTCTGCGTATTCTTTACTTTCAAATTTCGTATGCCGTACCATTTAGAGCAATATTAAATATTATGACTTTTGTATGTTGTTTATGGCCTAGTTGATAATCACAGATAATTAAAAAAATACATTTTAATATGTAAACACATGATCAAAGATTTAAAAAATAATTAAATATTTTGTCAAATGTATTAAATATCAATAACAAAAAATCAGAGTGTGCAATTCACACGCAGTAAAAGTGAAATCTTCAGAAAACTAAAGTAGATAAGAGTAGGGAGACTACGAAGCACTTTTTTTATCATTGTGAAGGATGATTTTTTCCATATTTTTGTCGTCGAATTCCAGTGCACCTTTTCCTATACGTATCTTATTAGTATTTGTGTTTTCTTTTTCGAAGTCTCTAGAAGTGGCTTTCTTTTGTTTTTTTTTGCCTGTTCATTTAGTAGTGGTTTGAAGATTGGTTATTAATTTTACAATTTTTTGTTTTATTTTTTTTGTTTTGAATTTCTTAGGTTTCGATCGTTGGTCCGCTGAACGTCTGACCGCTGAGATTCATCGCTTCATAACACTATACCAAAGGAGACTTGCGTGGGACAGTGAATTTATTGTTTTATATTGGAACCGAATACGCGTGAAATAAATAAATCACGGGCTTACTGCGGAAAAGCACTAAGTCAAAAATACTAGTTTCGAGATAATTGAATTGGAAAGTTTGAGCAAAGTTAACTTTAAAAAAATATGTTGAAGTCATTATAGGGACGAATAGAGTGTAATAGATTGTTTTATTGTCTACTTATGCCTGTACTTATTAATTAAAAATAACAGAAAAATTTATACTTTTTTTTTTAATAGAAGAGTACTGCATGACTTAATGCTTTTTCGCTGATGCAATATTGCAAACACGGAAGTAAAAATAATTTGGTGGTGTAACATTTTTATTTTAATAATACTACAAGTAAAATCAGTTTTTTAATAAATTAGTTCCCAGAACTTCCCCTCCCTCCTTTCCTAAAACGACTCTCCCAGCATCCCCTAAGATGACATAGATCCTGAGGGGAATTATTTTCCTCAGGGCCTCCTGTGAGGAGCTAATGTAAAAAAAGTTAAAAATTACACAATGAAGTAATTATCGGTGCGCATCTATCCGTGTTTTGTTTTTGTCAGTATCAGGGATGGCTTTGTGTTTCATTTTCGTGTGGGGGACATTTATTATATTATAATTACTCTATTTTTCCTTTGGAGCGGTGTAGACGTAGGTTAACCGTTTGTCTCATTTTCGACTGACATTTAGTGTGTAAGAAAGAGGGGCGGCATTAAATGATTAAGAACAAAAGCAAAACAATCAGCGCATTGACATTTTTGCGCAATGACGTTTTTGAATTTTTGGAATTCTCTCACTATTCAATATCATTTTTGTTTATAAACTTATCACAATATTGCTGCAGTTCTTTCAAAATATGAGAATTTGTTCCATACATAATGTATGAGGAAAAGAATTTTCTT
The DNA here is from genome assembly GCA_917880885.1 of Limnephilus marmoratus. Lineage (NCBI taxonomy): Eukaryota > Metazoa > Arthropoda > Insecta > Trichoptera > Limnephilidae > Limnephilus > Limnephilus marmoratus. The sequence continues at coordinate 67,194,445 of OU862906.1, forward strand.
CATAACTTTTTTTTCGTGAATTTTCCAATGTTTTAATAGCTATTCTGCTATTCGGGGCGAAGACAAATCCAACAAATCAAAGATCATAAGAATCAGTCCGATCGTTCTTGAGTTATAAATGGTGTAACTAACCCGACTTTATTTTATATATTAAGATGGAAGCGTACCAACTTTGAAGCTCAAGTGGCATATTTTTTTTATCACAATAAACCGGCAAATATTTTTTCTTGGAATGTGATATTGGTATCATTTTGTTGTATAATTTTGATATCTAACAATGACTTCTTGTCGCCAACCCTTATGAATATTATGGACTTCAATAATAAGACATTTTTGTCAATAATAATTCAATTTAGACAGCGAGAAACTTACCTTAAACACAACTGTCAGTTTTTGAATACCACAGATAAATAAAAAATCTTTCATCAAAATTGCATTAAGTCTGACTTAATGCTATTTCACATGTTATAATCACAATTATACATCACGGTACGGTATCAATATGGCCAAGGAATATGCACGAAGTCCCTTAGTTTTTTTCCCTCATTCGCTGAAGAGATGTATGCATAATTGACTTGGTGCAGATAATAACTCGAAAACTATTACAGGTAGGACATAGTGCGTCTTTGTAGACTAGAGAGTGGTCACCGAATGGATATAACTGCATCATTAAGTTAAATCAGCAAAATTTTGACTTAATGCTTTTTCGCAGAATACCCACGAAATATTTTATTGCTATCTCTTTCTCTCGCAGGCTAAATCCTATACATGCATGTGCTTGTCTCTTTTTAGTGTCGCTCATTGCCGTTTCATTGGGTTTCAAATCACAACGGTGCTAAAGAAGTTTTCACTTCAATAATTACAAGAGATGCGAGACATCGCTTATTAAACTGTAAAACTTCTAAGTTAGTCTTGTGATTATCAAAATTCCCAACACATGGGAACTTAAAAAATAAATCTAAAAAATCCAAAAAAATACTATCTCTTTATTTTGCCACATTTTGGACAGCGGGCGCTCGCGGGTGTTTGCAAATTGGAAACAATGCTATACATTATAATAATAATCATCCGCCCTTGTTTATCCGATGTTGGAAGAAGGCCCCTCCAAGCTCCTCTCATTTATTTTGTTTCTATTGTTATTATTACGAGACCATTATAAATTGGAAATAAACGCGGCGTTCACTCCAATTCTAACAGGAGCACGTCTTGACCTAACTTTATGAAACTTTACCTTCACCATGAAATTAACCATAACTCTACGAGCACCTACCTTCGCAGATAATGAGAAACCACGAACTTTCACGAACGTACCTTCGCAATTATTTATTATTTAAGAAATATTTAGGAATATTCTTGAAGCGAGAATTCTTATCGGTGTTATTTGGATGTTGTCTAAATAAAATTAATTTTCCTACAATGTAACGAAATAGCCACGAAGGTAATTTCCTAAGTTGGGTAATTTGTTTTGACAGGGACGTTCAGCATGAAAGAGAACGGATAATATGCGTTGGTATAAAATAATACCAAAATAATAGTATTTTGGTCTATTTCTTAACTGTGTGTATAAACGAATTTTAGGAGTAATAGGACCATGTGTTCTTTTCTTGAAAAATCAGTATTTTTTGTTTGTTTGTTTTGTTTTGTTTTTTTTTTTTAACATTATTAAATTAAATTTAAAAAATGGAGTTCTACGAATTAAACATAAAAACAATTAATAATCATTTAATACTCAAGAGTCCCGACTGCTGCAAAATAATTTGCAATTTAAAAGGCGCGTATGGGCACTGTAGCCCCGGGAACCATTTATTGGATAAACAACACCTCTGCCATAATATCACAGGTCACCTAAAGTGGTTCTATAAGTTTGGTAACTTAGCAGGGGTGTCCGGGTTCATTAGGTGAGGTGTCTTTAGGTCTTGGCGGCGGATGCTCTTGGACGGACCAAATCGGGAGAGGCCGGTTTGACCTCTCCAACTGGTGTCTTTCGACCATCGTTCGTCACTCCAGGATACACTGATCTCTAAATTCTTATCTTAACCTTTTCCTTCCAATAACTTCTTTTCCTTTCCTTAAATAGACCCTTAACGCAGCATCCCATGACATACTGGAGTAGACAAGTGTAGGATTAATGTTAAAAAAATCGTCTGGAGCCAATGAGACTATGGCATCCCCAATAATAAGGGAACGTACCCATACTACGTGACCAACTTTTTGCAATTTTTAACCCCCCCCCGGTGACCAAAAACCTAAGCCCGCCGCCGCTCATTTGTACCAAGCGTGACATTTTGAAGACCCCCCCCCCCCCTAAACGTGTCACGTAGTATGGGTACGTTCCCTAAGATTTTGGAGAGGAGGGTAGGAGACGGGGTGAAGGAGGACTGGGGAAGTTCCTGGCTCTTCATTCTCATCACCAAACGTGGCTAAAACCATTTCAATGCAACGCAATATTTCAGTTCTGAATGGTGGTCTTTCACCAGGGCGATACTGATAATGTCATAAAATACACTGTATTTAACAAAACTTACTTGAGTTCGCTTGGATTTAAGCCCACAACCTCCTGTTTTATAGTCGAGAAGGTTAGAATTACGCAATATACGTTTCATAAATAATACAAGTGTTCATTGGATAACCAGTTCATACGTGGTAGAAGTGAAACATTCAGAAAACTAAAGAAGACAAGAATGGAGAGGCAACCAAGCACCGCACAAAGAGGAGACCAATAATTCTTTTTCATTCTCTTGCAGACTAAATCCTATCCGATATCTCTTTTTAGTGTTGCTTTTTCGTTTCATTGAGTTCAAATCACAACGGTGTAAAAGAAATTTTCACTTCAAAAAGACAATAAAGTGTTTTTTTTCAAATTTTCGTTGTTGTCTTGGTTTACTGAGTAGACAGGGTTGTCAAAAATCCTTTCCTCCTGCCGAGTGTATTATTTATTCTGTACGGGTCGCTATTCAACTGGGAACACTTATTCAAAGTAGATAAAGTACAGTGTCGTACGAACAGCACCGCGACAGCATAAATCGGCGCCCTAAAATACTCGTATAGCCCATGTCCACTGGCCGTACCTACACTGTACTAGGTAGGTACGGCTTCTATTACAGACTGATTGAGGGTGTATTTATGTAAATGGTCGGCCAGTATCCGGGGGCCTATCATTTGTTTCACCGCTCAGAGCCTATAATCTCCCATCTCTTCTCTCTCCGCACTCCCCTCCTCACTCCCGCTTCACTCTGATGCCAAACGCACAATTGTATTTCCCGTCTAATCAAATTTTGGCAATTACCACTTCCAGTGAGGTAGCGACGCACATCCAGGCTCCGGGTAAGGTTTATGAGCCTGTCCCAACTCAATCATATCATGTTTATTTAAATACAAGCTGACATCCCCAGCATTGCTCAGGCTTTATTCAAAGTTTTTCAAAATATTACGTAGACAGTGTGACTCTCCTTTTGTTTTAAGGGTCAAGTTTGAAAATTTTATCAATCTCGTATTCAAACTGTAGATTGCAACGCCGCGCTGCCCGCCCGCAAAGCCGTCTGCCACAAATAGTTTTTATACGACTATTGTAGATTTTTAATAATATTAATATTGTCGAAAGAACACAGCAATTTCGTACCCTTAAAATTGGCTCTGATCTGAATTTTTGTGACACATCAAACTAAATCTTCTTTTGGCCAAAGAAATTATTTGTATCCGGCTCCACTTAAATTTAAAAGCACTTCCGTAACATATTAAGTCATCTAGTTCCTTGTAGACTATAAAAAAGATTGTTCAATTGTTTGTGTTAGCGAGGATCGTCAACATTTTTTTTATCCTTGTCCTTTCCAAATTAATAGCATTATGTAATGTTATTTTATTTTCATCTTTGTACTTTTAAATTAGTACCATGATATATTTTTACTTTTATCTTAGTCCTTTTTATAAAAATAAATTATAAAAAAATCAAAGCAAATTTCAACCCATGGTCTCCCTGCATGTACATTATAATATTAGGTTCCTTCAGCTTAGTAGGGATCCATTATCGGTAAGAAACATTAACAGCAACAAAATTATTCTTTCAATATTTTTATATATTTTATCCTACAAAGTATCTCGCTAAGGCGGAATACTCGTCATTATTCTGGTGTTTGTACCACAAAATACAACTCAGTGCAAAAGTGACTCGATCATTATATAAACACAAAAAACCTATCCCAAAGGCGTTTTTAGCGTCACAAAGGCTCTGCCATCTCTCATACAAGAAACAAACATTGTGTCGTTTTTTTTTTTTTTTTCTTTTTTTTTTTGTGTGAAATTTTGAAATCAACTACCTTTAAAATGAATACACTGTGCTCCATCTGTAAAAAAAACATTGACACCCCGTCAGACTTCATCTCATGTTGTATCTGCGACGAAAACTACCACTTCATTTGTGCCGATATCGCAGAGACATCACGACGAGGAACTAAGATTTTACAGTGGCGCTGCAAATTTTGCACAAAAACACAAAAAAACTCAAAAAAAAATACGTCTGAAAAAAATCTAGAACTGACATCTATCGAGAAACCAAATAAACAACCATCATCAACACCTAAATCTACAATTGCCGCCTCATCATACGCCAGTGTGAACTTACCACCACCAACCACAGATGGCTCTAGTAATCTGACAATCGAGCTATTTTTAACTGAAATTGCTAATTTTAAAGACTCAGTTATTGAATCTGTTGGAAAAAAATACGATGCAATCCTGCTCCAGAATAATGAAATATTAAAAACCATTCAAAGCATATCTCAACAGCAAGAAGATTTAAAATATCGAATAAATAATTTGGAAAAACTACATGAACAAGTAAACTCAGCCTTAAATTCAAGACTTGAGGATTTAGAAAAAGATAGCGGAAAAAATAATGAAAATGAAATAAAAATTTGTCTCTTGACAGAACGAAATGAAGACCTAGAAAAAAGAATAATAGCGATCGAAATTGACCAAGAAAACAGGAACAGACGAGTTAACAATACTTGTTTGGAACTTCGAGGGCTTCCAGAATTCAAAGAGGAAACATCACAAACCTTAAAAGACATTATATTCAACACCAGTAAAACAGTAGACTGCCAACTAAATACAAATGATATTTTTAATATATATAGAGTATCACAAAGAAATAAAAATATTCCTCCAACAGTTAAACCTAGGTCAGTGGTAATTAATTTTAATTCAATAGCGTTAAAAGAGGAGCTCCTTAATGCTATAAAAAAATATAACAGATCTTGCGAAAAGATTGGGGACAAACTAAACACGGGAACAATCGGATTGTCTGGCCCCATTACACCCATCTACTTCTCAGAACTCCTCACGTCTAAAGGCAAACGGCTTTGGTATCTAGCTCGCCAACGTGCGACTGAATGTAAATATAGGTACGTCTGGACGAAAGCAGGTCTAATCTACATGAAAAAAGATGACTCTTCTCGACCTATATTAATAGATTCAGAACAAGCTATACCGAAGCTCTGACTACATGCTCTTTATTCTAATTATCGTGATAAAACTACTCACTACCGCTTTATATCGCCATTCCATACTCTATTACATAACAGCACTATATTATATGAACACCTAGGATTTTGCATAACTCCTATTTGTACTGGATTAATTTTAATTCTAATTTTAACTTTAACTTTAATTTTAATCTTTATTCTCTCTAGAATGGTAACTACACTTATTACAAGATTATTGATTGATTTATTAGTAATATTACTTATAATTCGGCAAAAGAGAACTCTAATCAACATATTTTATATAACCCAGATATTGCTTATTTTTCATACTTATACTACTTTTTACTGTCTTTTGAAAGAGAAATTGCCACACACTAACTACATACGTTATTTATTTCCTGGATTTTATTTCAGATATTATTTCTTACTCAGATATTATTTATTTTTCCTAACTACATCATTTTGTTTACAGTTTTGTCGCTACATATTTCGTACTACAAGTATTGATATGATAATAAAATACTGTTTTAAAACTTTACCCAGAAAACAACAATTAATTTTTGAATTCTAATGGTAATAAACGATCTTCAACATGAAATCGATAGTATCATAATGCCAAATACTGAAATAATTTTTGAAAACATTAACAAAATTATGCAATTTAATTGGGAATCAAATAGGATTAATATTGTTCATCAAAATATTAGAACGATGGGAAACTTGGATGATTTTCTTATATTTTTGGAAGAAGTAAAATCTGTGGTAAAGTTCCATGTACTAATTCTCACTGAATGCAGGTTAAATGATTCATACACAGCCAAACAAATTTCAGGCTATAACGAATACCATACAACATCGCATATTAACCAAAATAGCGGAGTAGTAGTATATATCGACAACACATTAAATTCGTTAGTACAAGAAATAAGCATAAATCAGTGTAATTGTTTAAAAATCAACATTAATGAGAATTTAGGTGTCCTAGCTATCTACCGATCACCATCGTTCAATGACATCCAAGATTTCCTGGAAAATCTTATTGGTGAGTTAAAAAAAACTAAGGATTACGCACAATACGTACTGATCGGGGACATGAATATAAATACTATAGGAGAAGTATTGCATAGGCAATCCGACGACTACTTATGTGCTATGGCTGAAAGTAATTTTATTTCCAATATTAATTCTCCAACTAGGGTACAAGGTAGCTCAAGCTCATGTTTGGATCATATATATACCAGAAATATAACAAATTCAAATGCATTTGTAATACATAATACAATCACTGATCATTACACCACTGCAATCAGTATCCCAAACTCAACACCCAAAAAACATAAAATTAATCACAAACAGATTATCGATTATGAGGCTTTATTAAATGATCTTAATAATAAAAACTGGGAATATGTTTATAAAGAGACTGAAGTTAACAATGCTCTAAACTATTTTATTAATGAAATCAATACATTCATAACAAAACACACAATAACTAAACGCATTCCATATAGTAAAATACATCTCACCCCATGGATTACCAACGGCATTGTTAAATCTATACACAAAAGAAATCACCTTCATAAAATAGCTAAACGAGACCCATTGAACGATACTAAACAGCAAAACTATTACCGATACCGTAATATTTGCAAAACCGTTATTCGCAAATGTAAAGAGCGTTATTATAAATCCTTACTCGATAAGGATAATTCCAGCAAAAACATGTGGAATGTTGTCAGAGACATAACCAAAAGTAAAAGAAATACCAGTACATCTGTAACTGAATTAAATACCGGAAATTTGATTATAACTGACAATCAATCAATTGCATGTCATACTAATAAATATTTTGCATCTGTTGGGTCAAATCTAGCAAAAAAAATTTTATTAGAAACCCAGAAAACGGAAGACTCTTTAGCATCGACAATTGAAACAAAGGAACAATCTTTTTCATTTGATATTAAACCAACTACTGTAGAAGAGGTCTTAAAAATAATCAACAGCCTTAATACTACACATGCAAAGGGTCCAGATAGTCTAAATACACAAATACTAAAAAAAATTAAAAATCAGATTTCTGCTCCGTTATCATATATTTACAACTTAAGTTTTGCATCAGGAATATTTCCTGATCACTTTAAAAAATCAATAATTGTCCCAATTCACAAAAGTGGACCTAAATCTCTTGTAGAAAACTATAGGCCAATATCACTTTTAAGCGCGATATCCAAAGTCATTGAAAAGCTTTTCAAAACTAGGTTAAACGAATATGTGGAGGAACATAACATTCTAAGTCCAAACCAATACGGCTTTCGGTCGGGTAAGGGAACGGATGATGCCATCGCATGTCTCACGGAAACTATTGCAGGGAATATGAACCGTGGCAAGAAAACTATTGCCCTTTTCCTGGACCTGGCCAAGGCATTTGACACAATATCTCATAAAATTCTTTTACATAGACTTAGAAATATAGGAATAAAGGGAAAAGCTTTTCAATGGATAGAAAGTTATATATCTAATAGATTTCAACAAACCAGAATTAACGAGGCTATTAGCACTTCACTAAAATACACTTTTGGGGTACCACAAGGAAGTACACTTGGGCCCCTTCTCTTTATTATATACATAAACGAACTTTGTAACCAACACATTGGTGGCAAAATTATCACGTTCGCTGACGATACAGTTATTTTGTTTGAAGGAGATGATTGGAAAGAAACACACCACCTTGCGAACACAGGTATAAACAGAGTAAAACAGTGGCTGGACAGTAATTTGCTTACACTAAACATACAAAAAACAAAATATCTCACATTTAGCGCTACCCTTGCAGGTCAACCCAAAACACCCCATTACCTCACAATACATAATATTAAGTGTAGCCTTGGAAATAATAACCATACTTGTAAATGCGAAACCCTTGAATGTGTTAAATCTATTAAATATTTAGGTATAATAGTGGATAACCACCTTAAATGGAAACAACAAATTGAAAACACAGCTAATAAAGTGCGCAAGCTTATTTATATATTTATAGCATTGCGGGAAATTATAAAAACTCAAGACATTAAAAAAATATACTACGGACTCTGTAACTCCGTCATAACCTACGGTTGCATTGGATGGGGTGGAACAGGATTAACAATATTATACCCGCTACTGAAGGCACAGAAATCCATTCTACGCGTCATTATGAAGAAACCCTTCAGATACTCGAGCGACGCTCTCTTCAAGGAGTTTAATGTGCTTGATGTTCGACAGTGTTACATAAAAAAAATAACAATCTGCGTCCACAAAAATATAAACAAAACAATAACAGTCGATCATAATCATCAAACCAGAAGTAAGAGCAGAAACGACCTTTCTATTCCTACAAGCAATACTGCGGCTTATCAAAAAGTTTTCTCATACCTGGGACCAAAAATATACAACAAAATCCCCTCTCAATTTAAACTGTGTGAATTATCATCCTTCGGTAATAAAATTACAAAATGGTTATTAGACTTAGGTAGGACAGATTCCGAAAAATTATTAAAAAACGTAGTCTGAGTTGATTTCTTCGATTTTGTATTTTGTATTTTCCTAAAAAATATATTTTTATTTTTCTTTCTTACATTTATATATTATATTTTAATTTTATATTTTACATGTATCTATCTGGATTTTATTGTTTATTACTGCTAATTTGTATTTTCCTAAAAAAATACTTATTTTATTTTTCTTTCTTACATTTATATTGTTATATTTTTATTTTATTTTATATTTTACATGTACCTACCTGGATTTTATTGTTTATTACTGATGTATACCTAGAATAACACAACTTATATCTGATATTGTACCTATTATCTAAGTAACTCCCCCAATATGTACCATTATTGTTAATTATTATTTAATCCATTAATGTGAAATTATGTACACGCAACCTGCCAATTTGACTGTCCTAAAACGGGAAACCTTCCTAGTTGGACAGTCAAAGCTTCCTTTTATATTGTTATATGTTGTATGTAATAAATGTAATAATAAATAAAAAAAAAATAAAAAAAAAAAAAAATACCTATATTATTTTGTGTTATTTTTTTAATTATTAAATTAGTACAGGCTTGTCCTAGTGAGATTAAAAATTGAAATGAAAACGATAAGATATATCATGTTAAGAAACGATAAATAAATATACCCCGACATTGCCACAACCTTTACACAAAGTTTTCGAAATCAGACTAAGACAGCGAACTTTTTCTTGTTTCGGAGGTCAAGTGTGCATAATTTGATAAATCTCAGAATAAAACTACAGATACGTATAAAAATCAATGAAAAACCGCCCACCCGGCAATCGCAACACGGCCACCTGTGTTCGTCACAAACATAATTCTTTAAGTGTATAAATATAGATTTTTTACTGAAAATAATCACTCAATTGTATATTGTGTACCAACGAAGTAATAGATACCCCAATAACTCAAACATATACTTGTATGAGCACGATTATGAAATTTAAATTTAATTAAATACATATCTTCTGAAATGACTTATTCTTCAAAAAATAAATAATTTACCTACAAGAAATCGACAAATTTAAGATACAAGGACGCTAAATAACTGTTCGTTTATTCATGTTAATTTAAAATCTGCTTAGTTTTTATTAATCATCCTCATAAATTATAAATCGATAATAAATTCCACTTCTGTCTCAAACAATTAAGAAGAAAATTAACATAGCTATCATAAAAAAAATAAAACCCAACCAAAATTAAGCAAGGCTATATAAAAGGAGATAATTACCAAAATATGATGTATTTTCAATAGGAGAATATTTTTCTGCATTGGTACATATTCATATGTCCTTGACACGACCCCTCCTGCCTCGTCTGCCCATAGGGTCGATACGCCACTGCCCTAATAATCTGATCACTGAATGAAATTATTAATTTAGCTGTGCACCTATTTTGATTAATGTTTTCTCTTTGTAGTAACTAATAAAAAATTATAAATGTGAGATCAGCATGCTAAAAAAAATCATAGATGGGGCAGTGTTGACTACTTATCTTGGGTTGAAACTCCAAAAATAACATTCGTAATTGGAACCTTAATGAAAACAAAATACATTGAAACGTGTCTTAAACTGGCTTGAAGCGTATTTAGTGATCATATTTGAATAGCCAGTTACATCACAATCTTCATCTTCTTCGTTTCATTTCTTTCCTCTCTCCCACCAATCTCACAACATCGAGATAATCAGTACGTGAAAAGTTAGTGAATGTTATATATAAGTAAAACTTGGGAAGGTGATTCCTTCTTTCTCGTTTCCTCAAGAGGAGCAGCTGCGCGGCCTTTTTCATAATAAACTTAAATTTGGATTTGAGGTTAAAATACCCAACAATTTTTATGAGTTAATAGTAATTATTAAAAAAAGAATCATGACCAACCTACTTTGTAAATAAAATAAAATAAAAATGAAAATAAATCATAAAAAAGGGTTTTTTGGGCTGAAATTTTAAATTTACATGTGTAAATTTCATTTTTCTATTTTAAGTCGGTCAATCGTAATTTAAATAGACCACCTTTTCTAATAATTAATTTATTTTCTTTATATTTCATTGTACATATTTGCATAATAGGAAGGGTAATATAAATAAATATATATTTTTAAAGAATTATCTATAACTCACAAATATTTGCTGAAGTTGCTTCTAAATCGGGAAAAATCTATTTCTCTTGTATTATTATGTCTCTTCAGACCCATGTTCACTCCATCCTCTCCTCATGAAGACCCTCTACACAGCATCTCCAAAGATGACATAGGCTCCGAGAGAAATTATTTTTCTCAGGGCCTCCTCTGTGAAGTTAATATATATTAAAAATATTTAATAACCTATGTTTTATATTTTGAAACATAAATAAATAAAATAGTAGGTACATGCCATACTAGATATTTGTTACTACTTTTGATAAATACAATATTATTCAGTGTGGTTTAAATACGTTGTCCTAAAATCCAAATTCAAATTTTCTATGAAAAAGGCCGCGCAGCCTTTCTTCTTAACCTAACTCACTTTCTGTATATAGTATTATGTAAACCAGATTTCGTTGTATGGCTTAAGCTATTTTTAAGCGACCCAGCTAATACGTTTTGTAGAACCCCACTAGTGATTTACGTGGTGCCTGGGTAACGCCCTTTGGACTCGAACCCAAGTCAAAATCTAGCAGAGTCTGGTCTCTTCGGATGTACGAGTATGTAATTTAGTGATGTAATAATTACCCTTCGGACATTTGTTAAAATGCTGATAACTGATGACCTTCGCCTTTCTCAAATTAACTGCCAAAGGTGCCTCCCTTTTTGTAACATTGGAAAATGTTGATTTTTCCAATTCGAAAATGTAACTTTTAAAATGCTTAGGCCCAGTTTTTGTATTTAATTTTTAATTAATTTAATATTTGTTTTGTATTTTACGGTAAGCATACATTTTTCGATTGTTTTATAGTGTTATAAAGAAATATTATTATTCTAATATACAGCCCTGAATTCTTGGCGCTCATAAATTTTAATGTGCCGGCGAGAAACACAAGGTCAGTACTACCATTTTACTGTGGTAATACTACGACCAGGGCACAATTCAATATACCTCTACACAGAATCCAACACTTGGGCAATATGTATTCGCTCATAGATGTATGGAATATGTCACTGACACAATTTAAAAATGAAATAATGAAATCATTTATCCGTGATACAAGAATTCGTTGGTAAATTCAATAAACTACTCGTTCATCGACAAATTAGCTAAACTATCTCTACCTATCCTATTAATGTAATTAAATGTAATGTCTTAGTAAAAACATTGTAATATGTATTATAAACCATCATAACCTGCAGTATTATTTAGTTATATTAAAAAAATTTCACTAAAATATTAAAATCCAAATTGGAGTTCTGAACTCCTGCAACTTGCAGAGGTACTGGAGGTACCATCGATGTAGCGGTTTGCCACTTTGCGAAACTAATACTTACGTTATATTAGACATGGTTAATGTTGCAATTTTGTAAACCTCTGATCACCTTACTTTAAAATTTTTGTTGTTTGTATTTTTATATCATGTATGTATTTTTTTATCGTAACTTATCGTTATTATATCTTGCTGTAATTAAAATTTTTGTTGCTTATATTTTTATTTAACTAATGTACTTTTTTATTTTTTATTGTAATTTTATTTATTATTATTTATTGTCTTCTCATGTTAAAGATGTACTGCCTTTATTTATTTATGTAAAAGCCCTCTGGGCGTATAATAAAACAAATAAATAAATAAATATATTGCTGTTAAATTGAAATGTAAGTTATTCAGCCGTATTTCTTTGAAAGTTTGTAGCACTGAATATTTTTTATGTATTTTGTCTATTGTAGTTACATCGAAAATTGAAAAGGTTTTTTTTTAGTATAAAATGAAGATTATTTTTTCAAGATAACCTTAATTATCAATCTTTGAACTATTTTGAGAGGATTAAAAATAACATCACATGTTCTTCCCCGGCCTATAATACCGTATTGTAATAAAGATTGAACAATTCCATAGTTCACTCTTTTTAGGTTTTTTTAGTCTAAAAATAGTTCTAAGTTGTTTCGCAGAAATAGTGGCACAAAGTCATCAACTGGCCATTCAGCGCCATATTGTTTTTTTGACACTTAAAAGGTTCCCGTTAAATGACGATTCCAATTTTTGAACAAATTGTGATGAGCGGAAGAGGGCAGCTATAATGTTGTTAATTTTTTTAGCTTATTACAATTTGATAGCAAGCTGAAACGCACTTAGAGTCGATATTTATCGGCATTTGATGACAACGGTGTTAGGTTTGAATTTCTGCGAAACAACCGGACCTTACTCGGTACGCCAGTACTAATATTGAACGCAAATCATAATAATATTTTTTATTGCAATTTTTCGATATTTCCTCAATACCTCTGTCATAGAGGTTCGGTACATTTGTTTCCCGGGTTCATGGGGTGAGGTTTGTGAGGGTATTGGCGGCAGAAGCTTTGGCCTACCTATTGCGTAGCGGGCCGGATCGGGAGAGACTGGTTGTGGGAGTCCTTTTGACCTCTCCAGCCGTAATCTCTCGATCTATCGCCATGCACCGCAGTAGGAGGGATCGATTCATTCGTTCGTCACTCCTGAAAACATTGAACCCAAGATTTCTACCCACCCCTCATTCATTTTTCCTTACAAGGATTTCATCTTCTTCCTTTCCGTAAAAAGACCTTCTACCCAGCATCCCCAAAGATAACGTAGGGATTTTTTTTAACTGTGTGGAGAAAACGTAAAATTGGTTGAATTGGCTTAAAAAGATACCGGGCGGAGTTTTGTCAATACAAGCGTATTTTCCAATTTCCTCTTTGGATTTTGCAAATATCATTACATAGTATAAAATGAAGTCACTCAAAATGCATGTGCGCATTGATCTTTTAAACTACGTAACGGATTTTCGTGCGGTTTTCACCAATGGATTGAGGGATACAAGAGGAATGTTCATATGTATAATACATGCTTATTATAGTAGAGAAAAGCCGAGAAATTCAAATATTCAATTCAGGCAGCGGGCAGCGGGTAGCAGGCAAGCGGGTGGTGTGGATTTCATAAAGGTTGGGTAATAGCGTTGTGTTTCGTTAGCCACAGCAACGTGTGGCCGGGTCTGCTAGTTTTTAAATATAATGTAATAACGTACGGAAATAAGAGTATTTTCTACAGTTAGTAAAAAAATCTTACAAATCGGACCAACTGGAGGAGAAAATTGGGGAATAGAAAGCCACGATTTTGATGATTTTATTTAAGGTTTTCGGGGGAGTAAGAACGACAGTGACAGCAACAGTTAGGTAAAATACCTATTGTTTAAATTTCTCGTCGACCGTGTTCAAGAGAGCGGCTTCGTGATGAGATCTCAATACCCAGGTACCACCCTACCTCCCTCTTCCTCTCAACCCTTCCCCACTTCCTTCAGAGGAATATAAACGTTAGAAATATTTCGAATCTCATGCCTGCAAAATTTTAAAATCGAGCGTCTTTTTGCACGAGCAAGTGAGCGAAAAAGTGGTTTTTATTTATTTTGTGCATAATTTTATAAGAACGAAAAAAAGTTAGAACATGGAAAACCTCAAAAATAGTCTTAGCCATAAAGGGGTATTTTTAAAAAATTGTTTCTTGTATTACTTCACAGTTAAGTCATGAAAAAACATTTTTTTTGGTGGTTTACGCTTATATTTTTTGTTACGTAAATAATAATTTTATTGTAATTACAATGCATAGAAAAGCTAGTAAAAACTTCGATTTATCCGTATCATATTTTTTGTGGTTCATACTGTAAGCCGATTCGTCGTAAAGATTAATCAAAATAGTATTTAAATAGGATTGCACGTGTATATTCATCTTCAGCCTCACAACATGCCACAAATCGGGATGCCATATAGTCCCACCAGCACTGGACGGTGGGGAACAGGAAGTCTTGTGCGATATTCACATTTGAAGCCGGACGAATACAGTTACTCCGTATTTTAAATTGGATCGAACTAGTACGAAGATATAAAGCTTTCGCCTCTTACCAACACCTAACACCTGTACAGTTATACACTCATGAGGCTCATTGAATGTGTGTGCGAATTCTGGGGGTGCTGGTGAGGGGTGTCCGCCCATTCACCGCCAATAACCTGTCGCCAGCAATTTGTAATGCGCTGTCGGTTGAGCGTAATTTCCCACAAATTGCTGAGACGCTATTTTATATCGCGTAAAATCATTGTCTCTACCGGGGCCACCGCTCGGACCGCCTGAACCGTCTAAACCGCCACGAGGACAGAATAGTGGTCGCCATTCACCATGCTTTATTTGTAAACATTTACCTGAAAATTTTATGATTATTTGTTACAATAACTTTGGTTCAAATGAATTTAGAAGGTTGTGCGGCGGAAATAAATGACGGACGAATTTGCAAAACAACTGGCAGTCTTACACTTCAAGCTACGTCAAGCTACGAAATTTCGAATGGTTATTGTTTAATTATTTTAGGAAATGGACTCAGTCCAATATTGTATTTTTCAGCCTTTCTTGAAAGATTTGGGGTTGTTTATGGACAAAACTATTTATTTTTATTCATATTAAATGTGTACGAGCGCAAACAATTAATTCACCTCAATATTTTAATGCAAAAAATGTAAAAAGTATTAAAAACCTAAAATAATTTAATTGGCGCCATCTGTGAATGCGTAGATTATAATGAACGTGACGTTTAACCTTAATCAAAAATAACTAAACTAGCGCCATCTATGAAAGAGCTGATTATGAATTCTTTTAGGTATCACCTTAATGACTGAAGAAGATAATAGCGATATCTCTTGATGAAAATATGAACAACACAAAGATATAAAGACAAAGCAGACAGAAAATAAAAACGTAACTGCCGCCAAATCCTCTAGACTTACAAGAACCGACGTCTCTACCAATTGAATTGTTGTCCTACTTCCATTTTTGAAGAAAAACTTCTTTACGCACGCTTGACTTGGGGAGTAAGCTGGTGAATGCGTGATGAGAGAGTTACGAAAAGTGTGATCGGGCGAGGCGAACGGTCGGACCTTTATGCACGCTTGACTTGGGGAGTAAGCTGGTGAATGCATCTAGTTTTTAGTTAGAAGTAAGATTGTAGAAATATATTATAAGTTTGTACAGCGCTCTTGAGTTGATTTTTCACAAAAACGGCGCTATAGAAATCATTTAAATATTATTATTATTTCCTTTGTTTGTTTGAATGAAGCTGAATCTTGGAAGTGAAAATTAACTCGTCATTTATAATTAAACTCGACAGGTAGACTCGTTGTCGATGATAATGCATTCTATAAACTTTTGGTCAAAATCGCACACACACGCGGACAAAAACGTATTTTTCTGAAATTTGAATAAATAAAAGCACTTCGTAGTGCGGTTGATTCCTATCACTGAGTAGGAAGGTTCAAACCTCAGTCAAACAATTTTTTTAGGTTTTAAAAGACTATATTATTACTTCTTCAATCTTAGGAAACATACTTTGTGAAATCATTATAATATAATTAAAATCAAATCACTTTGTTTAAACCACTATTAATTATCACTGTCAACATGTTTCAATAACAACGTTATCTTCATCAGGACGAAGTGTTAATTTTAAAAAATAAATGAAGAACAAGTATAGAATAATTAGAACAAATTATAACAAAGAAAAAATTAAAAAGTAGAGGTGATTATTTTCTTAAAAAATCTCGTAAAAATAGTTATATAAAATTAAATATAAAAATTATTTAAGGATATATAAAATTGCATTTAGGTAATAAAAATACTTTTTAAAATAAATAATAAAAAAGGTTATTTAAATAACAACATAAAAAATTATGATTATGGTAAATATTAATAAGAAAATAAATTTAAAAGATTGCTATTTTTAAAAAATGTTTGGTACACATATTTTTATAATATTGTTATTTATTTATTTATAATTAAATAGTGGTTTAAACAAAGTGATTTAATTTTCGTTAGACTATATTATTATTTAAAAGTAGACGTATTATAGTCAAAAATTATTCTGTTATTTGGAGAGTGACATACATACAATTTATTTACCCGTTTACTCTAAATGGGTCAGAATGCGACACCAACTTTTAATTATTTATTGATGTTTAAGGTTTAAACGGAAATCCTAAAAATATAAAGTTTTTGTATTAAAAAAATTATTTATTATTCATTTTCTGAAATATAATCGAAAAAATAATAGGTACTCAGATGAAGCTCAAAATAATTTCACGCTTGGGTGAAATAAAACATTTCCCCCGCGATAACAATTATTACGTCAAGAGCTTTAATAGGTGTCAAAAGATTTGTTTTTCACTTTAAAATGGGGGCAAAGCGTTGAATTATGGATTCAAAATTACTGTCAAAGTTAATACAGCCGACAGCCCTTACGAAGTAACTATCACCCTTGTGGGGGGGGGGGGGGTAAATCACCTTTGTGGGAGGGTGGTGGGGGGGGGGGGGGGGGGGGGGGGGGGTTGCCACCCCGGGGGAGTGCGGTCAGCCGACTGACGTTTAAAAAGCGATTAACAGAGTAACCACCCACCCCTATTACACTAAGGGGGGGCATTTGATGCCGGGCGTGGTTCCACTTTAGTCAAAATATCGGATAGGAATTGTGTCAAATGATAGTCCAATGACCGTTTTCAGCAATAAGAATAGAGTGAACGCTAAATAAAAGTTAATCTTCTGTGATCTATTTTATACAATCTGTAAATAGTTAGATTTTATCGAATAAAAAATTCAGTGATATTTAATTACAACATTGATAACAATGCTCGTCAGACATTAACACAAATAAAAGACTTAGACATCACTTTTCAATCAAATATTTAATAAGGGCTTAAAAACGTTGGGATTTATAACTAGGCTAACTAGAAATTTTAACAATATAAAGTGTATTAAACTGTTATATTTTGCCTATGTAAGAATTCAACTTGAGTACAATTCTCCCGTCTGGAATCCACATTATAGTATAGGTATTCCAGAAATTATAGTATGAGTATTCTAGCAATTATTTTGAACTACGACACTATTTTAAATTATATGAATATGCTCAAAATTTTCACTGACTTGGTATTTCTATATATTTTTCTAAATGATTTTGTTGATAGTCCGGTATTGTTAGAATGGATAAGCTTTCGGATTCCACTACGTAGTACTAGAGAAGTCAAGATTTATTTCAGTGCAGAAATTCTGGGATTAACTACCATATATATTCCTCTTTGCCCAGAATACTAATGGAGGGATACAATTATACCGAGTCAGTGAACATCTTCAATTTAAGTTTAAACAAATATTAAATATTGTTACTGAGACAGTTCAGTTATGAACAATGAATGCTGTGTATTTCTTATTATTCATATGTAATGTAAAAACCCCGTAAAAGGGCGTTAATAAATAATAAATAGGTATAGATCAGTGGGAATAGCTTATACCATAGAACGCCCGATAGAAATAGAAACTCGATATTGAATAATTCTTGTTCTATTCTGTCTAGATACGTAATTCTTGTTCTATTCTGTCTAGATACGAAAAATTGGATGCATGACAGATCCGCCGACAATTGTGCCCCCGGTGCGGTGTATTATATACCATGTGCAGTAGGTTTCGGGAAAAGACCGTATAGAGGTGTACCGTATTTCATTACACAAAATATAACTAAGTGACCCCGAAGGGGTGTGTAGAGAGAATGTACCGCCAAATAATAAAGGAACAAAACATATTTTCATTCAAATGCATCAAAGAAAAATCTGTCTCTCTGTGTACTGCGTATACCAGCGCTAAGTACAAACAAATCGACACGGTGTATGAATTCGTTTGATATTTAAAAATATGAATACCATATTACTGTAGCCCATTTTACGTATGAAATTGGAGAATAATGCACAAAAGCTTATAATTTTATAGCAAACCAGCTGAACCCGGCATGCGTAGCAACGCCACTTAAATAAAGATATTGTTTCTCTTTGCGTGTCCTTTCCAATTCGTCCCCGTTCCACTTCTGCAACCGCTTTCCCTCCCGCGTTCTCCCTCCACTTTCCTCCCATTCGCGAACCACCCGTTTCTCACTTTTCCCGCCTTTCCCCCTCCCTCAACTCCCCCTCCAGTGAATCTTTCCCCCATTCATTCCCCTCCGCTCCTTCCTGATTCCACTCCCCCTCCCACCTACCCGCCCTGCCGCTAAAATACATTAAATACACTCATTTTTCAAACAACTCGCGCGCCATTTATTGCAAAATTTGTATTCAAATTTCATAACGACTCGAGCTCACCAGTATATATAGAAACACTCTTCTAATAAAATGGAATGTTCTGTTAAAATTTTGAGTCAATCCATCAACTTTCCGATGTTTGCAGACTCAAACATACGGAACCTAATTTTTTTACTGGATAGGGACACGTTATTCACCTAGCGGTATGAAATACATCTTACGACCTATTCTCAGATCTACCAAATATACATAAAAAAATCATAAAAATTTTCGTCAGTATTCATTCAGAATTGTAACGTTACTTGAACTGGCTTTAGCCGTGTTTGATGACTGTATCTGAATAGCCAGGTACATTTTCCACATCTCCTTCCCCTCCCCACTACCTTCAGCATCACACCATACCAAAATTGGGCATGCCATAGTCTCACTGGCTCGAGACGGTTGGGACTCTTGTGTTATATTCAGATATAAAAGTTATATTACCTATATGCAAGTAGGAATCTTTAGCGTTTTTTTGCTAAGCCGACTGCACGTATAAGTATGTCGTATTTTGTGATGCATGCTACTTCGGAGAGTCGAAATTATTGGTAAAAATAATTTTACAACGGATTTTCACTCAAGATGCCTTCAGATATAAGTATATCGACTTTGGTTGTACGGCCGTATATCCTCTTTGCATGCTTACTTGAAGAAAACATCTTCAAAACTTTCGGCCGGACCAATTGTCGCCGGACCAAATGTCAGCCGGTCGAACTGTCGGCCGGACGAACTGTCGCTGGACCAACTGTCATGGAACCATTTAATTTATGTAAGGTATACCTATTACATAAATATATCACATAATTATATTAGGTGCATTTACAGTGTGATGAAATTTGTTTAAAAGAAATGTTTTTAGTTTCGATTTAAATTTGAGTATATCGTTGATTTGTTTAATGTTACGTGAAAGGTTGCTATATACTCTAATGGCCATGTAGTAGGGTCCTTTTTGAAATGTAATTTTGTTCACTTTTGGTATTAATAAGTTTCCTGTGAACTTTGTAGCGTGTTTATGTGTTGAGTTTTTTGTGGGAACTTTTCTGGAGATGATCAAACTAACTGGCATAACTCAATTAAATATATGTCTGTAACTGTCAGAAGTTTAAAATTTATTTTTAAATATGGGTCTACAGTTTACATGAATTCAGGTGATCAGAATTTGTAATTTTTCGTAGGCATCTCTTTTGGATGATAAAAACATCTTTGGCGTTTATTGAGTTTCCTCAAAAAACTTGGTTAATGATTGTAATTTAATTGTAATTAGTCATGCTTACGCAAAATTTCCTGAGACATTAATACAAATTAAGAACTTAGGCGTCACTTTTCAATCAAATCTTTCATTTGTTTCACATAACAGAAATCTCAAAAAATGTTAAAAACTAGACTAACTAGACATTTAAAGTGTATTAAACTGTTTTATTTTGCCTATGTCAACTTGAGTACAATTCTCCTGTCTGGAACCCACATTATAATATACATGTAGGTACAAACTGTCGAAAGAATACAAAACAAATTCTTACGATGTCTAAATTTTATAATGGGTATTCCAGCAATTATGCTGATCTACCACTATTTTAAATGATATGAATATGCTAAAATTGTCTGTCAGAAGAATTTTCACTGACTTGGTATTTCTATATAAAATTCTATTAGATTTAGTTGATATTCCGGTATTGCTAGAATTGATAAGCTTCCGGATTCCACTACGTAATACTAGAAGTCAGGATTTATTTCAGTTCAGAAATTCTGCCACTAACTACAATGTGTATTCCTCTTTGCCCAGAATACTAATGGAGGGAAACAATCAGTAGACATCTTCAATTTATATTTAAACAAATATAAAATATTTCAGTTATGTACAATAAATACTGTATATTTATTACTATTCATAAGTAAAAGCCCCGAAAAAGGGCGTTAATTTATAAATAAAAATAGAAATACATATCGTATTTTTTTTAAATAATAAAAATTTGTTATATCACTTATTTGATCTACTATTTACAACGTAAAAAAATTGCATCGTTAAATTTTTCGGAAGTTAAGATTAATAATTTGTGTCCTTCCTTTCCGCCTTATGGCACGAGGAGAAGGTTCGACGTGCTAATCAATCCATCTCACGCCTATTATACCCCTTCAAGGACTGGAAATGGAGGGTGGAACACTCCCCCCCAACGTTCCCTACCGTAATATCCTGGCTAGCCTTCTGCCATAATCAAAGTGTGTTGTGTCTGCTGCACGGATTCAATTACTTTTTAAATCCCTTTATTTCTATGAATGAACGGAAATACGAATAACCCGACAATAATTGAAAATCTCTCACTACCACCACAGTTAGAGGAATGTTGCTTGTGTTGTAATGTGGGACTTAGCCAGCCGAGGAATCGAGTACAGGACGCCCGGGTGTCTAAGGTGAAAATAATCTTTGGGGATGCTGTGTGGTGAGCATTTTAAAGGAAAATGATGGAGAATGTTCTATGGGAAGGAAACAGGTATGTGGGGTGGGCCGGAATCCGGGGGTCAATGTGTCCGGAGTGATGGACGTATGAACTCATCCCTCCCACAGCGGTGAAAGATTGAGAGTCCTGCTGGAGAGGCCTGTAATTATATTCCTCAACCAGTTTCTCCTGATCCGGTCTGCCACGCAGTCAGTGGGCAGACTTAACCGCCGCCAAGTTCTAGACTAGACGAACCCCACCCCATATTAACCTGCTAAGTCACCAAAATTAGCGAACCTCTTGGGTTGGCGCAAAGTTGTTGGTTATCTATTATAAATAGTTCCCCGGGTGGCAGTACACGTACACATACCCGCCTCCAAAATTGAAATAATGGAAGCCACTATTATAGTTTATACTGGACGAATGTAAATTGTAAAAGCCTTTCCACCTTTCGATAATCAAGTTGGCACATTACTGTGAATTCGTTGAAGTAAAATCATTTTTACAGCGCTCGTTCAGTATTTACGAAATGTGGAAACACGCTCGTATAACACATACACATCTGAACCTTCTCTAAACACATGTCTTAAATTCAAGCTCGTGTGGGTTCAATCTTAATCCCCCAATCAAATCACCTGTTTTTATCAGATAACTGAAAAGTGGAAATCCATTAAGAATCGTTCGGATCAGGCAAAACAATCTCCCGAAGAAATGGGAGAGGAGATTGGTAATCCCGGTGAGAGTTTATTGTTCTGAGATAATCAGTCAAGTCTTTCTCTTCTTCTTATTCCCAATTGCTCCCACTTTCCTAATAATCCTGCCTAATCTACCGCTTTACAACTACTTGTGGGAGCTTTTCTAGCAAATTAATTATCTCGGTGAATTGAATAGAAGAAAACATGTGAGGTTTTGTTTTGAACAAATAAATAATAATAGCATTATGTAAACCTTAAAGATTTTCCGGTCGTTTATACGAGGCTAACGGTATAGTTTATTTTTTGAAATTAATAAAAAATAACTGTTTTAATTTTGAGAACAAAAATTAAAGAAGGATATGATTAGGGATTATCACAGTCAAAATAATTTCTTTTTGGGTTATTATACCTTGTTGCGCTACCTCCTCAAGAATTGTAATTGACTCTTAATAAAAGTTTACAGAAAAATGAAATATAAGTAGTTTAAAAACTATATATATATATATATTACGAGTATGCTGATAAATTTAATAAAATATTTTTTTAAGTTATTATGACCGGTCAGTGGCTGAGTTGGCATCGCGTTTGGGTCCCAACCAAGCATCGCGTGTTCGATTCATCGGCTGGCCATGTCCCTCATCACGACACAAGCAACATTTTTTCGCTTTCTGTGGCGGTGGTAGACGATTTTCAAATATTGTCAGGATCGCGGAAAAAAAGTTATAATATCACTGGCTACATGTCAAAAGGTCGAGAGTTCAAGACCTTGCCAGCTTGCCTATACAAACACGTCCCAAAAATATTCATAAAGTTCATTTCATATGAAATCCTTTAAAAAAGAGAAAGGGTTTAAAGGTCAGATTTTTGTAATTTTCGAACGTCATGGTGTCCAATTTGTGCGGTTTCTATTCCTGTAATAAAATTCACATTTTACGTGGCCGTAATCAGTGTGCTTCAGCCTTTCATGTGTCATCCAGAGTTCACCTTTTTCGCTGTTTACGCAATCCATATGTGTGTATGAGTGTATGTGTGTGTATGTGAGAGAGGGTGTGTGTGTGTGTGTGTCAGTATGTTTGAGGGCACCCCCCACTAAAGCACGGAGCAGAGACAATATGGCAACACCGAGCCGAGGGTAGTCACCTGGCTCAGCTAATCGCTTACTAAGTTCCTGCCGAGTTGTAATTAGGAAGTAAGTGTCGCCGGAGGAGAAGGGATACGGAAATGTGTGACAAAAAGATGATGAATTTAAAGCGAGGGTAGAAACACCCCTATGAGTATATTTTTACAGAAAGACAAGGGTAGACATTCTGGTTATTAGCTAATCTTCATATTTTCGTGTACAGTTTTTTTGCAAAGCTTTTTACATTTTGAATAATAAAACATTTACATTTGCATAATTACCCATGGCAAAGAAATAAGTCCATAGCCCGGAATCCAAATAAATTCATCTGCCTTCTGCCTAAAACATTTTTAACCTTTACATACTTACCTTTTTAAATATTATCTTTTTAAACATTTCCTTTTTAAAAATTACCTTAAAAAAAAAACAACTTTAAAAATTACCTTTTTCTAAAACTGAAAGAACGGTATTGTCGTATAAACAAACGGTCTTCGTAAATAATTTTCAAAAATACTATACCATCGATTCCGCTTAATTGGGATACATCGGGACCCACACATTTTGTTCCAAATAAGCAGCGGTCTTAAAGTAAGCGAAGTACGTAAAATTTTCACAAATTTGTTGAGCTTTTTAATATGTAGGTACATATATATGTATTACATTTATTCGAGTTCCCTCGAATACTTTTTACATATTATTAATTTAAAAAAAAAAATTAATCACAGAAAAATAATTATATACAGTATTTGAAGGTACAAACATCGCCATTGGGAGCGTAATAATTCATATGGGAAAAAATCAAATTTTGCAGACATTTTGAAGCAGGAACATGAAGGGCAAGGAAATTATTTTTTTAACATTATTAATTACTTGTAATCCAATCGCAAAAAAAATCAACCTCTCTCCTCACCCGCGTCGCATACTGCACCCCCGCCCCGCTTAACTAAAATTGGTTTACTGCAGTGGTTCCCAACCGGTGGCCCGTGGATCACAGGTGGTCTGCGAGATCTAAAATGTGATCCACGAAACATTTATTCACTTAATACAAAAACTGCATCAAAAGATATCCAAAAGCTGATTCGTGACCCTTTTGATATTAATGATGGATATGTAGTTGAAGAAGTCCAAGAAGAGCACATTGAATTGCAAAATGGTAGTAATTGCAAGGACGAATTTAATTACGCGATTAACAGTTTATTTATTTATTTATTTATTTGTTTACGCCTTGATGGCTTTTACATGTAAGGTAAATTGTACAGGAGCATTATAACAAGTATGTAGAAGCATAACAAGTATATAATATATAAAATAATAAACAGCATGACAGACATATGTTGGCACAACACAAGGAGTAAAACCAGTATATTCGTATTGGTCTTAGGCTAGAGTAGTTTCAGAAATTATTGTCACAATATTACCCAAAACATTATTACAAACATACTCGAAGCAAACCGGTCGGCAGAGGTGTAAAACATTTTTTTTGCGGTTAATATAAAAATCAGTAAATTTCTTGTAATTATTATTTTTTTTTTTGCTATTATAAAAGTACGTAAGTTTGTTATTAAAAGTTATTATTGTGAAAAATAAAAGGTACACAGCAATTACATATACAAAGAAGGAATTAGGTACTATGAAAGTTGTTACAGAGCAGTGTGTATTAAATTTTTTGCTGTTAACAATTTGAAACATTTAAAATTTTTTTATGTAAGTTTGTTATTATTATGAAAAAATAAGATAAAAAAATAAAAGGTACACAGCAATTACATATATAATTAAATAAGTAGGTATATACTATGAAAGTAGTTACAGAGTAGTGGGTATTAAATTTGTTACTGTTAACAATCAGGAACATTTAAGGATTCTTGCATCTGCATACATATACGTTTTTTAAAAGAAGCGATGTTTTTATAAAAAAATATGTCCACAGAACAAGTTTCATTCCCCACACGATGCAATCTCTGAAGACAAGAGTTATACATAAAATTAGTGCGAGAAGCAACTATGTTAAAAGGAGCATGGAGTCTAGTATTATGATTGTTGGGGACTTGATAATTTATCATATTCACTAGTTCAGGGCTATCCAAATACCCGTTGATGATTTTAAATAATAATAAAACATCACAGATTTTTCTTCGCTGTGATAATTCAGGTAGTTTAAGCAATTGCATCAAATAATTATAATTTAAATTTTGTATTGGAATGTGCAGTTTATAATTTAAGTGCTTTAGAAATCTATGTTGTACTCTTTCAATTTTGTGTGAATGTACATTATATAAAGGCGACCAGAGAGAGGAATTATACTCAAGAATGCTTCGGACTAGTGTTACGTATAGCGTTTTGAGTGTATTTGTATACATTAGATCTTTGGACGATCTTAACACAAAACCGAGACATTTAAGTGCTTTATTCGTGATTGCATCAATGTGGGGGACGAATGTCATCTTGTTATCAAAAACGACACCCAAATCTTTTATTAAAGTTACTGTAGAAAGATTTACATTGTTAATATGATATTGAAAGAGTATTGGATTTTTATTTCGAGAAAAACTTATAGATTGACATTTGTTAATGTTTAAAAATAAATCATTTATGTTACACCAATTATGTAATCGATCCAAGTTATTTTGCAATATAAGACAGTCCATTAAATTTCTTATAATAGTGTAAATTTTCAAGTCATCAGCAAATAAAAGGAAATGGATACCTTCAAATATTGAAGTTATGTCATTGATAAATAGCAAAAAAAGAATCGGACCTAGATGAGAGGTAGCATTGGCGCTACTTGCGGCCAACGCTAAACCCAAAACCTGGAAAGGACATGCAATAAACAAGCCGGCGGCTAGCTCTGCACAGCCGGCGCGAGCAAGGTCCCTCTTAAACCCAGGGCGAGTGTCTGTGGTTCGCTTGTTAATTCCTACTCCCCTTCCTTTCCTCAAAATCTCCAGGTCTCCTTCCTCAATCAGAACACAGTTGTTATGCACGAAAAAGGGTTTTATTCAATTAAAGGTGAACAGGGTTCTACAAAAGGCCAGCATCGGCACTACACACATGAGTATTTGGCTATCTCTAATTAATTCTATCAAAACGGGGGAAGCTTCTCTCAACTCTCTCTACACGTGTTTAGTGAATTTAAATGTCAGTTCTTAGCACACAGAGGGGTAGCAAGGTTCATTGGTACTCACAAGCAGGAGATAGGCGGTCGGCAGACAGGATTCTGGGTAGGCGTAAACCTCTTTAAGCACAATACACAATTAAAGTAAAACATCGTGAGCGTTTACGGAGAGCGCCTAGCGCGAATCACGGGGAACACAGTTATTCTGCCGAAGGCCGGCGAAGGAATGGGAGCGGGGAGCCGCTCGGCGCTTGGCACGGGCGCCGCGCGGTGCGGGGAGAGGGGGCGGAGGGCCTGTGCAAGGGGTCAATTCGCTATTAGCTCGCACGGGAAACAATTCCGTAACGTAACACTTCCCCCCTCGCCGCAAAAAAGGCGACGTGGTAATGGAGCAGTAGGGCTAAGAAATCCTCTTACCCTTCTAGCACTTGTGCCAAAAAAAAAAAAAACATCCAAGAGAAAGGGGGGAGAGAGAGAGAGAGAGAAAAAGAAAAAGTTGCTAGCTACAAAATAGTAGAAACAAAAACAAAAGAGAAAAAAAAACATGGTGAACAAAGAATTATACATGAATGTACATGAAAGAGCAGTGGCATACATAAATATAAACAAGGACCTGCTGGAGAAAGGTACAAGGGTTATGCAGTGATAGAAAAAAAATGACTCTAAATTGTATCATTGGTCTGTGAGCTAAGTTTGCGTAGCGTGGTTTGCGTAGGATGTTTGGGGTGTTTGAACGTTGCACTGAAGTTATAAGGTTACTTTGTCACAGTAACCTGGCCCGTTTGAGATTACACTCAAGGAACACTAGGGCCTTAAAGAAAACACGAAGAAGAGAACGCAGGATGAGGCTTCTTGGTGGTGGAGAGGGTTCTACCTGTCACAGAGGTCAAAAAGGTAGCTGCTTCCGGATCCTGTGGGTGGGCCAGTATGACATCATTGAGGTACTGGAGAGTGGAATTGTAATTGGTGGTTGGTCCTTTATAGAGGAGGTGGTTTGTGTGCATGACAGCCGTTGTTGTGATGGTGGTTGGTACACTGGTTTGTATACAGTGGGATTGTTGGATGAACAATTGTTGGTATTGTTATTTGCGCAAGGGCACAGGAGCATTGGCATGATGGCAACAGAGCAATTTGCAAGGTGCAGCTGGAACATTTGCAAGATGCAGCAGGAACATTTGTACAATGGCAACAGGAACATTTGCGAGATGCCGCAGGAACATTTGTACAATGGCAACAGGAACATTTGCGAGATGCCGCAGGAACATTTGTACAATGGCAACAGGAACATTTGCGAGATGCCGCAGGAACATTTGCACGATGGCAACAGGAACATTTGCAAGGTGCCGCAGGAACATTTGTACAATGGCAACAGGAACATTTGCAAGGTGCCGCAGGAACATTTGTACAATGGCAACAGGAACATTTGCGAGATGCCGCAGGAACATTTGCACGATGGCAACAGGAACATTTGCAAGGTGCCGCAGGAACATTTGTACAATGGCAACAGGAACATGAACCAACTTAGAGCTGACGTGCTCGGGTTTGTTTGAGTGATGGTTTTGTGATGATACAATTCGCAACTACACGCACGACTCACACTAGGTTATGTTAGGTGTGGTCGGGTGCTTTTGGTACGTAGGGTTTGAAGGCATGGGACCTCCGTGACGGTAGTGAAGGCAGCATGAAGAGAGGCGCAGGTGTAGATAGGGTGAAGAGCTGCTGGTCTTCTTATTAATCCGGCGAAAAATTATTATTAGAACAAAATTCTTGAAGTTTACCTGCCTGGTAGACCAATGATGAAAAGGTTTGGAGAGAAACAAGGTGTGCATATTGAGAAAGATTGGATTAGTTTGACGTGTAGAGAGAGAGAGAGAGAGAGACGGAGAGAGAGTTAACTAAATGCAACTACAGACTTATACATATTACAAAGGTACGTATTCAAGGAAGGTTCTGTTTAACCCATTTAGCTTTTTTTTTAAAACTAAATACATTTCCAAGAACACGTTGGTAAGGGTTTGTACGTATGACAAAATGCCACGTTCGAAAGAAGTTGGTCTTCCATGACCTATGCTCACGTCTATACGGTAGCATTTTTTCTACTTTCGAAGAACAAAAACATTGAGTACAAATAAGTTATGAAAAGTGGGAAAGGAGTAGGAAGTTGAAAGGATCCGTGTATGAAGGTTGTCCCATTTGACAAACGAAACGCCAAGTGCGTAACGCATATATCCCCATTCACGGATAATTTCGAGGAAGGGAAAGGGTGACAATTGGGAACATTTGAACGAAGAAAACTGCTGAGGACTCGGCTATTTCCGAAATTCGACCTCTGAGTGGAAGGTGAAACAAGGTCTACAGCAGTTATCCTGGCACATTACAATATCATTTGGTAGTGTGGGACAAAAGGAATACATTGACATAAAAGACGTGTGATCCACACTTGGTAGGTCACACAAACATGGGGGTAGATATTATTTCGTTCGCACGACTCATGGTGAGTATTGTAACGTCTTCACGTTTGGTGCACAGATTATATAAGTACACAGTTATAACAAAGCGGTTCTCATGCCAAAAGACACACGACCAACTCAATAACATTTAGTTAAGAGTATAAAGTAATTATAACGAACTTCTCGTATCATGGCGGATGTTTTGAGGATCTCTCCTATGATGGTAGATATTGTCACGTTTTCACGTCTCACGTGACAGGAATGAACGATTTACAACAAATTTTGCCCAGTATTGAAAGACAGTAGCCCAATAGGTATTTAAAACAATTTAATGAGATAAATCACCCTCTCGATCAACAACCCTGTGTTGACGAGGAAACAATGAGTAGTTATGACGGACTCCCCGTGACGTGTAAAAACACAAAGATATTATGAGATTCGCATCTATAGCAGTGGATATTGTAAGGTTCACACCTATAATAGTAGATATTGTAAGGCTCGCGCCTATAATGTTACAAAAGTTTACGTTCGAAAATGTGGGTCCCCATTCAATACAGACGGCGGTTTGCAATGATGTAATTAATACGGCACTGCTGTAGCTTAATAATTTCATATTAGCATACGTTACAAGACTTGCCAAAAGGCGATAAACACAAATTTTATTGAAGATCTGGCCAAGATTTTAAACTTCAAACAAAAATAATGGTACAATAAAGGACAAAAGAAACTGATGTCATGATAAAATATTGTACCTCATAATGAAGTTGTATATGTACAAAGAACAATGTTAATGAAGGGACGAAACGTATTGTCACTTTTATAACAAATATTTTTCTCAGAATCCGACAGAATACGATTCTGGAAAAAAATAGAGCAATTGGGTTGAGCGCCATTCTAATTTTTGGAAAAAGAAGAAAAACCACAAGTAGCAACAAGGTTGCCCTTGAATTGTTTCGAATCCAGCGAATGTGACCTGATAGGTGTGTACATTTGGTGTATTCGAAACGATCCCCAATATACAACATTACTATGAATGTGTTAGGATGGGGTGAAGAGGAAAAAGAAAAAAGAAAAAACGGGAGGATTTCCTATTATAACGGAAATCGTCGCGACATTCTTACAATATGGTGCTGTGACCATAGTAGTGAGCTGCGGCAATGGTCTGAAACCAATGGTTATTATACAGACTTGCACTTAAGATTTTATATTTACAACATTAGGGTAGGGACGTACTGGTACGACAAAAACCCGACACAAAACAATTAAAAAAAAGGTAATATGACAAGATGAGGCGATGAGGTGAGAAAAAAAACGCGCGGATGCTGCAAGAATTGTGAAAAGGAAAGCGACGTCTTGGAGCAGGAGTTTTCCGGAACCGTTGATGGTAGGAGGAAAAGGAGGCCCTTTCCCGAAGTGATCAATTTCAGGAAGAGGATGCATACAAGTATGAAAACGGTGCCCCAAGAGGTGCTCTTGTGGTACAGCAGGCAAGGCACGCAGGATGTACAAGAACATATAAAATTATGCAAAAAGAAAAAGAATGTACAGGAGTTAGGCTACCGTTGACATTAATGTGCCTTCGGGTATAAGGATTACCTTACGAATGCCCATATGGGTGATTATTTACATTTAATAATTACATGTAACTCACGTCACTTATGACAAGAGTTTTGCCAATTTGATAACGCCTGAGTACTTGATGTGATGGAATTTACTGATTCCGTCACAGTAAGGCATTTTGGAATTATTCCTAGGAGAAATCTTTCTATTTCTCAGGGCCTGTAGTAGTTCTTCCTTTGTTGAAGTAAAGACGTGCGGGATTATACCCAGCGTAACTTGAGGAACTTCCATGGTGTATAAGATCGTATCAGAGTGACCTTATGTTGGAAAAAGTGAGAACTAGACTCGCAATTGGAAAGAAATTGGGCAGAGATTGACCACTGGGGACGTATTTTTACAAAAAGTTTTTGAAAAAAAACGCGTTTTTTATAAGTGTTTGGTTTATTTGAAAATTTGGGCAGGGGATTGCCTAAAAAAACGTGATTTTGTGAAAAAATCCAGATGTTTTGAAAATTTGTTGAAAATTTTTCAAAGTCCAAAAACGAGAAAAATTTGCGCAGACGTTCCCCTCAAAAACGTGATTTTGAGAAAAAATCCAGACGTTTTGAAAATTTGTTGAAAATTTTCAGTCCAAAAACGAGAAAAATTTGCGCAGAGGTTCCCCTCAAAAAACGTGATTTTGAGAAAAAATCCAGATGTTTTGAAAATTTCTTGAAAATTTTTCAAGTCCAAAATCGAGAAAAATTTGGGCAGCGGTTTCCCTTAAAAAACGTGATTTTGTAAAAAAATCCAGCTGTTTTGGAAATTTGTTGAAAATTTTCAAAGTCCATAAACGAGAAAAATTTGGGCAGCGGTTTCCCTTAAAAAACGTGATTTTGTGAAAAAATCCAGATGTTTTAGAAATTTGTTGAAAAATTTTCAAAGTCCATAAACGAGAAAAATTTGGGCAGCGGTTTCCCTTAAAAAACGTGATTTTGTGAAAAAATCCAGATGTTTTGGAAATTTCTTGAAAATTTTCAAAGTCCAAGAACGAGAAAAATTTGGGCAGCGGTTTCCCTTAAAAAACGTGATTTTGTGAAAAAATCCAGCTGTTTTGGAAATTTGTTGAAAATTTTCAAAGTCCGGATATGAAAATTTCACGGGCCGGGATTCACCTTAATGAAACACGTTTTTAGAATTTATTCCGATGTTTTTGAAAAATGTTTGCAAATTTGCAAAAGTCCGGAAATAAAAAACGGAAACGAGGTTCGCCTTAAACGAACATGTTTTTAGAATATTTCCATTTCCTTTCCAAAGGGGGGTTCTTCAGAAAAGGAAAGAAATATTTTTTCTTTTATACAAGTTTTCGTGGAAGTATTTGTTTGAAAATTCAACAATGTCTTGGGGAATCGTTTCTTTATTTACGTGGCTAGACTGTAGCCTGATTTGAGCATCACCAATTATTGGTATTTATCCGCCGACTTCCTTTTGTCATAACAAGTTATATGCAGAAATGTGCATACGTAATGTAATGCCTGACTCGAGGAATCGACGTCAACGCGAACCGAACGTCTTTCAAATTATGTCGTCTGTTTCTTACGAAAGAAAAAAAAGCTAAATGATGAAACAGGCGGCAAAATTAGAAAAATGCTCAATTGTCAAAAGGTAGAAAGAATTTAATCCACTTGTTTCCCTTAAGCTGCAAAATATGCCGTTATATATACAGGCCAGTATTTTGCGAAATAGTCCCCTATTCGCAGAATATGTCGATATCAAATACAGACCAGCACACTGCGGAATAAGTTTATTAATAAAAACTGGTTAATTAACTTTCGGGAAACGAAGCGGGTAATTGGTTTATCATATACAGGATTTTAATTGTTGAATAACTTTGTTTTAAATATTTGTGTACATTTCCACTATTAATCTTGTATTTGAAACTAGCAAATTTAGTCGGTCGACACTTGTAAACACTATATTATTCACGACGGCAACTTTCTTGGTTGAGCACTTTACGTAGGAATACCGGTGATAATGTTTTGTCGAGTGACGACTCGAAAATGAAGGAATCGTGCCCGTGATAATTTAAATTGCAATTCGAAGTTACAATCGCGCCGGGGTTCTTGATGGAAATGCTAGACAAATTGGGAGTAACAAGACAAAACATTATACATTATAAAGTTTAAACAATTGCTGATTGAAGAACGAGACTGTGGGACCGTGAAGAGGGAGGAAAAAAAAATGCCACACGTCGGGCGACAGTGCTAGCATTAAAACGCAAAAAAAAAGCACCACGTTGGGCCCAGTGCTAGCATTGGCGCTACTTGCGGCCAACGCTAAACCCAAAACCTGGAAAGGACATGCAATAAACAAGCCGGCGGCTAGCTCTGCACAGCCGGCGCGAGCAAGGTCCCTCTTAAACCCAGGGCGAGTGTCTGTGGTTCGCTTGTTAATTCCTACTCCCCTTCCTTTCCTCAAAATCTCCAGGTCTCCTTCCTCAATCAGAACACAGTTGTTATGCACGAAAAAGGGTTTTATTCAATTAAAGGTGAACAGGGTTCTACAAAAGGCCAGCATCGGCACTACACACATGAGTATTTGGCTATCTCTAATTAATTCTATCATAACGGGGGGAGCTTCTCTCAACTCTCTCTACACGTGTTTAGTGAATTTAAATGTCAGTTCTTAGCACACAGAGGGGTAGCAAGGTTCATTGGTACTCACAAGCAGGAGATAGGCGGTCGGCAGACAGGATTCTGGGTAGGCGTAAACCTCTTTAAGCACAATACACAATTAAAGTAAAACATCGTGAGCGTTTACGGAGAGCGCCTAGCGCGAATCACGGGGAACACAGTTATTCTGCCGAAGGCCGGCGAAGGAATGGGAGCGGGGAGCCGCTCGGCGCTTGGCACGGGCGCCGCGCGGTGCGGGGAGAGGGGGCGGAGGGCCTGTGCAAGGGGTCAATTCGCTATTAGCTCGCACGGGAAACAATTCCGTAACGTAACACAGTTTATCGTTATTGTAGCTTCCCGTGAGAACAAATAAATGTAATAGTGGTCCCTGGTCAAAAACAGGTTAGGAACCACTGGTTTACTGAGACACTTTGTGCTTTGTTCAGGTCGGAATTTAACCCAATATAACCGAATGGTGTCCAAAATAACCAAAGTAATTTAGAACTAGTTTCTTTGTTTGTTTTATTTTTCTTGGGTATTGTCCCAAATAGCCGGCTATCCCGATAAACCGGTGTACTGATTAAGCGGAATCGCAAGGTGCTTTCCTTGATTTAGTTTTATGAGATGAATGAAGCATATCTACACACATACGTTTTGAAAACCCCAAGCAAGATGCACTACAAAGGTCACATACGAAAACCTAAAATATCCTTAAAAAAACCTACCTAAAAAACATTTTTCGTTGCATAACCTTTGTATTAATAGAAATATCTTGTATAATTACAAATGTTTTGAGGTGGTGCGGTGACGAGCAGATGAGGTGGTGAGGTGTTTGTATATTGGAATCATATTTTTATGCCCTCCCCCCACCAGGATACGAAAATAATCTGTAAATTTTTTGTCTCTGTAATTCTTCAGCAACATCACAAAATATGCTTTAGCTCTCCAAGGTTGTAACTCATTTCTATCCTTTCTCATCTCTCATCTCACCTAATTTGAGGTGTTTCATCTCGCCTCATTTGGGGTGGGACATCTCAACACCTCATTTCAGCATTTGAGTCCTAAGCACAAACTCATTCTGAAATCGTATCAAACCCATCACTAACACACATGTTCATCGACTGTGATTGATTGATATCGCCAACCGAGATCACATTATTCCGATGGACATTGATTGTTCATTTAGGTGAACACGCAGGCACCTGTAATAACAGATGTTCTCTTCGCCTAACGCTAAATATAGACCAGATTAGGTAGTGGGCACAGGGGTTGCTAGGTGTTAGAGCATGTTTGATGGAGGGGGGAGTGGGGGAGAAAGGGGCCGCAGGCAGTAGGGATGGGCGTAATCGAAACGTGTCTGTAATTTTCTTGAACATAGAAGATTTGGTAAAATTGATTGACAATTACTTTATTACAATTTAAAATATCTCAGAGCTTGTTGGAAACTCGAAGAAGATTCCCAGCAGTCAAAATGTAAATGTCACATCTAAAGCAAAAACAGAATTCTAATGTGGATAAGATAAAAACAAAAATTTTAAGGGCGCCAGAACGTTTTAACTTTAACGAACAAGTAGTAAGAATATACATGGTAAACCTGATGTTGGTTAAAGAAGGAAATGGCGTTACACGGCATAATATCTCAAATATAAATCACGATTATATTTTTGGCCGTGGAAATAAATCTCATAATACCTTCCAGTTTCACAGAATTTTAAAAATTCATCAAATTTCAACGATAATTCAAGTTCTGCGATTATCCAAGTATTGTGAAACAGCCGGCCCGTGATAAAGTAACACTCGTAACAGAAGTTGAATGGAAAACTTGAAATTTATCTATGAAATGATGAATTGATGAATTGTTCAACATCTGTGAAACAATCTGTCATAAATATTTCAAACACTTAGTTTAATAATAATAATAATCTCTCTTAAAATATGACCATTTCAATAAGCATTAGTAAAACTATTCGATTTATTCATCATCTCTGCCATAGGTTACCCCAAGTGGTTCGCTACGTTTGGTGACTTAGCAGGGGTGCCCGGATTCATGGCTTGAGGATTGTCCGACCGTTGGTGGCGGATGAGTCTGCCCGCCTAACGCGTGCGGGCCGGAACGAGAGAGACTGATTAAGGAAGGCCTTTTGAACTCCGTTGACCCATCAGCTTGCACCTAGTTGGAGGGATAGATTGTTAAGTCCGTCACTTCTGAATACACTGACCCCCAGATTCTTACATGCCCCTCATACCTTTTCCTTCCCAGAAATTCTTTTCGTTCAAAATACAGCTGAGACAGACCTCGAGGAAAATTATTTTCTTTAGGACCTCCTATGTGGGGTTAATGTAAAAAAAAAACTCACAATAATTAATATTTTCTAAATGGGTATGTTTACAGATCGTTCACATCACTATAGAATAATAAACAGTTACACAGAATGCTTAATACAATCACAAGCAAAGCGCGATCAGTGATTCCAAACGACAGGAAATTTGACAGTAATTATTGACGTAATTTGATATAGATACTATTCAATTACAAGCAAAATGATTATTATTCGAAATATTGGTGACATCACACGTGTGAGATACAATAAAATAAACTTCCTACCAGGATTTCAAAATATTATTTAGATCAAAAACAATAATCACTGAGGATGGGTTGTTTTGTTTCACAGAAATTTAAATGTAACATTCTCATCAAATGGCTATTCAACGCCATTTTGTTTTTTGGACAATTGAGGGGTCCCAATTAAATGCTGATTTTAAGTCCCTTAAT
This sequence comes from Limnephilus marmoratus, assembly GCA_917880885.1. Taxonomy (NCBI): domain Eukaryota; kingdom Metazoa; phylum Arthropoda; class Insecta; order Trichoptera; family Limnephilidae; genus Limnephilus; species Limnephilus marmoratus. The sequence goes on from OU862906.1 coordinate 67,230,553, forward strand.
GTTAACCTCTTCGGTTTGGAGAAGGAATAAGAGTGAGTTAATGCGGGGATCAAATTTAGCAGAAAATCAAACAAAAAGATCTTCTAATAATATTCAAGTTCTGCGATTATCCAAGTATTGTGAAATAGCTGAAATAAAATTCAAATAAATGGAATTTTTTGAACGTATCCAAATACCTACTAAAAACTGTTTTTCAAAGCTGGTGAAATACGCTTCCAAATTTTATAATTGAATAAAAACATAATTTTTATATAAATTTTTTTAATGTAGGTACCTAAACCTAAAAAAAAATTTAAATTTCTAGCTTTACGTTTTTTCTAACTAAAATTACAGAAAACGACAAAATAAAAACACAAATATTTTACAATGCAAATATAAAAATAATTATTAAAAAATTCCCATTTTTTTTTTCAAATTGCAGTCGGAAACTGTGGTTTCATAAAAGGGTAAATTTTAATTATTTTATGGTTAACTTTGATGTTTGAATATAAAGCGTTGTGTTTTCTCTTTCCAACACCGTTTAAGATCATATATTTCTAATCACGATAATAATAATATTTGAATGATTTATATAGCGCCGTTTTTGTGAAAAATCAAACTTATATTACATTTCTAAAATCTACTAACGATGGTAGTAAGGGAGACACAACAATTTCTGTGAGACCTTTATGAGTTTTTCCGAAAAACAAACAAATTAGCCTGATGGGTTGAAAGCGGGTATGTCATAATTAGATTACGCGTATCCTATGAATACACGAATTATGTAGATTGGGTAATATTGATATGAAGCAAAATCTTTAATGACAAAGCAAAATAAATCAAGTCATAAAAGTGATATCATTTCGATGAAGCCATCAAATCACAATACAGTTAGTTATTTGAAGTTGGCTTGATCACACCTTGTTTTGCCTTGAATTATATCAATAAGCGTGGTATTGAAATCCACGCGTGGGAGAGTCAAATGCCAGTCAGTCAAATAAAGCGCAAGATAAACGTGAAGTATTTTGGCCAATTGTCTTGAAAGGCGGTCGTGTTCCGTGAGCTCCACCAATAAAGCTGCGCCCCTTCTACTGTCACCGTACATTACTGGAGTAGCAGGGGAGGAGGGTTCGCCCATAAATAACCCACCGCGTTGATTTTATCAAACGGCGAGTCTCGCCTCTTGTCATCGTTCAAGAATAAAAAAATATTTAACTAACTAATCATCACGCCGTTCCCTCGTGGGGGTAGGGGGTGTTGTAATCGTACTGCGGTAAATGTGGTGGAATGATAATTACGATTTTGAAATTCTAGTTCTCCAGATAAAATGCAGAAAATTCAAATCAAAGTTCGTTCGGCTGCTCCAACTCAAGAGGCTGGTTGAAAAGGTGAAATTGCAATTGATTTCAGACATTCCGTATTTTTGAAAACCTGTTTTTTTTTTAACCCAGCGTCAATGACGTGAAAATAATTACGCGGTCAATGACGCCGGGTAACCGTAACCCGAATTATATCGATGGGTTGTACCAAAACTAAAAGGGTTATCTTGATTTTGAAAATTATTTATTATTTATGGGTTCTTTGCTCATAAAAATATTAATAATACCAGTATATTTTATAAATCAACTTTTTATTATCTTAGTAAGAAACAGATGCGAAATCAACTATGAAAAAATAACCGTAGAATTTCATTATAACTATTGGCCATAATAACTCGTTTTACTCATATATCTCCTGTATCTCCTTCCGTAAGCGGCGTCGCACTGAGCACGCCGGCGGTGCGGGTAGAAGGGGGGTTGTATCTCCAGTTACTCAAGCGCTCAAGTCGAACGGTTGAAGGGGAAAAAAATATGGCCGTTTTAAATCGCCTCGGGTCATTGTGACCCAGCGTCATCGACGCCGGGTTAAATTTGAATCCAAAAAAATCGGACCATTTTTATAAACCGGAAAGACGGAAGTAATTTTATGGGTGCGAAAAAACAGTAATTACACAGTCGAAAATTAATTTTAAAAAATGAAGTATTCTACACGAATGGCAGAGGAGAATAACAAGGCAAACCAAAAATATTACATCTCAAAATATCATCAAAATATATCATCAAACATATTTTTTTCCTTAATCCATCTTATTGATTATTATTCACCATAATGTGCCTCGTGTTTGATATTATCCAGATTTTGTTATTTAAATTATACTTGTAATAACACTGTACTTGTTAATTATAATTGTAATAATATATTATAAAATTCGATTTTGTTAAAATCTGCACCATCACCATTACGCTTCTGAGACAGCCGCTATCTGCACGATGTTCACTTCATAGCATCTGTCAAAACGTCAAAACAAACATAAATTTCGCATGCTACAGACAATAGAGCTATTGAATGTTAAGTGTCAAATTTAAAAATTCGATGGAAATCAAAGTCCTGCCGTATAAAAAAAAATCAGTGTGAAATTTTACAAAATTAATTTATCGGAGATGGAACATTTTCGTGTAGTGACGTCACGAGTCACAAAAAAAAATTATAAATTTATAAAAATTTTTTGTAACATTTTCTTCGTAATCTTAGTAGAAAAATCTATCCACACGATTTTTTCCAAGTCAATATGAAATACATGCAAGCGGCCTATTCCGACCCCTGGGTTAGGTTAAGGGCTACTTTTCAAATTAAAATTTTCATAAGCTTTAATGACTTTTTAAAAGTGTATTGAAATGCCACCTTGTAGCGTTGTCGTGGAACCTGTATTTTTATTTAAGGAGCTCTCGTTTTTAGTAATATAGTCCAACTCAAGGATATTCAAATACAAGATATGTGCTATGGTGTCCGCCTGACTGTCGGCGGATTACTTCCTAAAGCAGGGTTTCCCAACCAGTCCGCGAGAGCTAGAAGATGGTCCGCGATGATCCCCCTCCCCCCCAATAAAGTTTGCAAACACAAATTTCGATGAAGGTGTGATATAGTATTGGTTAATAATATAGTTTGAATACGGAATTTCATTTTGTTGATTTTTTGAAAGTGATAAGAAGAACTGGTTATCAATATTGACGACACCAGGAAACACAGTCCCATCCAGAAAAAACTGTGCATAGCACATTTCTTATATTTCAATATCTTTAGTCCAACTACAACTCCTCTAGATACCAAGATCATTAATGCTTCATCCGGGATTTCTTCGTCTGCTTACCATTCACTTTTCTTTAATTTTCTTTGATTGTTCCTACAGTTCTACAAATTTGTATTAATTTATCGTTCCCATAGACATATGAATATTAAAAGACCTGCCCTAAGCGATAAAAGCGTATTATTTCCCCCTCCCCATACCGGTTCCATTGGAACAGGCTGGGATCGAGTATGGCTTCGCGTGAATCTAAAAAATGTGATGTCATCATTCTTCTGCGAGCCAGCGTCGAGCACTTATCGGTGCATTTTACGAAATAACACGGCAAAAATAGTGGCTTGTGTTTTGAAAACGTGTAAAAATAGAAGTGAAAAAGGGAATAAACCCAATTGTCGTATTACATTCCACAGGAAAGCATTATTTTACTGTATTATAAGCTTATTCAGATCAAATAATATGGTCATTTTTGTAACACACACTATCACTCGAAACACATGGCGTGTGCTCGTCGCTGTTTTGTGGGGTAAATAAATTATGAAACATTTGTAAAAGTGTCTTAACTAAATACGTCAACAAAATATTGGACTATAAAAATAGGCAAACTTTACTTTGCTGTATTTGGAATTTGTAAATTTGTTCATTTCGCGGCGAGCAATTCGCGCTCCCATGTAAAAAGGTCTATTCATTAAAGAGCAGAGTTTACTTTTAAGAACTAAATGGTGATATTATAATGCGAGATGCCCATATACTCTCAGATTGAGTTATTGACGAATCACATATCACCGAATTCATTTTCCCGCTCTGCGCCCCGCTGTAGTTGGTTTCTTCCCCTCATCTTTATGTTCTGGTCTATTAAAATTCATATGTCGATGATCGTTCTCCATTTTCTGGTCAGTCTTCGAATTCCTTGGACTTTATAGCCATCTTCACCTGCCGTTATTCTTACTCCTCACTTTGGTTAGATTTTAAAATGATAGGTAAAATTTAACACACAAGGATGGTAAAAAAAGTTTTTAAAAGTAATGAGTTCTAATTTTAATTTCTTACAACGAGTTGAAAAAAATACCTCTTGGAGCCACTCTGTTACTTGCAGGTCATCTATATTATAATATGTACCGTCAATATGTGACCGTAAAAGCACAATACAACCAACGCTTTATAAAAGCTAATATTTAATTATAAATTTCTCTCTTTAACAATAACATTGAACCATTTTAATATGCATGCACATAAATTTTTCTTTGAGTTACACTCACCTGTGTTTAAACAGGTCAAGGGACAAAAATAAACAGCGCAAATTTTTTGCTCTTACAAAGGCGAGTTATCCGGCAGGTTATAGTTAATCACTAGCCGCTAGCCGGTTCCAGTATTACACTGGTAGTCAGTAGTCAGTAGCTACCAGCACTAGTGGCCGCGGGTTGCTTCACAAATTTCACGGCGGACGGACACAAAAATTGAGCAACGCTAGGACGGGCCCAGACAATAGGGATGGTGGTGCAAGCGCTGGGCGGACCGGTACCCGGTACGGGCTCGAGACCATTGGCGTACCGGCCTCCCTTACTGTCAAATCACGTAACCCCAAGCTCCGTTCGAAAAGAAGACGAAGATGTTTTGAAAAAAAAGAAGATTGTTTGAAAAGGAAATATATAAAAAAAACAATTATAATTATGGGCCGAGAATTCAAATTCCGTCTAATGATGGTCTTTCGATCGCACCCTTGCAACTGTACAAGGCGGTCCCAATGAGAAAGATTAATTATTCTCCATTCTCCATACCAGCATTTTAAAATGATAACTCAATATCGATTTAATTTCATTCAAAATTTGCTTTAATACGAGTATAAACCTACATTCAAAAATGCTCAAACGTGTGATGATGAAACTACTAAAATTATATCCTTTTTGTAATTATTTTTTGATCGTGAGTGTTTATAACTTTAAAAAAATTAAGGCGAAATAAATACGTAAAAAAATTATGAAATAAATTACTTTGTAAGCCGTAAATAAATAGACACACTGAAGTATTTTCGTCACAAAGCACATACGCGGATCTTTTTTAAATTATTTTATTTGAACTAAAATAAAAACTTTGGAAATTAAACTTTCTTGGATAATTTATCGATTTATTTTACTACATGATTTGAAATGCGAGTTGTATAATACAAATTTTTCTTTGAAAATTTAACAAATCTGCTAACGACCTACGGTATAACCTTATTATACTAAAAATAAACCTATTTAAAAAAATTAAAACATAACTTCACTAGATAAATCCACTGGAGCGATTTCGGTCGAAAAATGGACCATTTTTAATTTTCTGCGATTGATTTCGGTCCAAAAATGGACCACATTTTCCTACCATTCGTAAAACATTTATTGTAATTATTTAAAACATTTCCTGGGTCAGCCGTTTATTTTAACACGAAGCTATTGAAATGCTTTATCTATTATGACCATAGATGTTGCAAATCCGAACTTCGTAGACTATTTTAGAACAATGTTAAAAATAAATTTTTAATATATTTTTTTCCCGCCGAATTTTGAACGGCTGTTTTAGGATAAAATTAAGTCCTTTTTCCATAGATATGCACCATTAATTGTCAAGTATAACACAGACAACATACAGAAACTGAAAATATTCTATGTTGACCCGAATAAGTATCCCTCACGGCAATTTCAAGTAAAAAAACACCCAGGATTCGCGCGATTATAAACTTTACAATTTTTTTATATGTATTTCATAAATCCTACAAATATGAGATAAACGGTAAAATACAGGTTATTCCATTGGCTATATAGCACTACAATAAGTTTCTATGTCTTCATGTCAAAATTCGAAGGTATGATTTTTTTAATGTTGACGAAAAATTAAAAAAATGGCCATCTGGGAAATCTCAAGCAATCGAAGCAAATTTATTTATTTCGTGTGATCGCTCCAGTGGTAAGAACGATATTTGGAAATCAATTTATACTTTTTTGTGGAAACGAGTCAATACGTCTAGGATTTGATTTAAAATTGATATATTTCTGGTTGTGTCTGGTTATTCCCTCTTAAGGAAAACTCTGTGCAATCTTTTTCATAAACAAAACTTTAATTTGGATCTAAGGCCAAAATATTTGATCAATGGTCTGTGTTGAGTAACGGAATTAAAGACGTGTTGTAATTTATTTTGTAAAGTTTCGGAATAAATATTTAAATGTTTTGCGATATTTTTCTAAAGAACTTAATTTTTACCCTATCTTTATATAGCATAAAGCAAAGTCGCTCCCGCTGTCTGTACGCTTAGATCTTTTTAACGATGCAACGGATTTTCATGCGGTTTTCACCAAAAGATAGAGTGATTCATGAGAAAAGTTGAAGTATATAGTTTGTTAAGGTTTTATATAAATTGATTGAAATATATAATTTATAAAGGGAGCGGGCTGGCAAGCGGGCGGTGTGGATATGATACGTATGCAATACAAATGGCGTTGGTTATAAAGGTTGGGTAATGGGGTTGTCAGTAGATGGCGTTGTGTTTCGTTAGCCATAGTAACGTGTGGCCGGGTTTGCTAGTAATACAATAAAACCATGACCGAAACAGGGTTCGTAATTAGAAGAATTCGAACATTAAAGCAGTTTTTATAGGTCTGATACCGTATTATTTTCTAGGCTTATAAAAAGATTTATAAAAAAATGCCCGATTATTTCAAAGGCAAAGATGTGTTCTACTATCAAGATAAAGCATTAAATTATTCTAAATGATAAAATTTTCAAACCATAGAACGTGATTTTACTGTACTTCTTTAGGGAAACTCTGTGTGATTTTATCATCCCTATAATGTGTTAAATACAGAACCAATGGTGTGTTTTTATAATTTTCGGAGCGCACTCTGTGATTTCTTTCTATCAAAGGAATTTCATATAATTCTTCTTCCTAATCGGCAAATGTTTAGAGATTATTTTAAAAAAGAACTTTTTGAAGAGCTTAAAACGTGTTCAACAGAAGTATGTGACATATCGGTGGAAATCGGAATGAGGGGGTTTTAAATAAACGTCTGATTTGATTACATTTATGTAATAACGTATATTGTCATCGATATTGTTACAAATGTTTGAGGACGTACCTCGTCCAAGTAGGTTCATAGTAATAAAATACCTAAGATGACAAAACGCAGAACTCGGCAGGGCTCCAATAACGGGCGGCTCATAAAAACCTTCTATATTTATTGTTATCAAGTTCAACTTTTACAACTACATTTTAATTTAAAGTTTCGAAGGCAATTATTATTTAATAAAAAAACTGTTTAATTATAAGTAATTCACAGCTCTGCTGTATAATAATAATCAATCGTGTATCTGTTTTGCCTTTTTTATTTAATAAAAAAACTGTTTAATTATAAGTAATTCACAGCTCTGCTGTATAATTATAATCAATCGTGTATCTGTTTTGCCTTTCGAAGGCATAATCAAACTGTTAGTAATCCTAGTCTAATTGGCCTCTTTATTATTTTGGTACAACTATTCAAATGCAGGTAAGATTTACACATATTTTTACTGATCCTCTCCCATTAGGAATATCCTTGGTCAGACAAGCTCGTTTACGTATATTTTATTTAAACGTAGGTAATATTTGACAGAAATAAATCAGTGGTAACATTAAATGGGAACGTCCGGGCGTTGATTTTCCCAGTATTTCTGTACAATGTGGGAAACATGGACGCTTAAAGCTAGCGAAAGAAAGCGCATAGACAAATAGACAAATGTATCCATTTTGGAAGAGTTAGGCATCCACAATAGGATTTCAACTATTTGCCTACTACGCATTTTAAGATACTTTGGAGACGTTGCTCGCCAAACTGAGGATTCCAATTTGGGGAATCTGGTCACTGGCATAGTAGAAGGCAGAAGAAGCAGAGAAAGGCCACCAATGCACTGGAGTGACCAAGTATCACTCCGTCTATATGTCTGTATCCTTGGCTCTACACGCAGCTGAGAATCGCCTTCATCAGCGGGGAGGGGCCTTGACCACCATGATCCTCAGCAATGAGGAACCGACTTAGGCTGAATTTAGTCTCACGCTCACCGTCAGCGCTCATAGATCAGCTCGTAGTTCGTCAGCGCTGAGGCTCAGCGTGGCTCGTTTCAGTATCGTACTGATTGCCTTACTGTACAGACGAAGACCAAAATGCGGAGTGTATCAGTTATTGCTGCTTTGTACTACATATCCTAAAAAAAAAAAAATGATTCGCCATGACTGTACACGCTGACGACGTCCACTCCGCTCGACACTAGAACGCTCACTGAAAGCAGAGGCGCTCGTGCAATCGTCAGCGCTGACAGCTACGCGGCGCCGACGCGCGACGCGTACGGCCACGTAGCCATCAGCGCTGACCACCTTGCGCGCTGATAGCTACGCGTCATTCAAAAACGCTTCCTAGAAGTTCATATGTCTCGACCATCAGCGCCGACGGTGCGCGTGCGGTCAGCGTGAGACTAAATTCAGCCTTAGAGGAAGAAAGGGATTATAAAACTTTGAATTTAGATTTGGTTATTTTGTGTCATGACTAATTATTTCACGATCTTTCACGATGATCCATTGTTTAGCCAATTTATCACAATAATATGTTTCATAAAATACTCTTGCCTTCTGCCAATGAGTTATGAGAATGCAAACAGTAAATCCAATATGGCAGCAGAATTTGTAAGAGTGGTTATGGTTATATGGAACCGAAATCGGTGAATTGAAATCAGTGATCTGAAATCGGAGAATTAAAATCAGTGATCTGAAATCGTAGAATTAAAATCGGTGATCTGAAATCGGAGAATTGAAATCGGTGAACTGAAATCAGTGAATTGAAATCGGCGACTTACGCCATCCGGACGACTGACTTAAAGTCTACTTTGAAAGATTTGTCTATTATATAATATTATGATGGATTGTTTGAAGGTACTGCAGACTGCGAGCGATCCGCCACTGGGACGCTCACCCCCACCCCTCGAGGTGTGATATGATTGTGCACAACGCGGGAAAATTAATCACACTTCCGGTGTGGAGCGAGGGAATTGATGGCTATAGCGGCAGCTTCCGGCGAAACAGAACATAGTTTTAGCGAACAGAGCCCGTAGCTCACACTTCCGGACATTTTATTTGTTTGCCATATTTCAGTGTAACACGAAATGTCTTGGTTCTGTTCGACGCGATTATTTTTCTCCATTGTCTGGTCTTTATGCGCCTTTACACGGCTCCTGGAGCGTTTCACACTCCGATGGATTCATTGATAAGAATTTTTCATTTCTTATTTCAGAATTCAGGATGGTTTTGTATTATCTACAAGGCATATTTGGATGCCATTCTAAAGCCCTGTTGTTTCGCAGAAATTCAAATGCAACATTGTCATCGAAATGGTCAATCATTTTTGAACTGAAACTTCTTTAGCGCCGTTAGTGACTGGAAATTCGGGTGCAACGGAAATGCTAACAAAACTCAGTTTTACACAAATACTCAGTTCTAATATTATTCTATATCTTAGATTCGCATCTTGGCGCGTGCCTTCCGTAGCACAGTTGGCAAGGTGCCTGAAAAGTCTCAGCGGCCAGAGAGACAGACATCAAGCGAAGGGGGTTCGAATCCCACGAAATCCAAAAAAAAAAACATTTTTACTTTGTTAAATCAATATCCAATCTTAAAACCACTTAAAAAAAACAAGCAAAAGAAAAGAAAGCGACATCTAGCGACACACTCTGATTTTTTTATTTAACTTTAAAGGTTCGAGTTTCACGTCGATTTAAGGTGCGTTTCAACATTCTTTATCAAATTGTATTAAGCTGACAAGCTTAACAACATGGTTTTGCTCTTCTTGTGATTTTCTCAAAACCTGAAACGATCTTAGCGTTGCACTGCAGTGGGAGGTATGGATTCATACGTCCGTCACTCCTGGACATACTGCCCCCAGATTCCTACCTACCCCTCATACCTTTTTGCTTCCCCCCTTTCCCCTGCTTCCTTTCTCTGAAAAGACGCTGGAATCAGCAACCCCAAAGATAACATAGGCTCCGAGGGAAATTGTTTTCCTCAATGCCTTTTCCATTGAAGCTATTGTATAAAGAATTGGCATTTAACGGGAATATTTCATCTCCAACTGGCATGGATGGCCTTTTGAAGACTTTATCACACTGAATTTCTACGAAGTGGTCGACCAATTCACCTACCTGGGCTCCAGTCTGACATAGAATAATGAGAATTCAGCAGAAATGAGAAGGAGAATCACAGCAGCCAACAAAACATACTTCTCTTTGCTGCCAGTGTTTAAGTCACGTAGTGTCCACAGAAAAACCAAAAAAACCATATATAAGACCATTGTTAGAACTGTATTGGCATATGGATGTGAGGCGCTGACACTGACGGTAAAGATGGCTGAAATGCTGGATACTTTTGAAAGAAAAGTGCTGAGAAGAATATGTGGACCCGTGAAAGAGGGTTAACAGTGGCGCATCCGGCACAATACAGAATTGTATGATATATATAAGGCACCTAGCATCTCAACACATATGAGACTCCTCAGACTGAGATGGGTTGGGCATGTACAGAGAATGCCGGATACACGCGTCCCAAAAAGAATTTTGACTGGACACCCAGGTGGAAAGAGAAAAGTGGGAAGACCCAGACTGAGGTGGGAAGACGAAGTAAGAGGGGATGCAGCACAGCTTCTCCAGGTACCAAATTGGAAGTCAGTCGCTGAGGACAGGAGGAGTTGGAGGCGACTGTTACAGGGGGCCAAAGCTCCATATGGGCTGTAGCGCCATCGAAGAAGAAGAAGAATTTCTGCGAAACAATGGGCACAAATGCTCTCTGAAAGTTGAAGAATCTTTTATTGTTTAGTCCGACCAGTCTTTTATTGTTATCACGTCTTCGACAGGAAAGAAAGAATATGAACACGACATTGGACGCTTTTATATTTACCGTCGCGATTCACAGTAACGGTACCGTGACAGCAAAAAGACAATAAACGTACGTTTCTTAACGTTATAATGCTCCAGCTCTTTCTTACACATTAAAAATGGTGAGACAAAAATGAGATACACAAAATACGTATGACTGTTCCCTCCAAAGTACTCCTTTTTTCTATGGAGGAAACAGATATATCTTATTACTGCTCTGCCACGGCGACATTTTCTTTAAACGTTTGAGGGAGATGTATGATAATGATTGTATTTTTTTTTTGGGAGGTGCAGACATACTTTCACCATTTGTCTCATTTTTGGCTGTTGTTAAGAAAAAGCTGCAGCATTATATGTTTAAGAACGAAAGCAAAGCCATCAGCTCATTGACGTTTGACGTCTTTGAATTTTTGGAATTCAAACTTCAATATTATCTTTGTTATGTTCCATACTTTCAAAATTATCGTCAAGGCTAGTAGTATTGTAGGGGTTTATGGAGATGTGGGTCAGAGAGATGCAAGCAAATGATGACTTTTTTCATTTGGAGGAAACAGACCTACGTTCATTGTGCATCTCATCTTTTGAAAGAGCTGCAACATTATTGTGAAAGGGAACGTATCTTTATTGCCTTTTTTATGTCGTCACGGTACCGTAACCGTGAAACGTCACGGTAGTTTTAAAAGCGCCCACTAGTTCATATTCAAATTAACGTAGCTATTTCAGTGAATCCAATTTCGGTAATCGAAAATAAATTATACCGTTATTTATCAAGCCGCCTATCTAATTTCCAGTTTGTAGCGAGAGGTAATACACACGCCGAGCCATATCTGTCACCCTCTAGTTTATTGAATCTGTCGTGTGTGTTAGAACCTTCCATATGTGTTAACATAACTCGCGGTTTAGTGAGTCGTGACCACAGCTCTGCGCTGGGCTATACCCTTTACCCCATACACAGATACCATAGATGTTAATAGATATTACGGCCTCTACGGGCCTAGGCCTAGAGAGCTAAACTAGATGTATGGACGCTCGTTCATTGAGTGCTTACCTATTATTACACTCGAATTATTGTCACGTACGTGTATTATGTACCTACGTGAATTTGCTTTCGTGTTTCGCCGAATAGGGTACAATAAGCGCACTTACACACAATGTACCTTGGTATCACACACGAACATACGACATATATAAGTAAACAGGAACACACAATCACAATTGGATGAAATTATCGGAATGTAATATTTTTGGTTCCATGAGAGTTGATCCCCCGATAGAAGCTCCCCCCCCCGCCTACTTATACACAATTTGCAGTCGTTTTAGGAAAAATACGGTATATCTACTTATACAAAATATAACTAAGTGTCCCGAAGGGGTACGCAGAGAGGATGTACCGTCGAATGACAAAAGTATAAAACATATTTTCATTCAAATGCATCAAGGATAAAAATGTTTGTCAATATTTATTAATTTTTATTTATTGATTTATTTATAAAATACATGTTACATAAATTAGACATTTAAATAGATTAGATTTATTAAATCACCATACTCGGCGGCTGCCTGTTTCATGGTGATCAATTAAAGATAGTTTCTTTTTAGTGAATTCTAGTGTAAACACATGGTACTAGTATCTAATGATGTTGAAAATTGGTAAAGTTATAATTAAAAATGAAAAGAGAAAAAGAAGTGCGTAAAATAAACATGTAAATAAAATAAACCCGCAAACATATGGTATTAGTATGTAGTGATGTTGAAAATTGGTAAAGTTATAACAAAAAATAGAAAAGAGAAAAAGAAGTGTGTAAAATAAACCTGTAAACATATGGTTTTAGTGTGTAGTGATGTTGAAAATTGTTAAAGTTATAATAAAAAATAGAAAAGAGAAAAAGAAGTGCGTAAGGATAAGATTATGAAAATATACACATCAATATTAAACAATTTATATTTATTTTTATATATATTGCATGTACCAGAACAAAAAATCGAGACTGTACACAAACTCGTTTGAAATCCATGTTTTTGAAAAATACCCATACTCGCCTCCCAAACTCAATTAGGGAGGCGGGTATGGGTACAGCCGCCCCATATTGGATAACCAAAACCTCTGCCATAGGTCACCCCAAGTGGTTCCCCACATTAGATGACTTAGCAGGGGTGCCGAGTTCATGAGGTGAAGTTTGTCCGGGTCTTGGCGGCGGATGCTTCTGCCCACCAGCTGCAAGGCAGGCCGGACAGGGAGAGAGTGGTTGAGGGAGTCGTTTTGACTTCTCCAGCCGTACTAAATCGTCCGAAAATGACCCCAAGATTTCTACCCACCCCTAATACCTTTTTCGTTCTCAGAACTTTCTGAGAAAACCGGAAATATGTCATTTTTAGACGTATTGACTCTTTTCCACAAAAAATTTGAAATTGATTTCGAAAGATTGTTAATTTATCTAAATTGTTAATTTAGTAAACGCGTGTTTTAAATTTTAGTAAAATATGTTTATTTTTAGTATAATATGGTTATATTATACTAAAAATTTTCAAACGGAAAATCTTATTTTGAAAGACATATTTCATATCATGTAATCATACATTAATGTAAATCAATACGTTTTCAAGTAAACGCATGTTACAAAATTTTAATTTTAGTTCAAATAAAATCATTAAAAAGAATATCCGAATTTATGACGAAAATTTCTCTATTTTGTTCATCTATTTACGGTCTTACAAATTAATATATTTCAGATTTTTTTGCACATTTATTTTGCTTAGACATTATTGAAAAATTATAAGTCTCGTATGATAAACAAATAATTATAAAACAACATATTTCTAATAGTTTTATCATTACGCCTTTCAGCATTTTTGAACGTAGGTATAAATTAAAGCAAATTTGGAATGAAATAAAATCGATGTTGAGTTATAATTTTAAAAAGCTGGTATGGAGAAAAATTAACCTTCCTCTTATCATTGGAACCGCCCTGTACGATCGTAAGAACATCTTTCGACGACATGTGGATTTTCGGCCGCTAGCTGGTTAAAGGCCCATAATAAAGGTTTGAAATTGGTAAATAATGAACTATAATTATAATTTTATAATTATTATAATTTTGGTGGGCCAACTGACAAGGTTACTGTCGGGTCTCCGATATTTTTATATGCGTGTTTTCTTAAGGAAACTACCTACCTAGGTTAAAAAAAAACATAATAACATTTTATTTTAAAACACTAACCCCACACAAGAGGCCACGAGGAAAATATTTTCTCTGGAGCCCTATGTCATCTTAGAAGATGCTGTGTGGGGGGTCTTTTTAAGTAAAAGGAAGGAGCGGAAGTTCTGGAAAGGAAGAAGGTTTGAGGGGTGGTCATGAATCTGGGTCAGTGTTTAAAGTGTTCAGAAGTGACGTGTGAATTCATCCCTCCCACTGCGGTGGAAGGCGTTCGGTTGGGAGAATCCGGCTGGTGAGCAGCGCATCTGCCATTAAGACTTGGACAAACCCCACCCCGTGAACCCGGTCACCTATATAGTCACCAAAACTAGCGAACAACTTGGGGTGACCTATTGCAGACTTGGCGGTTGTTCAATGATTGGTTTCTGGGGCGGCGGTACCTACACCCCCATCCAAATATAAAAAAAATATTACAAAAAACAAATCATAACATATTATTCGAACTTTATAATAATAAGAATATAACCTACCTATAGTATATGTTATAATTGCTGGTTCCATAAAACGTCGACCTCTTCAATTATTTCCGGGCGCGGGCGGTTGGAAGTAGGTGGGACTCTTGTGCGGTATTTAAATTAAAAACATGTCTTTTTTATTTGAATGTAGCACAAGAGTCCAAACTGCTTCCAATTTTTTTTTATTTATTTTTTTATTTAATAAATAAAATAAATAAATGTTTATTCCGGTATGTGGGGAGAATAGTGTAATCCCACACATTCCATAAGGGTTATAATACATAATATACAAAATATTTGAAGAGAAAAAATAAATAAGAAAAGCAGGTAAATATGATTTTAGATGCACGAAACAAAGGTGATAAGATATAAGATATAGGAAAACAAGAAGAAAGTAATAATTATTGGCTTTTAGAATTCTCTGACCACATAAGGAGCCGGTATTTTTCTCCAGTGTGCATCAATGCTGGATGATGGACTGAGGCGGGCTTCCATGACTAGGATATTACCAGAGCTGCATATCCTTTCCCTCGTTCCTGCCACCCTGGATCTAATAAGGGCTGCATAGCCGGGAACTCGCCCCTCCGTGAACATCTGGGAAGTGCTGCAATATCTGGGGAGATCAAACATTACGCGGAAGGCGTTGTTGTACTGAACCCGGAGTCTTTCTATACTACTCTTCTTGTATTTTGCCCAGAGTTCGCAAGAATACAGCGTTGTGCAGAAGGAAATGAAGAGCGTCCTTTTTACAGCGGTACTGCAAAGGCGGAATCTTCTGCTGATCATGTTTGCTTTTACGCTGAGAGCTCTTCTTTGCCTATCGATGTCATCATCGTCCATCAGATTGCTGGTGATTATGTGTCCAAGGTATTTAGTTTTTTCAGTTAACCGCAGATTCACACCGTTCAGTGTAGCTGGAGGAAAATTTTTGATCCTTGTCCATGTCTTATGACCATTAGAGCCGTTTTAGTGGGGTTATATAACATGTTTGTTTCTTTAGCAAACTCTTCGCAGATCTTCAGAAGAATACGTAGGCCCCTTATAGATGGTGCCATCAAGACCATGTCGTCCGCATAACTGATGTTGTCTGAACACTGTCCTCCGATTTGGCAGCCCACCCCTGCGTTGTTTAGCCTGTCGGTGAGTTCGTCCATGTACAGGTTGAACAATATCGGGGACATGCATCCTCCCTATCTGACGCCACTCTTTAGGTAGTAAGGTTCAGAAAAACCATCTTTCCACTTAACTAGATTTTCCTGTTGACGGTGCCAAGTTTCGAGAATTTTTACCACTTTCCAAGGTATACCTCTTTTCTTTAGTTTTTTCCATAGTAAGGGGTGGGAAACTCGGTCAAAAGCCTTACTAAGATCCAAAAAGCATGCGTAAGTTGATGTTTTCTTCTTCCTGTAATATTCCAAAGTACTTTTTACACAAAAAATAGCCGAGTCCGTGGAGCCCTCTCTCTTGAAGCCCATCTGGTTATCATTTGTTTTCATGTAATAATAATATCATATACAAACAAGTTAGTAGCCCGCCTTACTAGACTAAGTCTGTTCCGAGGCGGGTACATATATATATATATATACAAAAACTTACACACATATACATCTACATATATGTACAATGCAGCCAATGAGACTATGGCATCCCCAATTGGGGAATGTTGTGGGGCTGAAGCTAACTGGGAAGAGACGAGATGGGTAAGATAAAGGTGGGGAAGTTTCTGATCATTTAGAACTGGTCACCAACAGGGCTAAAGCCACTTCAAGCTACGTTTCTATTCTGAATGGTGGTCTTATACCAGGGCGATACTGGGAATATCTTCCACACTGGGACGTGCCGCAAAAATACCATATATTATTTTAAAATTTACTTGTGCTCGCCGAGATTTGAACCTGCGATTTTGATATCTAGTCGAAATACATTTTTTAAGGACTTATTTGTAAACGCTGTTCAGATTTATTTAAATGTTAGTACTCCCGCACTAATAGTGACCACAGGCGTATAATCACATCTGGAGATATCAATATAAAAATATCGGCAAAATGAAAAGTTAACTCATTGTGTGATCTCGGCTACAGGGATAGCTACGAGGACAGGGGTGGGCAGGACGGGGGTGACAAGCTCTGATTGGGCGGAGGGGTGTAGCCGGGAGTAATTGGAGTTTTCACGGTTCATGGAGTACAGCTTTATTACATTTCAATGAGGGATTCAAAAAAGCCTCTCGAACAAGCGTTCGTCGAAACATTTCACTTTTGTATCGGCCGTCAATTTGGCTCTTGCCGGGAGGGTGAAATATTACGATACCTTGATTTTTCAATTCTCCCTTGTCCCTGGCTGTACCTAGGATCTTCCAGTGGCGGGCAGGCAATTGTTACAGACATAATGCCATACATGCATAATTGTTACTGATATACTGAAAATGTCCAATTTATACGTACAGCAATATATCCTACCTGCTTTTTGTTATTTTTATTTTATTTTTTGATTTTATTATTTTTATTTATTCATACATGAAATTTTTAATAACAAATTATTTTATCAGATAGGTAGTCCCGCAAAGCTGTCACAAGATAGCTTGTCTGCAGGATCCACCGAACAGATTTTTTTTTTTTTTTTTTTTAAGGATACATAAATTATAATATATTTTTTACAATAATTAATTACATACCCATTAATGGTGGACTGAATGCCGTTGGCGCTAATAAAAAACTGTCAAAAGAAGCGAAGCTAGCAGTCCACAATGGAGTCCTGGTACCTACCCTGATGTATGGCAGTGCGGCATGGAACTGGCAGAGGAAGGATGAAAGTAAGCTGAATGCTGTTGAAATGAGATCTCTGAGACGTATGTGTGGTAAAACAATGTATGATCGTGTGAGAAATGTGGATATCCGCAAAGAATGTAAGGCTGATGTAAGCATAATGAGTAAGATTAAGAAAGGGACCCTCAGATGGTTTGGGCATGTATGTAGAACGAATGAACGAAGAAAGTAGTGTAAGAAGAATATACGATGCGAATGTGAATGGTAGAAGAAGTCGGGGACGCCCAAGGAAGACGTGGCACGATCAAGTGAATCAAATACTTGAGTCGGGCCATGTCAAAAGTCAGAACAATAGAAGAGAATGTATGAGACGATGTATGAATGTGAGTGAGGCAAAGAGTGTGTGCCAAGACCGAGTTGTTTGGCGGTCCGTCCTCTCTGCCTACCCCTGCGGGGAAACGGCGTGATGGTTAGTTAGTTAGTTAGTTAATACATATATATGATGTACCCCCATAAATAAGCTGTAAGTGTAAGTATAATTCACCAAATCAAAAATATCAATAATATATAGGTATATCAATCTATCGCCTATAATCTTGCATAATTATATATTAATCAGTAATATTTATATCAAAGTAAAACCAGTGTTTTTTTTTAAATTTAATTGAAGAAATTAGTACAATATATTGCTTAATTATAAATACAAAATACATCTTCATACCAAAGAATTTAGATAGATACTATGCTTACCCCTAATTTTACCAATTTTACAACATTAAACATAACACTAAAACAAACCTACAACGAGAAACTACAATACAGAAAATAGATATAGAAGAATAACATTTCAAGTCTCAATTTGAGAGGCGGGTATGGGTACCGCCGCCCCGGGAACCATTTATTGGATAACCAACACCTCTGCCCATAGGTGGCCCCAAGTGGTTCGCTACGCTTGCAGAGAGGTTTGTTCAGGTCTTGGCAGCCGATGCATCTGTCCACCTGCCGCGTGGTGGTTAGGATCGAGAGAGATTGGTTGAGAGAGGTCTTTTATCCTCTCCAGCCGCAATCTCTCGACCCATCGCTTTGCCCCGGAGGAGAGATTTATACGCCCGTCACTCCTAAACACACTTACCCCCAGATTCCTACCCACCCCTCATTTCCTTCCCAGAACTTCTTCTCCGTACTCCTCACACAATTCCCTAAGACGACATAGGCCCTGAAGGAAATTATTTTCCTGAGGGCCTTCTGTGTGGAGCTAATGTAAAAACAAAAATAGTGACTACAATATAAAGGCATAAAATACCTAGAGAGATAGATATATCAAGGCAACATACCCGTACGCATACACACACTTAATGGCACACAACATACTTAAACACCTACCGCCCTTGAGGTAAATTTAAAAAAAATCGTTCCCGCAGGAAAAACTTAACCCTTTCACGCACTTATTATCCAACTATTATTTTTAGTATTATAGGCATATTTATACATAAGATTTCATGCATACAATCAATTGATCACTGTACCGGTTAGTAGCTGAGTTGGCATCGCGTTTGGGTCCCACCCAGGCGTCGCGTGATTGATTCCTCGGCTGGTTTCAAGTCCTCTATCAAGACACAAGCAACATTTTCCACTAACGTTGGTGGTAGTAGGAGATTTTAAAATATTATTGGTGACACGGGAATGTTTGTCTCTCTTAAAAAAATGAATCCATAGGTGCTTAAAACAATATCAATCAACTTGATCTTGACCATTTTTTAAAAAGTTTAGTCAGTGGTGCAATTTTATATGCTTTTTCTGTGCATTGGTAGAAGATTAGTCAATTTTCGTTAATACAGATAATTTTTATAATAGTAGATAGGCGTGTATTAAAAAAGTTTTAAAAATAACCCAATATTAGGTACTTCTAAGTAGTGCAGATTAGACTGACTACGTGTAGGTATGAACTAAATTTTTACGCTTATTTCGAAGGAATACAAATCGTATATATAAAAATTAATCGCTAAATGTGTTGCTAAGCACAAATCTCTAGAGCAGCTGAACCGATTTCGCTAATTCTTTTTTTTTAATATTCCTTGAAGTACGAGGATGGTTCTAACGGAGAGAAAAATTAAGAAAATTGCTCAGAAAATTGGATAATTTCAGAAAACCTAAGGACTATCGCACATTTGACAGTTCGCGTGTTTGAGAATGACATTTTGCAAAACAATTCTATTTTTGAAAATCTTTAAGTTGATAAGTACTCCCCTAATAGTTTGAATCGAATCAAGAATTTTAGATATTTTAAATAGGTACCTACCTATGTTAGGTACCAAATTTAATATACATGAAAAATGGAAATTTGAATAAAAATTGTAAAAGGTGGCACGCGGGTTGTTTAAAAACTGAATGTACTGGGATTGAACATATGGAACGCGGGAGGAAGGTTGACGGGACGAGGGAGCGGGAAAGGGAAGAGGGAAGGCGGGGAAGGTGGAAGGGGAACGCGGGAGGGGAAGGGAAAGTGTGAGGGGGGAGGGGAACTCGGGAGGGGGGTTCGCGGGACGGGGGAAGGGGGGGGGGGGAGTAGAGTGGGGAGAGGGAAGGTGGAGGTGACGGAGTGGGAACGCGAGAGGGGAAGAGGACGCAGGAGAAGAAGGGGAGACGGAAGGAGAACGGGACGAATGGGAAAGGACACTCATGGAAAAACAATTTCTTTATTAAATGACACAGCAACGCATGCCGGGATCAGCTAGTTATTAATAAAACAATTATAAATAAACAACGTTGGAGACGAGTCGCATTTTGATTTTAATAGTGGAATTGAGTTATTACTCGTACATTGTAATGATTTTGATTTTAATAGTGGAATTGAGTTATTACTCGTACATTGTAATGATTTTGTTTTTAATATTGGAATTGAGTTATTACTCGTACATTGTAATGATTTTGATTTTAATAGTGGAATTGAGTTATTACTCGTACATTGTAATGATTTTGTTTTAATAGTGGAATTGAGTTATTACTCGTACATTGTAATGATTTTGATTTTAATAGTGGAATTGAGTTATTACTCGTACATTGTAATGATTTTGTTTTAATAGTGAAATTGAGTTATTACTCGTACATTGTAATGATTTTGGCGTTCAGTTGGATAAATTGGAAATCTTAGAAATTTGAAAAAGCGTAAATTCGAATTTAAATATTATAAATACTCATAAAACATATTTTAATAACCCTTTATTGAACTTACTCCCTTTGTAAATTGTGCCCTATCGCCCCCCTTCCCACTCCCAATTTTCCATTGACACCGTTAAGTGTCTTTTTATAATTAGTTTTAATTTGTCTTGAAGAGACCCATGTTGTAGGAAGGAGGAAACACAGAGGCCGGCAAATTATTAGCTGAGCTGTTGAATACAAAAACGAGTCGAAGAAACGACCCGTTCTCATGTGACAAATGTCAACAGTGTACAAATGTTGGGGACGAGTTTGGCGTGTTTCCCGACTATGCACCGGTACCGAAGGGGTCAATGACGCTAATTCCTCGGAGCATCTTCCATTGTAATACCTGTAGAAAAAGGATAGCATTCCCACCTGTGCCTGTGCTCTAAAGATTACAATCCGTCTGTTAAGATGGGAGAATCTATCAAACGGACCGCCCGTTTCTGCACAGAGTCGAGGGTATTTTTCAGGTATTTTGGAGTTTCAGATCACTTGTAATTTGTACAGGGTTAGCAGTTGTGTACTATTGAAGTATCTGCGGGCCCTGTGCAGTACGCCCAGTTTTTGGGAGGCTAACTTTACTCTTGCTCCGATGGAGCCCCCATACCTGAGCTGGTTACACCAAGCATGTCAATGGAGGGCCTGTTCGGAAGATTGCTTCCATTGAAAGGGACTAGATTTTCATTTCGATCCCTTTTAGACGTAATCAGACAAGATTGTGTCTTTGAAACATTAAATTCAACGAGTAGAGTTCAAATAAACACAAACACTAAATAAATAAACGCAATCAATAAATTTGCTGTGCTGTTTGAAGAAATATAATAAATTATGCCAATTTTTACTGCGCGCTACTGATAGATTAATTCTACCTGCCGATATTAAAGTGTATCAATTCGAAACTCAATTTCGCAGCGTTATTTATGGCGCCGTTTGAGAATTTATTGAAAAATCAGTAAAAAAGTAATTACATTCATAACAGCTCTGATTCTCAGAGAACGGGAAGTACTATTGAGCTGCTTGAACAGTGTTGAGAACTTTGAGCTCTCAGTAATCACTTTGTTCCTAATCAAAATGTTAAAATAGAGTGATTTTTCCAAGTGACGCCATAAAGGGCAAGAATCTATCGGAAACAATGATTATTTTTGATCTAATGCTTCAGATAACATGCCTTATCGGTATTTTAATTGACGTTATTTTATATTTCTTATTTTTTGTGTCCATTATTATTTATTTCTTTACATTTTATTCATTAAAAGATCTTAGTAGACATTAAGAGGGAATAACCAGAGAAAACCGGAAATTTGTCGTTTTTAAATCATATTTTAGACGTATTGACTCTTTTCCACAAAAAATTATAAATTAATTTCGAAAGATTGTTATTTTATCTAGTAAACGTATGTTTTAAATTTTGAAAAAAATGTATAATAAGGTTATATATACCATAGGTCGTTTGCAGATTTGTTAAATTTTCAAACAAAATTTTGTTTTATACAACACACATTATAAATCATATAATCAGGCAGTAAAATAAATCAATAAATTATCTGGGAAAGCTATGTTTCAGAATTTTAATTTTAGTTTAAATAAAATCATTAAAAAAAGATCCGCGCACATGTTTTGTGACAAAAATACTTGAGTTTTACTATTTATTTACGGTCTTACAAATTAATATATTTAAGATTTATTTGTGCATTCTTATTTTGCTTAGACATTATTGAAAAATTATAAATACTTATGATCAAAAAATAATCACAAAAAGTAGGTAAGTACATAATTTCAATAGTTTTATCATCACGCCTTTCAGCACTTTTGGATGTAGGTATAAATTAAAGCAAATTTTGAATGAAATAAAATCGATATTGAGTTATAATTTAAATAAGAAAAATTAATCTTTCTAATTGGAACCGCCCTGTGCGATCGTAAAAACATCTTTCAATTTATTATTAACAATCACAATATTTTAAATCCACAGTCATAATGAAACCAGAATTAATTATCAAATCAAATATTATTTTATTAAATGAAGACAATATTAGCGATACTCAATCGAAAATCTGAAAACAGAAAAATCCGAAAAAGATACTGTCACATCTGGGACTTGAATTTAGAACCTTGGCCTTTCCGGGGTGCAACTCTACCAACTGAGCTAATGTGTCCCTATTCGATTCGGTCATATTTAACTGTATCATACTTCGACTGAGAACTGTCAATATTATATTATCTTTATTTTATTAACTCATATTTTTATTGATTGCTATCTTTATGTAAGATTCCAACCCGAACTAAATGCTATTTAGATAGCTAATTTTTATCCATTTTTATTTTTAACATGCGACATCTCTTGACTTTTCTGCAAGTTTAGGATGAATATTTATTATGATTTTTGCCTTAATGAGTAAAACCTAAAATTGTAACATTTAATTAAATGAAGACAATATAAGCGAAACTCAATCAAAAATCTGAAAACAGAAAATTCAGAAAAAGACACGGTCTCATTTGGGACTCAAAATCAGAAGATGATATGGTCACGACCCATCATAAGTCAGTATCATCCGGACCTCTTCAAGACCCGTGTTAATAAATTCCTTCCTAACTTAACCTACCTTAATTCTATATAAACTTATGGTTCACTGTGCATCTTTTGAGGTGTAAAATAATAAATAAAAAATGTAAAGCTAAGTAGCTTAAAAGTAACAAGTTATTAAAATTTACACCCTTTCACGAGTGAAAAAATCTATTTGTCTGGGTGTTTACTCCGCCCCACAGTGACTGATTTTCATGATTTGGCGCGACATCGCTGTCGGCGTTCGACCATTTGGCAGTTCATTGATGTTATTTAAGTATTAATAAGAAATACCACTTATTTTTTGTTAATTCTTATTAGTTGAAATGTTAATAATGATTTTTATAAAAGATAGCGTGTCACTTGGGTGCTAAGTGTTGTATTTTACAGATTATAATTCTTAAAAAAAATAGATAATAAAAATGCAGTGAAAACTAAATATTTATTATATAATTTAACATAAATACAAAATGTGATTTCCAGTAGCAACCCTGTTGTAAAAAATTGAAGGTCTTCACTCAGGAGATTTTTTTCTCAGGAGACTGGTTTTTTATAAATGAAGCACTTTTTTGTTTTAACTTTAAGTTCTTGAATTTTTATTGTTATGATTTGATATTTATAAACTTATAACTGACGACAATAACTTTCCCCACCCAACGGACAAGGGTTCAGTAGTATTTTAAATTCTTAGTGCAAGTTTTCTGGCTTTCATTGATTTTTTGATCTGGATTCCAGGTATCCGCTCGTGGGATCAATCCGCTCGAAGGATCAAATGTAAAAATTGAAGGTCTTCACTCAGGAGATTTCTTTTGGGCAGACTGGTTTTTTATAAATGAAGCACTTTTTTGTTTTAACTTAAGTTCTTGAATTTTTATTGTTATGATTTGATATTTATAAACTTATAACTGACGACAATAACTTTCCCCACCCAACGGACAAGGGTTCAGTAGTATTTTAAATTCTTAGTGCAAGTTTTCGTAAAGAAGTAAGTTAATTTTACCGATGCAACCCTTTTTATAAGGATTTCATACATCTATATTTCCCTTGTTTGTTGTGTGAGAGAGACAAAGAATAAAAAATGATTCTATCGACATCTAACGAACAAATCCGACAACTCTTGGATAGCAATCCAATCTTTGATGGTAGTTCAACTCCATAATGGGTTTGCGTCCTGGGTTTAATTCTAAACATATGGTTCTTCGAGCCGGATGAATTAAAAAATGGAACCGAACGAGAAATGTTTGAAAACTTGTATTATAGTGTATTGACAAAGGCCAAGGATAAATTCAACGAAACCGGTAAAATCATCAATTCTATCAAACTTTCAATCTTTGAACCACCTCGGTTCAAAGAAGATTATGAGCATAATTGTATTTATTGTAATAAAAATCATAAAACTGATAATTGTCAAAAGTTTTTAAATTTAACAATAGAGGATAGATTGATTTTTTTTTTACATTTGGTCCTTCGAGACGGATGATCCCACGAGCGGATACCTGGAATCCAGATCAAAAAATCAATGAAAGCCAGACATGAACCAGCAATAAACCAGGAGAATTCTGATGAAGCGGATCCACAACAAGGGCAAGTGACCATCCCATTTTTTATCCATTTCTCATAGAAAAAACAAATTCGGTTAGACCACTTCGGTATTTTATTGTT
This sequence comes from Limnephilus marmoratus, assembly GCA_917880885.1. Classification (NCBI taxonomy): domain Eukaryota; kingdom Metazoa; phylum Arthropoda; class Insecta; order Trichoptera; family Limnephilidae; genus Limnephilus; species Limnephilus marmoratus. Next base: position 67,255,431 of record OU862906.1, read on the forward strand.
GTATAAAAATTAGCAACGGACTAATCGTTCAATTGATATTGGCAAGATTTTTTGTGGCTGGCTATGATTATAGTGTCGCAAAAAAAACATAAAGATCGGAGTTTTGTCTTTTCATTGTTTTGTTTTGAGTTTTGATTTTGATGTTTTCGATACTGTCGATAAAGCAGGCGACGGGTACGAAGTACCGTCGTTGTTTATTTGCAACTGAAACTAACTAGGTTTTTTGTGGCTAAGTCATATGATTATGATTCCGCAAAAAACAGAAGGATAATTATTATAATACATGAAATGTATTAATTGATTATTCAAACAATCTGAAAGCGATCGTTGGGTGTTGTTTTTGACTTCCGAAGTATTGTTCGAGTCGGTAATGCAGACGGTAGACACGAAGTGATTCCGTTGTTTGTAAAAGGTCAAGTTACGACGCGAGCTTTCATCAGAAATTAATAATAGAAAATTTTTTAGTGTTTTGTTAAAACAAAAGAAACAATCAAGTAAAAGACAGTGTAAGTTTTTTGTGTTTTTGTGTTTAGCGTGGTTAGAAGTGAACCACGCCAGAGCAATCAGTGAGTATTGATTGTCTGTTATTTATCCCTGTTATTTAAAATCATGGATTTGAAATATTTAATTGCCCAGTGCGGCATATGTAAGGGAAAATTGTCTAGATTTAACAATTACTTGGATGGGATAGAGTTGTTACATTCGGAAATCGAAATACGTATGAAAAGGATCGAACCTATACTAGATGTCTTTAGAAAATTCCAAGATAAAATAGAGATATTATTGCCGGATGAATTAAAAAATGGAACCGAACGAGAAATGTTTGAAAACTTGTATTATAGTGTATTGACAAAGGCCAAGGATAAATTCAACGAAACCGGTAAAATCATCAATTCTATCAAACTTTCAATCTTTGAACCACCTCGGTTCAAAGAAGATTATGAGCATAATTGTATTTATTGTAATAAAAATCATAAAACTGATAATTGTCAAAAGTTTTTAAATTTAGCAATAGAGGATAGATTGACAACAATACATCGTTTGAATGCTTGTCTGAAATGTTTGTCGGTAGGGCATAAATTTCAACATTGTAAAAGTAAATACAATTGTCACAAGTGTGGAGCGAATTCACACAACACTTTATTACATTTACAAAATGAAGATAAAATGCAAAGTCATCAGGGAAGTGATACTTCTTCAAGAGGACTTATTATTAAAAATTGCGCATTAAAATCATCCAGCAGAAAAGCTGATATCCCTATTACCGGAATTCATAATGAAATACAGCATATTAAAAACATTGTGGATTTGGAAATATCTTCCAATTATTCACCATATTCAAAGAGGATTGAATGCCTAGTATTGTCGGAGGTGATCAGTAATCTACCGCAAATCTCATTTCAGGAAAAAGGCACCGGCATCCCCCAAGGATTGCAATTGGCAGATCCAAACATTAATGAAACCGGCCCGATAGACATGTTGATCGGGGCTGACACTTTCAGGGAGACTCTGCACTCTGACCGGATGAAGATTCAAGATTCCGGACCCATCTTCACTTCAGAAAAGAGGCCAGTAGAAATTTGTAATCTTTCACTCAACTTAAAACATAAGCAAATTGAAAATTTGTTGAAATTAGAGGAGCTAAATCCTATTGAACATAGGAATCACGAGGAGCAAGCGTGTGAAGAAAGCTTCACAGCTGCTCATAAAAGAAATGGCAGAGGCCGTTTCATTGTAAGTTTAATACAACGCCCCTGTGCGAAACAGCTAGGCGAAAGTCTCCCTATGGCGGAGAAGAGATTGTATAATTTGGAGAAAAAATTAGCCTCAAACCCAGAATTAATGAAAGATTACAAGAATTTTATGCAGGAGTGCAAAGACTTAGGTCATATGACGCAATGTGAACCATTGTCACAAAATCAAATACCTTATTATCTGCCTCACCATGCGGTGATCAAGGAATCTAGTACAACTAGAAAGACCAGAGTCGTAGTCGATGGATCAGCTAAATCCTCAACTGGAATTATCCCAAATGATGCCCTCATGATTGGGCCGACATTGCAAAAGGATTTATGTGCACATCTGTTGAATTTCAGAAAACATCAGTACGCGTTAACAGCCGACATAGAAAAAATGTACCGGCAGATATTAGTGCAGCCAGAGGATAGGGACTTACAACGTATCCTTTGGAGAGACGCACCCAGCGAGGAGATTCAACATTATCGATTGAATAGAGTCTACGGTCTGGGATCATCATTCTTAGCCCCAAGATGTTTGGAGCAGCTAGGAAATGAAAATCAAGGCACAAATCCCAAGGTCAGTCACATTCTTAAAGAAATTTTTTACATGGATGACTTGATGGCGGGTGACAGTGGTGAAGAAGATTGCTTGCTAAGTAGAAGCAAACGACGGATGTTATCCTACATAGCATCCATTTTTAATCCCCCGGGTCTGATAAGACCTGTAACGATAGTAGCGAAGCTACTAATGCAACGCCTGTGGCAGAACAAAATTCAGTGGGTTGAAGATATATCTCCGGACATTTGGAAAGTTTGGAGAGCTTATATGGAAGAATTGCCGCAGATAAATAATGTGAAGGTACCTAGGAGAGTCATTTGTCAAAAGCATGTGATATCAGAAGATAATGCTGCGGATGTACTATCCAGAGATATTAGGACTTCTCAATTATTGACATTCACCATTTGGTGGCACGGACCCGATTGGCTAACTCTTGCACCATCCAGTTGGCCATGCGGAGAATCTACGTACATAGATCCACCTGAGGTGAAAACAAAAACTGTAGTGTTGGCAACAGTAACGCAAGATTTGGATATTTTCAGGAACTACATCTCTCTACTAAATCCTTATGTACATAATGATTTACCTTGCGTAGGCGGCAGGCTTTCCGAAGGAAAATTGCTGTCAATAAATCAACGACATCCAATCTTGCTGCCACCACATCATAATTTAACCGAATTAATTATGAAAAACTACATTTACATTTATTTATTTATTTATCAGTTACACTTGCATGCAGGTACTCATACCGTATTGGCAATAATCAGATTGAAGTTCTGGCCAATAATGGGAAAATTTTGTGAAAATGATAATAAGGAAATGTATAATGTGTTATAGATCTAATACACGATGCAGCAAATAATGGCAGACCTTCCAGCCGAAAGGAGCTTATATATTTTTGTTATTGGTGTTTTTCTTATGTATGTTTATTTGTATGTGTGGTGTCAAAAGCCATACACTTAGAACTTGAACTGTCTTTGAATACAGAAAGTTTTTTAAATGCCTTGAAGCGTTTTATCGAGCGTAGTGGAAGGCCGAGTAAATTATTTTCAGATAATGCTACTACCTACTATCGGAAAATCATTATCAAGGCTATCAATTCAATGGGGGTACATTCCGACAAGGGCGCTGCACTTTGGAGGCCTTTGAGAAGTCAGAATGAAATCTGTTTAAATGTCAATTGAAACAGCTAGCGAGTAACTCCTTATTGATATATGAGGAATTAATACCGTTTTGTGTCAGATGAATTTTGTTTAAATTCTAGAACTCTTACCCCATTGTCAAATGATCCAAATAACCTAATTTCCTTCAGTCCCGGTCACTTTCTTGTTGGTGGAAGCTTTGTCTTTGTGTTTAGAATTTAACCCAGGACGCAAACCCATTATGGAGTTGAACTACCATCAAAGATTGGATTGCTATCCAAGAGTTGTCGGATTTGTTCGTTAGATGTCGATAGAATCATTTTTTATTCTTTGTCTCTCTCACACAACAAACAAGGGAAATATAGATGTATGAAATCCTTATAAAAAGGGTTGCATCGGTAAAATTAACTTACTTCTTTACGAAAACTTGCACTAAGAATTTAAAATACTACTGAACCCTTGTCCGTTGGGTGGGGAAAGTTATTGTCGTCAGTTATAAGTTTATAAATATCAAATCATAACAATAAAAATTCAAGAACTTAAGTTAAAACAAAAAAGTGCTTCATTTATAAAAAACCAGTCTGCCCAAAAGAAATCTCCTGAGTGAAGACCTTCAATTTTTACACCTGTGTTTATAATTATATGGGAAAACTGTTTAGGTGCCCATATAATTATAAACACAGGGTTGTTACTGGAAATCACAGGTTGTATTTATATAATTTAATAGAAATACAAAATGTGATTTCCAGTAGCAACCCTGTGTTTATAATAATTATATGGGAAAACTGTTTAGGTGATAAACGTTAACTTACAATCATTGAAATCTCTAATGACACCGAACCTGATAAAAATTGAAGGAGAAACCCGTATGTACATTCGGCACATTATTACTGATGTACATAGCAATAATACGTAGGATTTTGCAGACAGTGGGGAATAAAAGTTTAATAATGGGGGTAATTAGCGTAATTTAAATTGTTAGTAAGTAATTGTGAATAACTTAATTTTTTTTTCAATGGTACACACAACTAAATATTGCATTAAGTTGATCTTTTTTTGACATATCGGAGTCAAGGATTGAACTCTGAAAAAAAAAATGATGAAAATTACACATAATTTCTTAAAAATGTAATTACACGAGTGGCTGGCTATAGTTGGTAGTGATTTTTTTCTTCCAAGTCCAAAAATGACACAGCAATAATATTCTACTAGCTGGGCCCGTTGCAGAAGCAACTAACGGGTTAAAACACTATGCGATTTGACATGTGAACGCGTACGAAGCGAGCAGGAGTGTGTGTTAAATTACATATATGAAGAAAAAACGATGTCTGAATGAAGATGGAGCGAGGAGTGAGCACTACAAAGGGAACAGGTAGTCGACGCCCCCTCCAAAGTTTCATCGCAATAGGATGAACCGTTTAGCAATGCATAATTTCATGATGCCAGAGCTCACTATTTTATACAGAATGAATTGACTGGATGCGCACATCAAACCCCAAAATATTCATCGCAATCGGATGAACCGTTTAACAATGCATAATTTCTTGATGCCAAAGCTCACTATTTGGTGCAGAAATAATCGACTGGATGCGCACATCAAATCTCAAAAGTTTCATCGCAATCGGATGAACGGTTTAGCAATGCATATTTTCATGATGCCGGAGCTCACTATTTTATACAGAAAGAATCGAATAGATGCCCAAATCAAATCCCAAAAGTTTCATCGCAATCGGATGAACGGTTTAGCAATGCATAATTTCATGATGCCAGAGCTCACTATTTTATACAGAATGAATCGACTGGATACTCACATCAAATCCTAAAAGTTTCATCGCAATCGGATGAACGGTTTAGCAATGCATAATTTCATGATGCCAGAGCTCACTATTGTATACTAAAACCATCGCGGGTATGCACACATCAAATCCCCAAAGTTTCATCGCAATCGGATGAACGGTTTACCAATGCACAATTTCATGATGCCGGAGCTCACTATTTTATACAGAATGAATCGAATGGATGCGCAAATCAAATCCCAAAAGTTTCATCGCAATCGGATGAACGGTTTAGCAATGCATAATTTCATGATGCCAGAGCTCACTATTTTATACAGAATGAATCGACTGGATGCTCACATCAAATCCTAAAAGTTTCATCGCAATCGGATGAACGGTTTAGCAATGCATAATTGCATGATGCCAGAGCTCACTATTGTATACAAAAACCATTGCCGGCATGCATACATGAAATCCCCAAAGTTTCATCACAATCGGATAAACGGTTTAGCAATTCATAATTTCATGATGCCAGAGCCCAACAGTACTTTGATACAAACCCTGTCCTGATAATAACGAACAAAACAAAAAAAAAGAATTATCCAATTAGGTGCAGTCGTTCGGAAGTTCGTTGAAGTTCGTTTCGGAAGTTCGTTGCGCGTACATATATTTCAGAGATTCATTTTTAAACAAATTTCATAATACCAGAACTCACCAGTAATTTTATACAAACCTTATCCTAACAATAACGAACACAACAAAAAAAGAATTATCCAATTAGGTGCAGCCGTTCGGAAGCTATGCGCGTACTTACATTTCGGCGAATCATTTTTAAACAAATTTCATAATGCCAGTGCTCACCAGTTATTTTATAAAAACCTTGTCCTAACAATAACGAATACAATAAAAAAAGAATTATTTAATTAGGGGCAGTCGTTCGGAAGCTATGCGCGCACATAAATTTCCGCTACTCATTTTTAAACAAATTTCATAATGCCAGAGCTCACCAGTAATTTTATACAAACCCTGCCCTGGACACAACAATAAATAATTATCCAATTTGGTACAGTCGTTCGGTTCAATTCACTTCGGTTGTTAAAAAAAATTATTTAAAAACCTTCAATTTTTCAAGTTAATTTTAACGTTCTCTGAAAGTTCTGTTCAAATTCTATTCAAGTTCTGTAATTATTTCTGTTTTGAAATAATAAGTATAAATAAATAATATAATAAGTTTTGAAGATAATTGAATAAATACAACTCGCACATTACGTGAAAATGAACTAATTTAAAAATAACGTTCCCACCAACAGTGGGTGTCCAGAAGCAACCTCCGTGTACCTACATAATTCAAAAAGTGACAATCTTGCGTGATTTTTTTCATTTCATATCATTAATTTTCGATTTAACATTTAAAGGAAAGAAGTTCATAAGTCGCTACCAATAATATTAGTGTAGGTACCTATGCGTTTTCTCAATAAATACTTGACAATCTTGAGTGATTTCTTTTAATATTTAAATGCTTCATAAGCCGGTACTTACCTAGTATATACCGAGAAAAATAATATTGGGGTAGGTACCTACGCGTTTTTTCTTACGTACTTTATTACTTTTCTTTAACGAATTTGCAATAACTCCATGGAACGGTAGGTACCTACCGCGTTATAAATTGTGTTATTTTCAGATGGCCAGCAATTTTCACACTATCGAAGAATTTAGGAACACGTTTTTGACATGAATTTTTCAGAAAATTATTGATTTTCGTCGGGTTCTCCTGACATATTTCATATGAGAATCGTATATATTTTTGGTGCTAAAAGTTGCGGAATTCTCTACTGTAACGTATTTTTTAAAAACATCCAAGCGGGGATCGGTTTCCGGGTCGCAATGCCGCGTACCGTAAAACCACTACCGAAAACTCTGAAAAGTCTGTATTATTTAGGCTAAATTTTTGACACTCGGAATCCTGACCTATCTCAAGATTATCTGACTCGCCGCCAAGCCAAAATGGACCTTGGCACGTTGCAAACTCGAGGAAGCGACCGTCTATTATCGCCTGCGGGGCCGAGGCCTGGGCTGGAAAGTAAGAGGGCTTAAGCGTCTTTGCATTTTCAAGCGAAAATACGCCGTAAGGTGGTACGCGATGCGGGGGAGAAGAGTCCGTTATCGCATCACCAAAACTGGAACCGTCGTTTGTATGGACTTTTTGACACGTTTCCTTCCGAAATGGATTTTCGTCTTTCGACTGGCGAACCTGTCGGCGGAAAACATAACCCCGGCCGAATTTCTTCGTCGGATAGTGAGAGATTACAGTTTCCGTCGCCAGGGTCGCACTTCAATTCTGTATCAGTCGTTTTGTATGAAACCGGTGTCAGAAAAGGCTGAAAAAAAAGGTGAGTTTTCCAAACTGAGCATTAATATATACTAGCGGGGCCCGTTGCAGAAGCAACTAACGGGTTAAAACACTATGCGATTTAACGTGTGAACGTGGATGAAGCGAGGAGGAGTGTGTGTTAAATTAAATATATGAAGAAACCTGAGGTAACAGTGACCTTGCAACGCATGCCGGGTACCCGTTGTATATAATGTAATGTAGAAATACAACTCCCCAAAGTTGTCTACTATTGGATAACCAACACCTGTGCCATAGGTCACCTCAAGTGGTTCGCTACGTTTGGTGATTTAGTAGGGGTGCCCGGGTTCATGCGGTGAGGTCTGCCTAGTTCTTGGAGGCGGAAGCCCAGGACACACTGAACCCCAGATTCCTACCCACCCCTTAAACCCTTTTCCTTCCCAGAACTCTCATCTCCTTCCTTTTCTAAAAAAAATCCTCCACACAGCATCCCCAAAGATGACATAGGACCTGAGGGAAATTATTTTCCCCACGGCCTCCTGTGTGGAGCTCATGTAAAAAAAATAATTAAATGCATATCTTTTTCTCCGTCCTTTCCCTTAAAAAACCCTCCACACAGCATCCTCAAAGATGACATAGGCCCCTAGGGAAATTGTTTTCATCAGTGCCTCCTGTGTGGAGCTAATGTAAAAAAAATATTTTAGCAATGCATAATTTCATCCTGAGTTCTACTTGAGGTTGCAGTGACCTTGCAACGCATGCCGGGTACCCTTTGTATATTATGTTATAATACAGGGCATGCGTTTGCAAGGCGCTTGCATTATAATGTAGTTTCCCGGAACTTGGAATGAAACAATTACAGTTAAGTTGACACCGAGGTTACAGTGATTTTGCAACGCATGCCGGGTACCCGTTGTATAAAATGTTATTTAGAAATACAAATCCCCAAAATTGACCTTTATTGGATAACCAACACCTACGCCGTAGGTCACTCCAAGTGGTTCGCTACGTTTGGTGATTTAGTAGGGGTGCCCGGGTTCATGGGGTGAGGTTTGTCCTGGTCTTGGATGCGGATGACCAGGACACACTGAACCCCAGACCCCTACCCAACCCTTAAACCCTTTTCCTTCCCAGAACTCTCATCTCCTTCTTTGCCTTAAAAAACCCTCCACCCAGAATCTCCAAAGATGACATGACCCTGAGGGAAATTATTTTTCTCAGGGTCTCCTGTGTGGAGCTCATATAAAAAAATAATTAAATGCAAATAAATTCACCTTTCCCAAAAAGCCTTTTCCTTTTCTAAAAATAATCCTCCACACAGCATCCCCAAAGATGACATAGGACCTGAGGGAAATTATTTTCCCCACGGTCTCCAGTGTGGAGCTCATGTAAAAAAAAAAAATTAAATTCATATCTTTTTCTCCGTCCTTTCCCTTAAAAAACCCTCCACACAGCATCCTCAAAGATGACATAGGCCCCTAGGGAAATTGTTTTCATGAGTGCCTCCTGTGTGGAGCTAATATAAAAAAAATATTTAAGCAATGCATAATTTCATCCTGAGTTCTACCTGAGGTTGCAGTGACCTTGCAACGCATGCCGGGTACCCTTTGTATATTATGTTATAATACAGGGCATGCGTTTGCAAGGCAGTTGTATTATAATGTAGTTTCCCGGAACTTGGAATGAAACCATTACAGTTAAGTTGACACCGAGGTTACAGTGATTTTGCAACGCATGCCGGGTACCCGTTGTATAAAATGTTATTTAGAAATACAAATCCCCAAAATTGACCTTTATTGGATAACCAACACCTATGCCGTAGGTCACTCCAAGTGGTTCGCTACGTTTGGTGATTTAGTAGGGGTGCCCGGGTTCATGGGGTGAGGTTTGTCCAGGTCTTGGATGCGGATGACCAGGACACACTGAACCCCAGACCCCTACCCACTCTTTAAATCCTTTTCCTTCCCAGAACTCTCATCTCCTTCTTTGCCTTAAAAAACCCTCCACCCAGCATCTCCAAAGATGACATGACCCTGAGGGGAATCATTTTCCTCAGGGTCTCCTGTGTGGAGCTCATGTAAAATAAAAAAAATTAAATGCAAATAAATTCACCTTACCCAAAAAGCCAGAAATAATTGAAAAAAAAAAACATTTTCTTAATATATTTTCCCTTGCTTAGTTCTGCACTCCTGGTATGTATCCTTTTAAAATTTTGTTTTATTCGAGTAAAAAAGAACAGAAAAAATATTCTTTCATCTCTACTCTACCCCCCCCCCCCCCCCTTCCTCCATCCCGCAAAACCCCCTCCCGAGTTCCCTTCCCCCTTCCCAGGTTACCCTCCCCCTCCCTGGTTTTCCTCCCCCCCCTCCCGCACTTCATTAATTCATTCTTGGTACATTTAGTTTTCAAACAGCTCACGTCCCACGTATTAAAATATTTTAATGCAAATTTCATAATACCAGAGCTCACCATCCAATAAACAAAAATGTGCTATTCAGCATTTTTTAGAAAATGAAACTGTGTTTTATCTGAGTAAAGGATTTACAGAAACGCTATAAAAATGTATTCGTCACATTTTTTTAGAATCAACAACTAAGGTTTATTACTGGTATTATTGGTACTAAATAGACATGTAGTAATTTTTCGCAAAAACGGCGCTACAAAAATGTATTATTCAGATTTTTTTATAAACTAAAATTTAGTTTTATTCGAGTAAAACAAAAACATAAAATATTCTTTCATAGCGTACTCTACTCCCATCCCCCCCCCCTTCCCCCATCCCGCAAACCCCCCTCCCGAGTTCCCCTCCCCCTTACCAGCTAACCCTCCCCCTCCCTGGTTTTCTTCCCCCTCTTCTAAGCTTCATTATTTCATTGCCGTTACATTTAGTTTTCAAACAGCTCGCGTGCCGCCTATTGAAATTTTTTTACGCAACTTTCGTAATGCCAAAGCTCACCAGCCAATAAACAAACATTACAAAAAAAGAATTATTCAATTTGGTGCAGTCTTTCGGAAGTTATACGCGTACATACATTTCGACGATTCATTTTTATGCAAATTTGATAATGCCAGAGCTCACCAGCAGTTTTATACAAAATTTTGTCTTAACAGTGTCGAAGACAACAAAAAAAGAATTATTCAATTTGGTGCAGTCTTTCGGAAGTTATGCGCGTACATTCATTTCCGCGATTCATTTGTATGCAAATTTCATGATGCCAGAGCTCACCAGTGGATTTATTCAAACTTTGTCCTAACAATAAGGAACGCAACAAAAAAAGAATTATTCAATTACGTGCAGTCGTTCTGAAGTTATGAGCGTACTTACATTTCGGCGAATCATTTTTAAACAAATTTCGTTATGCCAGAGCTCACCAGTAATTTTATTCAGATCTTGCCCTAATAATAACAATTACAACAAAGAAAGAATTATTCAATTTGGTGCATTCGCTCGGAAGCTATGCGCATATATAGATTTCGGCGATTCATTTTAAACAAATTTTATAATTCCAGACCTCATCAGTAGTTTTATACAAACCTTGCCCGAACAATAACGAAACCAACTCAAAAAGAATTTTGCAATTTGGTCCAGTCGTTCGTGAGCTACAATTTATTGATGATACCCGTGGATAATTTATCCGTTTATGTAATTTTCACGGTACCTACCTAGTTCATCAAAATATTCTAAAATAACATTTTATCTATATGGCAAGACTACCATTAAACTTTGTCGTAACCACCTCAAGCACAGCCTGAAAATCGAACACCTGCGCCCGTTTTAGATCATTTTACATACAAATTACGTCAGCTAATGCTGTCAGGTCCTCGCTGAAAACTTGCGGTGGTTTTGGATAGTGTTCCGTGTTCAGTATTGCAAGGTTGAGGAAAATTAAATAAACATTTAAAATATTTACCGATTTAACAGGCTGAAAACCATGTGCATTATCGATGTCATTGAATTTTTCGCAAATGTCAAATAAAATTGCAAAGTTTGACGCGACATTGTGAAATATTTTAAATGGAAAGCTACAAATGTTTTTATATTAAAAGTTTCTAAACCTTGTATATTTTATGATTATTTGAAAATATCTCTTGCAAAATGTTTTTTCATGCTGTAATCTACCACCCCGCAAAGGGCCTTTAAAATGTCCATTTTTCCAAGCTCTTTTCAAGAATGCCGTTTAATTTATTAGAATAAATTTCTAGCAAAAAAAAAAATTCCTAGCAAAAATCAGTTTTATATGGGAAATTGACAATATATCTTTCTCAACTTTCGCAGCCATTTGAATAGAGATAGATACCTCCTAACATTTTATTTACTGAAACTGATGGTCGAAAAGACATCTATCGTTTTTTATGCGCACCTGTCGACGGGAAGTATAACCGAGCCGAATCGAGTGATTCGAGTAGAGCTTCTAGTTTTCGCCGCTGATTCGTATCGGAGAATAAATCCCTGCATATATATTTTATTTTGTCGAAAAAAAAATACTACCAGCTTCCTTGTCTGAATTTCCTTCAACCGAAAGTGAACCTTAAGGTGGGTGAAACGTAAAGGGCATACTGGTCGTTTTTGCGTCAAAATAAAAGTGAGCAAAAAAAGTGAGCAAAAAAAGTGAGCAAAAAAGTGAGCAAAAAAAACCAAACAATACTATATATACTAGCTTTTGCCCGTTGCAGATGCAACTAACGGGTTAAAACACTATGCGATTTGACGTGTGAACGTGGATGAAGCGAGGAGGAGTGTGTGTTAAATTAAATATATGAAGAAAAAACGATGTCTGAATGCGGATGAAGCGAGGAGTGAGCGCCTACAAAGGGAACAGGTAGTCGACGAACGGTTTAGCAATGCATAATTTCATGATGCCAGAGCTCATTATTTTTTATAGAATGAATCGACTGGATGCGCACATCAAATCCCAAAAGTTTCATCGCAATCGGAAGAAAGGTTTAGCAATGCATAATTTCTTGATGCCAGAGCTCACTATTGTATACAAAAACCATTGCGGGCATGCATACATCAAATCCCCAAAGTTTTATCGCAATCGGATGAACGGTTTAGCAATGCGTAATTTCATTACGTCAGAGCTCACTATTGCATACAAAAACCATTGCGGGCATGCACACATCAAATCCCCAATGTTTCATCGCAATCGGATGAACGGTTTAGCAATGCATAATTTCATGACGCCAGAGCTCACTATTTTATATTAAAAAAAATAATCGAGGGAATGCGCACATCATAGTGGAAGGTACTCTCAGTATCGCCCTGGTGTAAGACCACCATTCAGAATTGAAACGTTACTTGAAATGGCTTCTGCCGTGTTTGGTAACCAGATCTGAATAGCCAGGTACTTCTCCACCTTCCTCTTTCCTATCTCCTTCCCCTCCCCACTGCCTTCAGCCTCACAACATACCCCAATTGGGGACGCCATAGTCCCACTGGCTCCAGACGGGAGCAGTTGGGACTCTTGTGCGGTATTCATGTAAAAAAAAATCAAATCCCCAAAGTCAGAGAAGCCAGATCCAGAGCTCACCATTTTATACAGAAAGAATCGAAGGGATGCGCACACAGTGTCCCCAAAGTTTCCTCGCAATCGGATGAACAGTTTAGCAATGCATAATTTCGTGATGTCAGAGCTCATTATTTTATATAGAAACCAATGAATTGTTCCCGGGGCGGCGGTACCAATCCCACATTGAATGATTATCATAAAAAGGAAATATACAAAAAAGCGCTATATAAATTTATCATTTTTGATAAAAAATATATGGTACTAATGTTTAGAGGTACCTGCACGTACGTAAAAAAAATATTAAATTTATTTAGGCTGGGTTGTCCAAAACAATATTTAAAAATCTCCAATTTTTCAAGTTAATTTAAACGTTCTGTGAAAGTTCTGTTCAAATTCTATTCAAGTTCTGTAAATATTTTATACATTTACAAAAAAATACATAAGCAATATCATCAGATGATACAGAGTTGTTATGTGCAGGTTACCTGCACGTATGTAAAAAAACATATGAATTATATTTAGGCTGGGTTCTGTGAAAGTTCTGTTCAAATTCTATTGAAGTTCCGTAATTATTTCTGTTTTGAAATAATGAGTATAAATAAATAATAATAAATATTATAAGTTTTGATGTTTTGAATAAATAAAACTCGCCCATTGCGTGAAAATAAACTTGACTAATTTAAAAATAACGTTCCTACCAACAGTGGTTGTCAAGAAGCAACCTCCGTGTACCCACATATTTCAAAAAGTGACCATCTAGGGTGATTTTTTCATTTCATATCATGAATTTTCGATTTAAAATTTAAAGGAAAGAATATCCTCACATAAGCCGGTACCTACCTAGTACATACCGAGAAAAATAATATTTGTGTAGGTACCTATGTGTTTTCTCAATAAATACTTGGCGAATTTGCAATAATTCGATAGAACGGTAGGTACCTACCGTGTTATAAATGTAATATCAATGCTGCATTACCTACTTATTTGATTTTCAATGGAATTAAGTACCTACGTAAGTACCTGATTTGGTTTCTCAAAACCTCGGATAATATGAATGCTGCATTAACTACTGTTTACTTTCTACGTGTAAATCCTTCATATTTTAAACGCCAGTAGGTACCTACCTCGAGTTCATATTAACTGGCTGGAAAATTATGCATTGTCGATGATAGATCGATTTCGGCAAATGTCAGAAAAATTTCAATCTTTAATGCAATATAGTGTAATATTTTGAATGGAATGCGGTACATGTCGCAACTTTAAAAGTTTCTAAAACTTGTATTTTTACAATTTATTGAAAAACATCTCGGTCAAAATATTTTTTTACGCTGTAATCTGCGTTCCCGCAAAGAGCCTTTAAAATGTCCATTTTTCTACGTTATTTTGAATAAAGCCGTAAAATTAATAAATCCCTAGCAAATACAGTTTTGTATGGGAGGTGAACTTTTCTGACGCACTGAAATATTCGACATTTTTTAACGGGTGAACCTGTCGGCAGAAAATATAACTGAGGCCGAATTTCTTCGTCGGTGAGAGATCTAATTGTAGTTTTCGCCGTTGGGTGCGCTGTTAATCCTGCATCATCTTTTTTGTATGAAATCTGGTCCTCAATCGGGACACGACCCTGTCTGAATCCGCTTCGAGCGAAAGTGACCCTTAAGGTGGTTGAAACGTAAAGGGCAGAGTGGTCGTTTTTAGCGCGGCAAAAAAAGTGAGGCGTCTCCAAACTGTGTATTAATATATACTAGGTTTTGCCCGTTGCAGAAGCAACTGACGGGTTTAAACACTATGCGATTTGACGTGTGAACGTGGATGAAGCGAGGAAGAGTGTGTGTTAAATTAAATATATGAAGAAACCTGAGGTTACAGTGACCTTGCAACGCATGCCGGGTACCTGTTGTATATAATGTTATGTAGTGCAGCGCTTGCATTAAAATGTAATTTCCCAGGAATTGGAATGGAACCATTACAGTTAAGTTGACCCCGAGGTTACAGTGACCTTGCAACGCATGCCGAGTAACCGTTGTATATTATGTTATAAATTGCAGGCGCTTGCATTAAAATTTTATTTCCCGGGAATCGGGATGAAACCATTACAGTAAAGTTGACCCCTAGGTTACAGTGACCTTGCAACGCATACCGGGTACCCGTTGTATATAATGTTATATAGTGCAGGCGCTTGCTTTAAAATGTTATTTCCCGGGAATTGGGATGGAACCATTACAGTTAAGTTGACCCCGAGGTTACAGTGACCTTGCAACGCATGCCGTGTACCCGTTGTATATTATGTTATAAATTGCAGGCGCTTGCATTAAAATTTTATTTCCCGGGAATCGGGATGAAACCATTACAGTAAAGTTGACCCCTAGGTTACAGTGACCTTGCAACGCATGCCGGGTACCCGTTGTATATAATGTTATATAGTGCAGGCGCTTGCATTATAATGTAGTTTCCGGGGACTTGGGATGGAACCATTAGAGTTTAGTTGACCCGAAGGTTAAAGTGGCCTTGCAACGCATGCCGGGTACCCGTAGTATATAATGTTACATAGTGCAGGCGCTTGCATTATAATGTAGTTTCCCAGGACTTCGGATGGAAACATTACAGTTTTATTGACCGCGAGGTTAAAGCGGCCTTGCAACGCATGCCGGGTACCCGTTGTATATAATTTTATAAAGTGCATAATTTTATAATGTTGTTTCCCGGGACTTGGTAGGGAACCATTACGGTTTAGTTGACCCCGAAGTTAAAGTGGCCTCGCAACGCATGCCGGGTACCCGCTGTATATAATTAATTTATTTACGCACAAATAGTCATTAACAATAACAATCGGTTGCACGGTTTAGCAGTGCAAAATTTCATTATGCCGGAGCTCACTATTGTAGTTGTATTGTATTTCATTTTGCAAGTGTAAGTACTAAGTAGGTACTTTGTTGTAATATTTCACCAAAACGACGCCATTATGCTGTTGAGCATAAAATAATTTTCACTACAAATAAATTCATTCAATATCATGTTTTGATTTTTAAATGAAAAAAGTCCCCGCAAGTAAGTACCTACCTAGAACACGCGTAATGTATATATATATACAATGTTCAAATAGAACACACTTAAAAATAAAAAAAATAATTAATAAAAAAAAATGACAATTCTTTAAATTTTTCTAGTAAATTTTCAGTTCTATAAAGTTCCGTTCGAGTTCTGTAATTATTTCAGTTTTGTGATGTAACTGGTCTGTAATGATAAAACAATAGAATTTGAGTAGAACCATCACAGAACGTGAAAATTAACTTAAAAAAGTTCAATTATTCTGTATCATCGAAACAACCTTACCTTAGTATTTATTGCATTAAAACCTAATTCGTTGTGTAGGTACCCATTCAGGTAGGTACCTGCGCATTTCCTTAGATTCCGGCAATCTTAGCTTTTTTCATCATATTTGCAATACTACCGAAATAAGTAGGTACCTACCCCGAATGAAAAACGTGTTAATTTGAACTGGCCAGCAAATATTTAAACTTCCGATGGAATCTGTGAGCGCGTATTTTGATGATTTTTTTTCGGAAAATTTCGAGTTTTGTCAGCATCTCCTGACGTATTTTATATGAGAATCATATGTTTTATTGGTGTTAAAAGTTGCGGAATCTATCCGGCTATCGTATTTTCAAAAAACATCTAGCCCGGAATCGGTTTTTCGGCGGTAATGTCGTTTTCCGAAAAACAACGACCGAAACCGCCGAGAGTTCCGTTTTGTTAGGCTAAAAATTTGACATCTGAGATCCTGACCTATGTCAATAGTCCTATATAGCATTTTCCTTTGTGAAATAAGCGGGTTTTTTCGTCATTTTTTTTTTTCAAACGCCGTCTGTCGGCGGGAAATATAATCGAGTGATTCGAGTAGAGCTTCTAGTTTTCGACGCCGATTCGTATCGGAGAATAAATCCCTGTATATATTTTTTTTGTCGAAAAAAAAAAACTCCCAGCTTCCATGTCTGAATTTGCTTCGACCGAAAGTGAACCTTGAGGTGGGTGAAACGCAAAGGGCGTACTGGTCGTTTTTGCGTCAACAAAAAAGTGCGCGGAAAAAGAGCTCTCCCAAAGTGAACAATACTATATATACTAGGTTTTGCCCGTTGCAGAAGCAACTGACGGGTTAAGACACTATGCGATTTGACGTGTGAACGTGGATGAAGCGAGGAGGAGTGTGTGTTAAATTAAATATATGAAGAAACCTGAGTTCACAGTGGCCTTGCAACGCATGCCGGGTACCCGTTGTATATAATGTTATGTAGTGCAGCGCTTGCATTAAAATGTAATTTCCCAGGAATTGGAATGGAACCATTACAGTTAAGTTGATCCCGAGGTTAGTGACCTTGCACCGCATGCCGAGTAACCGTTGTATATCATGTTATATATTGCAGGCACTTGCTTTAAAATATTATTTCCCGGGAATTGGGATGGAACCATTACAGTTAAGTTGACCCCGAGGTTACAGTGACCTTGCAACGCATGCCGTGTACCCGTTGTATATTATGTTATAAATTGCAGGCGCTTGCATTAAAATTTTATTTCCCGGGAATCGGGATGAAACCATTACAGTAAAGTTGACCCCTAGGTTAAAGTCGCCTTGCAACGCATACCGGGTACCCGTTGTATATAATTTTATATAGTGCAGGTGCTTGCATTATAATGTAGTTTCCCGGTACTTGGGATGGAACCATTATAATTAAGTTGACCCCGAGGTTACAGTGACCTTGCAACGCATGCCGGGTACCCGTTGTATATACTGTTATAAAGTGCAGGCGCTTGCATTATAATGTAGTTTCCCAGGACTTCGGATGGAAACATTACAGTTTTATTGACCCCGAGGTTAAAGCGGCCTTGCAACGCATGCCGGGTACCCGTTGTATATAATTTTATAAAGTGCATAATTTTATAATGTTGTTTCCCGGGACTTGGTAGGGAACCATTACGGTTTAGTTGACCCCGAAGTTAAAGTGGCCTCGCAACGCATGCCGGGTACCCGCTGTATATAATTAATTTATTTACGCACAAATAGTCCATTAACAATAACAATCGGTTGCACGGTTTAGCAGTGCAAAATTTCATTATGCCGGAGCTCACTATTGTAGTTGTATTGTATTTCATTTTGCAAGTGTAAGTACTAAGTAGGTACTTTGTTGTAATATTTCACCAAAACGACGCCATTATGCTGTTGAGCATAAAATAATTTTCACTACAAATAAATTCATTCAATATCATGTTTTGATTTTTAAATGAAAAAAGTCCCCGCAAGTAAGTACCTACCTAGAACACGCGTAATGTATATATATATATATTTTATTATTTTTTTTTATTTAACAATGTTCAAATAGAACACACTTAAAAATAAAAAAAATAATAATTAATAAAAAAAATTGACAATTCTTTAAATGTTTCTAGTAAATTTTCAGTTCTAGATAGTTCCGTTCGAGTTCTGTAATTATTTTAGTTTTGCAATGTAACTGACCTTTAATGATAAAATAACAGAACTTGAGTAGAACCAATAAAGAACGTGAAAATTAACTTTAAAAAAAGTTGAATTATTCAGTATCATCGAAACAACCTTACCATTGCATTAAAACCTAATTAATTGTGTATCTACGTATTCGGGTAGGTACCTGCGCATTTTCTTCTCTTTGCTTTTTTCATCATATTTGCAATACTACCGAAATAAGTAGGTACCTACCCCGAATGAATAACGTGTTAATTTGAACTGGCTAGCAAAATTTTAACTTCCGATGGAATATCTAAGCACGTGTTTTGGTGATTTTTTTTTGGAAAAGTTCGGATTTTGGTAGCTTTTCCTGAAGTTTTTTACATGGTATGGGCATGTTATATCGGTGTTAAAAATTGCGGAATTCTCTACTGCGTTAGATTTTTGAAAAACATCCAAGCCGGGATCGGTTTTGGGGCCACAATGCCGCGTACCGTAAAACCACTACCGAAAACTGTGAAAAGTCTGTTTTGTTAGGCTAAAAATTTGACGTCTGAGATCCCTGACCTGACTCAATATTCCTAACATTTTCATTTGCATTGAAACTGATGGCCAAAATGACATCTTTTTTTTTGGAAACGCGAACCTGTCGGCGGGAAATGTAACCTGGCCGAATTGAGTGTGATTTTACTATTGGTTCTAGTTTTCGCCGTTGATTCGCGTTAGTTTTTCTGTGAATAAGGCGCTAATTTTGTCGACAAAAATAAACTCCGCAAAATCAAAGTACTGAGGGTGCACTGAATTTGCTTGAACCGAAAGTGAACCTTGAGGTGGGTGAAACGTAAAGGGCGTACTGGTCGTTTTTGCGTCAACAAAAAAGTGCGCGGAAAAAGAGCTTTCCCAAAGTGAACATTAATATATATACTAGCTGGGCCCATTGCAAAAGCAATTAACGGGTTAAAACACTATGCGATTTGACGTGTGAACGTGGATGAAGCGAGGAGGAGTGTGTGTTAAATTAAATATTTGAAGAAACCTGAGGTTACAGTGACTTTGTAACGCATGCCGGGTACCCGTTGTTTATAATTTTATGTAGTGCAGCGCTTGCATCAAAATGTAATTTCTAAGGAATTTGAATAGAACCATTACAGTTAAGTTGACCATGAGGTTACAGTGACCTTGCAACGCATGCCGAGCAACCGTTGTATATCATTTTATATATTGCAGGCACTTGCTTTAAAATGTTATTTCCCGGGAATGGGGATGGAACCATTACAGTTAAGTTGACCCCGAGGTTACAGTGACCTTGCAACGCATGCCGGGAACCCGTTGTATATAATGTTATAATATAGTGCAGACGTTTGCAAGGCGCTTGCATTATAATGTAGTTTCCCGGAACTTGGAATGGAACCGTTACAGTTAAGTTGACCCCGAGGTTACAGTGATCTTGCAACGCATGCCGGGTAACCGTTGTATATAATGTTATGTAGAAATAAAAATCCCCTAAGATGACCTTTATTGGATAACCAACACTCATGCCGTAGGTCACCCCAAGTGGTTCGCTACGTTTGGTGATTTAGTAGGGGTGCCCGGATTTATGGGGTGAGGTTTGTCTAGGTCTTGGAGGCGGATGACCAGGACACACTGAACCCCAGATTCCTACCCACCCCTTAAACCCTTTTCCTTCTCAGAACTCTCATCTCCTTCTTTGCCTTAAAAAACCCTCCACCCAGCATCTCCAAAGATGACATGACCGTGAGGGAAATTATTTTCCTCAGGGTCTCCTGTGTGGAGCTTTTTCCTCCCCCCCTCTCGCGCTTCATTAATTTATTCCCGGTACATTTAGTTTTCAAAAAGCGAGAAATGTGCACCTACTTCGGTCGCCCGGTTCATTATTGTATCCCGATTGATCATTATTGTTTTCATAAAACCATCGCGGGAATGCACACATCAAATTCCCAAAGTCTCATCGCAATCGGATGAACCAACACCGCTGTCATAGGTCACCTAAGTGGTTCGCTACGATTGGTGACTTAGCAGGGGTGCCCGGGTTCATGGGATGAGGTTTGTCTAGGTCTTGGTGGCGGATACGTTTGACCAACCACTGCATGGCGGGCTGGATCGGAGGAGACTGATTGAGGGAGGCTTTTTATCTCTCCAGCCAGATTCTCTCAACCCTTCGCCTCGCACCGCAGTGTGAGGAATAGATTCATACGTCCGTTACTCCTGGCGACACTGACCCTCAGATTCCTACCCACCCCTCATACCCTTTTCCTTCTTATATCTTCTTCTCCTTTCTTTCCCTCAAAAAACCCTCCACACAGCATCCTCAAAGATGACATAGGCCCCTAGGGAAATTGTTTTCCTCGGTGCCTCCTGTGTGGAGCTAATGTAAAAAAAAAGTTTAGCAATGCATAATTTCATGATGCCAGAGCTCACTATTGTATATAGAAACCAATGAATGGTTCCCGGGCCGGCGATACCAATTCCACGTTGAATGATTATCATTAAAATACAAAATACAAAAAAAGCGGTATGTAAATTTAATATTTTTGAAAAAAATTATACCATTCCACTTCAAGCAATTTTATTATACATTTACAAAAAATCATAAGCAATATCATCAGATTTTGAGTTGTTATGTGCATGTAGGTACCTGCATAGATTCTATGTAGAGGTACCTGCACATACGTAAAAAAAAACATATGAAATATATTTAGGCTGGGTTTTTCAAAAAATTTATTTAAAAATCTTCAATTTTTCAAGTTTATTTTAACGTTCTGTGAAAGTTCTGTTCAAATTCTATTCAAGTTCCGTAATTATTTCTGTTTTGAAATAATAGTTTAAATAAATAATAATAAATATTATAAGTTTTGAAGATAATTGAATAAATAAAAACCGCACATTACGTGAAAATGAACTTAATTAATTTAAAAATAACGTTCCTACAAACAGTGGTTATCCAGAAGCAACCTCCGTGTTCCTACATATTTCAAAAATTACCATCTTGGATGATTTTTTTCATTTCATATCTTTAATTTTCGATTTAACATAGGAAAGAATCTCGTAAGCCGGTACCTACCTTGTACATACCGAGAAAAATAATGGTGGTGTAGGTACTTACCCGTTTTCTCAATAAATACTTAGCGAATTAGCAATAATTCAATAGAACGGTAGGTACCTACCGCGATTTTCTGCATTTAAATCATTCACATTTTAAACGCCAGTACCTACCTCGAGTTTATATTAACTGGCTGGAAAATTATGCATTGTTGATGATAGATCGATTTCAGAAAATGTCAGAAAAATTTCAATATTTGATGCAATATAGTGTAACATTTTAAATGGGAAGCTACACATGTTTTTATTTTAAAAGTTTCTTAAACTTGTATACCTTCTATTTAATCAAAAACATTTCGTGCAAAATGTTTGTTTTCGCCGCAATCTAAGTTCCCGCAAAGGGCCTTTAAAATGTCAATTTTTCTCCGCTATTTTCGAAAACGCCGTTAAAAAAATTCGAATAAATCCCTAGAAAAATCAGTTTTGTATGGGAAATCTCTTTACTAAACGGTTCGACGTTTTTTAACGGGTGAACCTGTCGGCAAGAAATATAACTGAGGCCGAATTTCTTCGTCGGTGAGAGATCTAATTGTAGTTTTCGCCGTTTGGGTGCGCCGTTAACCCTGCATCATCTTTTTATATGAAATCTGGTCTGACCAGCTGAGATCGTTGTCCGTGCCCCCTTTCGGGCCAAATTGATCTCTGCGGTCGGCGAAACTCGAGGAGCGACGGTCGATTATCGCCTGCGGGCCGAGGCGGGCGAGGGAAAACGAAAGGGCGTAAGCGTCTTTTTTTTTTTTAAGCGACAATACGCCGTAAGGTCTTGCGGATCGAGGGGGAAAAGTGTCGATTATCGGATCACCAAAACGCGTTTTTTTGGAACGGCCGTTTGTATGAAATCCCGGTCCACAAGCCTTGCTCGGCCAAATCGACCTCTGCGGTCGGTGAAACTCGACAGGCAGAGCGGTCGATTTTCGCCTGTACCCGGAGGGCTAAAAAAAAAAGTGAGTTTTCCTGACCTACCCCAAAACCAAACATTAATATATATATATTAAAATTGAAGTGAAGACTTGGGAAGTTTTTTATTCCTACTCCATTAAAGACAAAAAAATGGAAAAAAAGTTTGAAAAAAAAACGTTAACTTCGAACCAAGGCAACAGATATAATTTATGAAAAAGATATTATTTTTAACTTATTTAAATAAAGGATGTATCTTGGAAAATATTTTAAGTATTTAAAAAAATGTATATCCAACGATATGTACACAAAAAACTTGATTCCGCATACCTTCAAAATCACCTTCATACAGCAGTGTAAATGTGCTTCCAGTGTATCTCTGTTTTGCGACTAATTACAGAATAATTAAGTTTCATGTGTAAATTTAAATTGTCAGTAAGTAATTATACATAATTTTAATTTTTTTAATGGTACGCAGAACTAAATATTACATTAAGTTGATCTTTCTTTGACAAATCGGAGTCAAAGATTTGATTCTGAAAAAAAAATTACGAAAATTGCAATTATTTCTTAAAAATGCAATTACTGGAGTGGCTGGCAATAGTTGGTGGTGATTTTTTCTCCCATATACAAAAAAGACTCAGCAATCATATCCTATTAAAATTGGAGTGAAGACTCGTGAAGTTTTTTATTCCTACTCCAATAAAGACACAAATTCGAAAAAAAAAATTGGTAAATAACTTTAACTTTAAACCAAGGCAACAGATATAATTTATGAAAAAAATAATTTTTTAAGTTGTTTAAATAAAGCACGTATCTTAAAGAATATCTTAAGTGATTTTTAAAAATACTTTTATTGTATAATATGTACACAAACAACCAGATTTCGCACGCCATCCAACTCGCCTGGATACAGTAGCGATATTGCGCGCCCGAACATCTCAGTTCTTTGACTAATTACCGAGTAAGTAAGCTTAGGATGTTATTTTCAACGATTTTTTTTAATGTCAGTGGTTAATTGAGAATACATTAGTAAAAAAAAATAATTTCAGGAACATGCCGATCTGGGGTCAACGTTGCGCCAGCGCTCAAATTTCAGCCACTGTGCGCCCTCACAATATTCCCTACATAAAGATTCCTTAGTTATTTTGACTCTGAGGGGTCCTAACTTAAAAAAGCGAGGTAAGCGTTTTATTTTATGAATATTAAACCATAAAATCGTAGCTTTCTTTGAAGTTATGATGCTTTTACCATTTCACCCATATCTATTCATAAGTATTTTTGCATGCATATTTGTTCAATATAAAACACACATTTCAAACTATCAAAAGTGATAAACATAATTCCACGAAGAGTTACTTATAGTCGATGTTATGGCTGGGTAAAACTATTGTGTTTACCGTCTAAAATCTTTAACAACAATTTCTGTACAACTTTGTTTGAAACTGTCAAAACCCACAAGTTTATCTACAATCTTGATGTATTATAATACGATATTCTTGCGTCCAAAGTTGTTGTAATGAATAACAATGTTTGTATCGTCACCTTTGAATTGACCAACAAATCACCGTCGACAGCGTTCGTACGCACTCGGCTGTCCTCGGCGCTAGACTCCGTAGCCCCGTGAGAGTAGAGTGTAGAGCGTAGAGCGTAGAGCCGAGAGCCGTAGCGCCGTAGAGCCCGAACCACGGCCAGTCTACGCGCGGTAAGCAACCAGCTAGGCGGCAGCCACGCCGTGCTGCGCTTCGCTAGCCCCCGCTACGAGACGTTAGTTTGAAATAACGCTCGCGAGGAAAGCGTCCGATAGTGAAATGATCTATATACTATTTGTTCTAAACTAATTTTTCTTCGAATGACAATAATAATTATAAATTATTTTGTGTGAATGTTTTCAATTGTTCGTGTTAAAGAACACAAAGTGAAGTTAGTTGGAAACTTTTATTGAGTTTAAAAGTTTGAGTACTGTATTTAAAAAGCTATTCAAAACGTTATCTTGTAGTTTCTGGGCCATTGGTTTTATGATAAAGTTGATTTATGTTACCATAATTGATATTGTTTTTGTTTTGTCCATCGGAACTGAGTTAAAATTGGATTGTGATCTTCTTCAGGACTGTTTGAAGGTAAGATTCTTATCTATTTACATCAGTTTATTTTAAATGTAATTTGACGTTTCTCACAAGATTACCTTTGAAATATATATACGTTGATGATTTAAAATGGTTAAATTTCGTTTATTGAACACGTTTATTTATTTATTTTTCATGTTCTCCGTAAAACGGTTACACCAATTATCATGAAGAATAAATGAAGTGTTGACGCAACTATGTGCCTTTCTTCACCCTACCTGCTTTCAAAACCTACCCTATTTGATAAAAATACTTGTTCCAATACTATCTACCTGTGGAACAATAAATCCCAGAGAACAAGCAGTCTTTTAAAGAAACTAGTGCAATGATCATTCTCCTTATTGATATCTCAGTTTTTTTTTAAATATCAATTCGCGTGGAGACTTGTGCATGTGCTCAGCCAAGTGATATATCGATAATAACATAACCAGAACATGCCAATGAAGTCAAGCTGAGTCAGATTCCCTTCCAATATCCACTGTTCACATATTGAAAGACAATATTTTTTTATTAAATTCTAAATTATTAATTCGCAATATATTTGCGAATACATGAAGATTTAACAAAATTATCAGTATTAATTTCAAGTAAAATAAAATTCTATTCACACAAATACACATCTTTTGATTATAAGCATTTAAATATCAAACAGTTTTAAAGCTTCCATTTTTAGGTACATTGCGGTAATTGTTATATTTAATGTAAAAACCAATTTGACATATGATATAAAAAATAAAATATGTGGAGGTATTTAAAAAACGTAAGAAACTTTAATAATATTTTAAATAATTTGATATGGAATTTTTTGAAAATTGAAAAAGTTTTCGATGGGAAATATATTTAATTGATATTATCTCGTCTTATTAGAAAACTTTTAATGCATTTTTTAAGGTTTGTGGTACAAATTTTGCTTAAAAAGATACATTAAGATTATTCCAAGTCACTAAAGTCCTTTCTAAAATCCCAGCTGCATTAGACCTGGTGTGTGTGCTGTGACCTGTACATTTGTGCAGTCCATTTCGAATGATTTCTGTTCAGCTCGACTCCCATCGTCAGGTTCCCCGGAGAGAACGATTTCAATGGACTTCAATAACATTATGTATACAGTTAAGAAATGTACTTGACTTACTTTAACCAGTGATTCCTGACGTTATTTGCAATAATAAAAAAATAAAAAAAATAAATTTTGATCTCCGGTGATATTTTAGATTTTCGAGGTAAAACTTCTTTAGCACCGTTGTGATTTGAAATTCGGATGAAACGGAAATGACGCATTACAGCTCCTACGAAGCGTCAAACTGCGCTCATTGACCGCTTTGATTATAATGTCACTTTTCAAGGTTCCTATTGTTCGAGATTGTTCTGGTGAAGTTTCGCTTCTACCGCGTGTGAACTGCACTCGATTTTTTTTATTCTACTACAAACATAATTTTCAATTTGGGAGGCGGGAATGGGTATTTGGGTATCGCCGCCCTGGAATCATTTATTGGATCACCTCTGCCATAGGTCACCTCAAGTGGTTCGCTACGTATGATGACTTAGCACTGATGCCTAAGTTCGTGGGGTGGATTTGTCTGGATCTGGCGGCTGGCGGCAGATGACCTGGACAACACTGAACCCTAGATTCCTATCCACCCCTCTTACGTTTATCCTTCCCAGAACTTCCTATCTTAAAAATCGACCGGCCAAAGAAAAATAAAAAGTTTGAAAAAGAAAATTGAAATAAAAAAGACATCAAAAAGTCAGCGGAGACCAAAATTTCATTCAAATTTTTTACTCCGAATAATTTCAAATATCCCTCGTTAAAGAAAGTCAAGTGCATCCCGTAACACTTTATATAACTTTGAATATCTGAAGTGAACCATTCTAACCTTCACTCGTATTGTCTAAATTGTAACGTTCTACGTTTTCACAACTATTACTTTGATACAATGCGCCTTGCGATAAATTTTTTTGTTACTTGTACCGGGAAGACCGACATTTGGTTTTTCGGGTTGTTCAACAATTCTAGCAGAATAAAATATACTACTGTAAACATCCTTCACCGAGATGAGTTTGTAACGTTTACTTGCCAGCTTAACTAATGTACCGCAAAAACCTAAGCATAAAGTGCTTCCTTTTACTAATTAATGTTCTTGAATAAAAATATTCATGAATACACAATGTCTTTCCTGTTGACCGGATGACTCAACAATGCACAACTTCAACATTCCTCTGAAAAGTCAGTAAAGGTAACGAATTAAATACCTTAGTTAAATTCTTTAGGTTGGGTTATGGGCTATTTTAATTTTTTTTCATCCCTTTTAAAGATTATTATTATTCAAAGGATATTGAAATGCCACTATGTTGAGTTGTCATGGAACCATCTTTCCTATTTAAAATTATTCCTTTTTATTCAATATTCACAAATTCACTTTGAGGCGTCATTTTTAATATAGGCCACTTCTTCGATCAAGTATATTGGGCCCGTTACGTCACTACATGAAAATGTCCCGTCTTCGAAAATGTTCCTATTAATTTTGTAAAATACCACACTATTTATTTTTTATATATGGCAACACTTTGATTTCAGGTAATTTTTTAATTTGACATTTAACGTTCACTATATTTATTGTTTGTTCTCTGCGAACTTATCATTTGGTTTGACTTTTTGACAGATGTTATGAAGACAACCCCGTACATTTTACGCTGTCTGTACGTGTTTTAGAGGCATAATGGTAGTGGTACTGATTTTATCAAAATCAAATTTTATAATATTCTTTTTATTATTATAATTTACAAGTACAAATATATTACATTGGATTTAGTAATATAGACGTTGAACTTTATAATGAATTATGATCAATATATCAAGGAAAAAAATATTTATGAGATGTAATATTTTTGGTATGCTTCGTTATTCTTCTTGTGGAAAACGTTCTTTTTTTTAAAAATGATTTTCGGCTATGTAATTATCGTTTTTTCGCACCTATAAAATTATGTCCCGTCTTTCCGGTTTATAAAAAATGGTCTGATTTTTCGGATTGAAACTTTCAAAAAATCACCAGGGTTTCAAAAATACGATTAAAAAAAATACTGAATGTCTTAGAATATTTGCCTAAACCGGGAAAATATTTAAAAAAAATGTGATGCAAGTGGCTTATTCTGTGAAAACAAATTACTTTGTATACACCACTTATTTAATCAATATTATAAACGTGTTTCAAAACCAATAGTTTCACCAGCATAAAATTAAAATTAAATTATTTTTCATTAAAATTTTAGTTTATCGTGATGAAGAAACCATTGGTTTTGAAACACGTTGATAATTTTGATTAAACAAAGTAATTTACTTTCATATAATTTTTTTTAGATGTTTATACATTAAAATTATTCTTATTTTCCTCCACCCTAGGAGTTTGCCTGTATTGTGGGCACTTTTCAAAGGTAATTTGTTGACGTATTAAGAATCTATTATGGAAAATTTTACGACAATAATATTGCGCCCTTCAGGTGACTTTTCACGAAAACGGTGCTTTTTAAGTCAGCCAAATATTATTAAAAATGAATAAAAGGGGCATGATTTCAACACAATAAATTTTCGATATCAATCAAGGGTTAATTGGAATTTTAAAATCGATGATATAAATGCCGTTAAAACAACTTCAACATAATACAATATCGACTTTTGTCAAGGATTTATTGATCCTTTTCTGTCGAAGACAATAAAAAAATTCAACATTTAACATACAAAAAAAAATTAAGCAATTTCAACACGACCATTCCAACAATTTGAAGGCCTCTGTGGTCGAAGGGTGAGGCTCTCGACTAGCAATCCGAAAGTGGCGGGTTCAAATCACGTCATGCGCAAATAATTTTTTTTGATTGATTTGTATTATATCACAATTAATTCGTTAAAAAATATATATAGTGTACATAGTTGCAGCACGTTCCGGAGTGGAAGATGCTCTCAGTATCGTCCCGGTGTAAGACCGCCATTCAGAATTGAAACGATGCTTGAAAATGGCTTTAGCCATGTTTGGTGACCACATCTGAATAGCCAGGTACTTCCCCACGTTCCTCTTCCCCATCTCCTTCCCCACCCCACTACTTTCAGCCTCACAATATGCCCCAATTTGGGATGCAAGAGACTCACTGGCTCCAGACGGACTTGTTCGGTATTCACATAAAAAAATCGATGCTTATCGTGGGTACATTGATATTTAGCTATATTGGATATTTTTAAATGCATTTAACATGAGAATGATACAATTTTAAAGTTATCTATTTCCTAAGTATCACTAGAGGCTATAGAAAATGTCTAGAATCAAATTTATTGCCAATTTTCACCCGTGGCATTCTGAAATAGACATTTTCCAGTTGAGGAAATCTGTCCCAGCTGTATCCTTCTTGATTTTATCAGTATATATTGAATGCGTTAGGTGATCATCCCGTTGCATTATTATAAATAAGTGGTGTATATGTCGACGGCCGATCGTAAAATCAGGCAGATCATGATGCCCCTAGCTACTTCGTGAAGTGTCTCAGGCGCATCATGATCGGCCTTAGTTTACGATTTGCCTGCGACATATACAACGTGATTTGTTATCCTTTTATTTTGTTAATACTAATATCGCCTGCAAATTCGTTTGCAATCGAATAACAGTTATCAATGAGGGAATACATACAGATGCATTGTTTTAAACTGAATCCGTGACCTCTCGGTCAATTACCGAAGAGTGTAATCTACCGCTTTCCCGCCGAGGTTGTCGCCTAGGTATATAATATGGGGAATTTTAAAGTCAAATACGGATAGACCGGTTTAACAAAAATTGCAACTAAAGTGCCAATTAAACCTCGGAACTCGCAATAAAGTACTTTGAATCGTTCAAGCT
This sequence comes from Limnephilus marmoratus, assembly GCA_917880885.1. Lineage (NCBI taxonomy): Eukaryota > Metazoa > Arthropoda > Insecta > Trichoptera > Limnephilidae > Limnephilus > Limnephilus marmoratus. Next base: position 67,284,999 of record OU862906.1, read on the forward strand.
GCAATTCTCGCAGGCAATTTGAGCATTTTCACTTTAAATGTAAATAAACACAGCCAACAAAGAAGAACGCAATGTTTTACATTTGTCAGTTGTAGCAAGATACGACTGCTCGTATCAGAGTAGTTCAATACACGTAGTAAAATGTGGCAACTGTGTTCGTTATGGGGCAGCAGATCGTACCGGGAACCGAAAATACATAAAAAAGTGGGTTGTTTATTCAGATACAGCGCGCTGTCAGCCTGGCAAGGGATTTATCCGCAGATAAAAACATGATAATGTTCTTATTGCTAGATTCTCCAGCATTCGTAGGTTTACCGTCTGTTTATTTTTACCATTGACATTCATACTGGAAGTTTTGATACAGCTATATTCTCAGATTAAAGGAATTTTTGGGAACTAAATCAAAACTTTTATTCAGTTTTTAATTAATTCTACAGATATGATTTAAGATTTGCACGGCCAAAAGTATTTTCATTAAAGGAAAACAATCACTTTGTTTGTAACCACGATTTATTGATTTAATTTTTATTTACCGACCGGTTTCGCTTAATACAAGCATCTTCAGGGTATAAATTAAAACGAAGATGTTGTATTAAGCGAAACCGGTCGGTAAATAAAAATTAAATCAATAAATCGTGGTTACAAACAAAGTGATTGTTTTCCTTTAATTAATATGTCAAACCACAAAGTGACTGCTTTCTACCAAAAAGTATTTTCGTTATTTATTTTTGGGGTGTTATGCTGTGTTGCGCTACCTCCTTCTTTAGCCAACGTTTCGAACAGCGTTACAGTGTCCACACATCTGCCCTGATGAAGGACACTATAACGCTGTCCGAAACGTTGGCTAAAGAAGGAGGTAGCGCAACGGCGTAACACTCCAAAAATAAATAACGAAAATTCTACAGATCCTTCCGAGAATTGAAATATTATGGTTGTTTTTATTTTATTTATTTAATCGAACAATGTAATGAGATATTCCACCTATTTGCTTGGGTTCATGGAACACGAGTGAAGTAATAGTAACACAATTAAAGTTATGCCGAAATAAATATTTATTTATTGCTTCTTCACAATTTAAATACATTTTTAATATGTAATTATTAACCCCACTAGGGTTCGCTTGTATCGGGGTTGATAATTTCACAATTTATTAAAAGTAACACACATAAATATCGGTCGTTGTCATTACCAAACCGTTAAGTACAAGCAAAATTATAAAAAAAAAATGACAATGAAAAAAAGAGGAAATTTTTGTCAAAAACAACATATGAATTAACAACCATTTTCAACAATAGATAAAATTAAAAAATATACCTGTATACATTTCCATGGTTTATCAAAATATAAGTATGATAAAGTATGAAACACCTATTAATCTATTTTAATAGGAACTATAATGATCACCAATCAAATTACACTTTTTGTCGATTTTATTTTGAAAAACACGTTTAATGTTGAAAGTACAATATTTAATTAAATACACTATTTTAATGTATTATATATTAGTTCAGCACAAGCGTATAATTAATCTTGTAATAAAATCTTAAATAGATTGTTCGTGCTGTCGTTTTCACTAACAGATTGTGTTCCCCTTAAACGATCAGCGCGGAACTGAAGGAACAAGCTATCGGAACAGCACAGAAGGAACAAGTAATCGGAAATTAACTTTGGTCTTTGAACTTTAAATTGATGGTCTGCAGAATTAATTAACTGTCAGTAGTTGGGATTAAAGATTGGTTTAAATCCACATTTTAGCCGTCTCTTTTAAATATATTATAAAAGAAAGTCCAATAAAACGTGCGGAACGCAAAAACTCAGAAACGCGTGCTGGTATGATCAAGAGAGTTATATGGTATGGTAAATCTCTATCCCCCCTAGGGAATAAGGGTATTCGTTTTTACCTAAAGGGCTTGCTTTTGAAGATATAAGGGCTGAAAGTTCTAAGAAGACTCTAGAAACTTCAAGAAGAGTCTGGAAGATTCCGGAAACTTGTAGAAAGTTCAATAAGACTCCGGAATGTTCTGGAAGAAATGGAGGAGTATGTCAGTGAGTTCAGAAGGTTCCGGAAAGTTCAAGAAGGTTCGATAAAGCTGTAGAAAGTCCTAGTAGGTTCGATTGGGCTGTACAAAGTTATGGAAGAAGTGGCGGAGTATTTCGGTGACTCTAGAAGGTTCGATAAAGCTGTAGAAAGTTCTGGAAGGTGTGGCGGAGTATGTCGGTGAGAAAGTTCTAGAAGGGATGGAGGAGTGTGTTGGTGTGTGTAGAAGGTTCCGGAAAATTCTTGAAGATTCCACAAAGCTATAGGAAGTTCTAGAAGGTTCGATAAAGACGTACAAAGTTCTGGAAGGAGTGGCGGAGTAAGTCGGTGAGTCTAGAAAGTTGTGGAAAGTTGTAGAAGGTTCGATAAAGCTGTAAAAAGTTATAGAAAGTTTCATAAGGCTCTAGAAAGTTCTGGAAGGAGTGAAGGAGTGTGTCGGTGTGTCTAGAAGGTTCCGGAAAATTCTAGAAGATTCCACAAAGCTGTAAGAAGTTCTAGAAGGTTCGATAAAGCTGTAGAAAGTCCTAGAAGGTTCGATTGGGCTGTACAAAGTTATAGAAGGAGTGGCGGAGTGCGTCGGTGACTCTAGAAGGTTCGATAAAGCTGTAGAAAGTTCTGGAAGGTGTGGCGGAGTATTTTGGTGAGAAAGTTCTAGAAGGGGTGGAGGAGTGTGTTGGTGTATGTAGAAGGTTCCGGAAAATTCTCGAAGATTCCACAAAGCTGTAGGAAGTTCTAGAAGGTTCGATAAAGACGTACAAAGTTCTGGAAGGAGTGGCGGAGTAAGTCGGTGAGTCTAGAAAGTTGTGGAAAGTTGTAGAAGGTTCGATAAAGCTGTAAAAATTATAGAAAGTTTCATAAAGCTCTAGAAAGTTCTGGAAGGAGTGGAGGAGTGTGTCGGTGTGTCTATAAGGTTCCGGAAAATTCTAAAAGATTCCACAAAGCTGTAAGAAGTTCTAGAAGGTTCGATAAAGCTGTGCAAAGTTCTGGAAGGAGTGGTGGAGTAAGTCGGTGAGTCTAGAAGGATCTGATAGTTCACAAATGCTTAGAAAATTATGGATGGAGAAAGTTCTAGAAGCTTTCAGAAATAAATGACGGTAAGTCTAGAAGATTCCGAAAGTTCTAGGAAATTCGATAGAGCTATACAAAGTTCTGAAAGGAGTGGAGGAGTGTGTCGGTGTGTGTAGAGGGTTTCGGAAAATTCTAGAAGATCCCACAAAGCTGTAGGAAGTTCTAGAAGTTTAGATAATGCTGGAAAAGGTTTTGGAAAGAGTGGCAGAGTATATCGGTGAGCCTAGAAGGTTCCAGAAAGTTCTAGAAGGTTCGATGAAGCTGTACAAAGTTCTGAAAGGAATGATGGAATATGTAGGTGGGTTTAGAAGTTTCCGGAAAGTTCTAGAAAGTTCGATAAAACTGCAGAAAGTTCTAGAAGGCTCCTTAAAGCTGTAGAAAGTTCTGATAGGAGTGGAGGAGTGTATCGGTGTGTTTATAAGGTCCTGAAAAATTCTAGAAGGTTCCATAAAGCTGTAGGAAGTTCTAGACGATTCGATTGGAATGTACAAAGTTTTGGAAGGAGTGGCGGAGTATGTCGGTGAGTCTAGAAGGTTCCGGAAAGTACTAGAAGGTTTGATAAAGCTGTAGAAAGTTCTAGAAGGGGTGGAAGAGTATGTTAATGTGTGTAGAAGGTTCCGGAAAATTTTAGAAGATTCCTCAAAGCTGTAGGAAGTTCTAGGAGGTTTGATAAAGCTGTACAAAGTTCTGGAAGGAGTGGCGGAGTAAGTTGGTGAGTCTAGAAGGTCCGGAAAGTTCTAGAAGGATCGATAAAGTTGTACAAAGTTCTGAAAGGAATGGTAGAATATGTCGGTGGGTTTAGAAGTTTCCGGAAAGTTCTAGAAGGTTCGATAAAGCTGTAGAAAGTTCTGGATCGTTCCGTAAAGCTGTAGAAAGTTCTAATAGGAGTGGAGGAGTGTGCGGTTTGTCTAGAAGGTCCCGAAAAATGCTAGAAGGTTCCATAAAGCTGTAGAAAGTCCTAGAAGGTTCGATAGAGCTGTACAAAGTTCTAAAAGCAGTGGTGGAGTATGTCGGTGAATATAGAAGGTTCCAAAAAGATATAAAAGGATCGATATAGCTATAGAAAATTTTGGAAGGAGTGGCGGAGTATGTCGTTGTGTCTAGAAGTTTCTGAAAAGTTCTACAAGGTTCGATAAAGCTGTAGAAAGTTCTAGAAGGAGTGGCGGAGTATGTCGGTGAGTCCAGAAAGTTCCGGAAAATTCCAGAGGATTCGATAAAGTTTCATAAGGTTCGATAAAACTGCAAAAAGTTCTGAAAGGAGTGGCGGAATATGTCGGTGGATCTAGAAGATTCCGGAAAGTTCTAAAAGGTTTGATAAAGCTGTAGAAAGTTCTAGAACGCATGATGGAATATGTCAGTAGGTCTAGAGGGTTTCAGAAAGTTCTATAAGGTTCGACAAAGCTATAGAAAGTTCTGGAAGGAGTTACGAAACACGTCAGTGAGTTTAGAAGGTTCCGGAATGTTCCACAAGGTTCTGTAAAGCTGTACAAAGTCCTGGAAGGAGTGGCGTGAGTATGTCGGTGAGTCTAGAAGGTTCCGAAAAGTTCTAGAAGGTTCGATAAAGCTTTAAAAAGTTCTGGGAGGAGCGTTGGAGTATGTCGATGAGTCTAGAAGGTTCTAGATAGTTCTGGAAAGTTCCCTTATGCTCTAGGATGTTATGGAAGGATAAAGTTCAAGAAGCCTTCAGAAATGAGTGTGTCAGTGAGACTAGGAGGTTCTGGAAAGTTCTAGAAGTTTGGATAATTATATTACTAAAAAAAAAACAATTTGCATGCCGCTAAAACTCAAAGACGAGTCCCGGTACGATAACGGGAGTTAGATTGTGTGGTAGCCCTCTATCCTCCATCCATGAAGAAAGTTCCCGTTTTTACCCGAAGGGCTAGCGTTTAAAGATATAAGGGCTGGAAGTTTGAAATTGACCCGTTGAAATTTCTAGAACAGTTCGACAAATTCCAGAGTATTCTTGAGCATTCCACCACATTCCAGAACATCTTGGAACATTCTGGAATGTTCGGGAATAGGATGGAACGTTCAGGAACATACCGAAACAGTCCAGATCATTGTGGAACATTCCAGAACATTCTTGAATGTGGTGGAATGATCTGGAACATTATTCTGGAACATTTGAAGTATATTTTCTATGGGGCCACCCATATGTGGTATATAAAGCAATATCCGTCGTCGATTCGAACGTCAATTCAATCTCACATCAACTCCATGAGCAATGCCGGACACCCCAGTAAGAGTACTTGAGAGCATTCCACAACGCTCCAGAACATCCCGGAACCTTCTGGGAAATTGTGGAATGTTCGAGAATAGGGAATCGGGAACATCAAAGTGAAACATTCCAGAACACTCTCGAATGTTTTCCTGAGCGAAGCCGGGTAACCCAGCTAGTATTTTATAAAAACATCTTAAAAATTTCTTTGCATTTAATGATTCATGAGGAAACGTAATTTTATATTTAGATTAGAGTGAGTGTGAATGTGAAATTGTGGAAAGACGGGAAAAGATAAAATAGGTACGAATGTTAGGAGAACATGGCTACTCTTGGAAATTCTTCATTAAAATAAATAAATACTAGCTGTTTCCCGGCATGCATTGCAATGCCATATCCAAAGAAATACATTGTGTTTAAAAATTATTATGAGTAATAATTATTAGCCTGAAACCCTCATCTACATTGAAAAAATCTCCCAAGAAAAAATACATGCCTCCGACGGGACTCGAACCCGAGTCCTTCTGATATCCGGTCAACTGCTCTTAACATCGTATTTCCCTGAATTACCTTTTCCGTGCGTCCCCGTTCCCCTCCCGCATCCCCTTCCTAGCTAGCTTTATTAATTATGGCATATATGTTATTCTAATGTGTGAGCTGTAGTATCGTAAAGTTTAATTAAAATCCATTCAGTAGTTTTTGCGTGAAATAGTAACAACATACATCCATACAAACTTTCGCGTTTATAATATTATATGAAATTGGGTGAAAAAGGCTGACGCAGGTAATTTTTGCAGAGCGTTTAACCAGCCAGCGGCCGAAAATCCACATTTCGTCGAAAGTTGTGCATACGATCACGCAGGGCTGTTACAATGAGAAAGATTAATTATTCTCCGTACCAGCTTTTTAAAATTATAAGTCAATATCGATTTTATTTCATTCCAAATTTGCTTTAATTTATACCTACATCCAAAAATGCTGAAACACGTGATGATAAAACTATTAAAATAATGTACTTTTTGTAAAAAAATAAATGTTTTTTGATTATAAGTATTTATCATTTTTCAATAATGTCTAAGTTAAATAAGATTATTAAAAAAAAATCTGAAATATATTAGTTTGTAAGTGCGCAAATAAATACACAAACGGACCAATTTTCGTCAAGAAACACATGTACGTACGTATTTTTTAATGATTTTATTTAACCTAAAATTAAAATTCTAAAACATGCGATACCTAGATAATGCATTGATTTACTGCATGAAATACATTATTATACATTATTACTACATTGATTTGAAATGGGTGTGGTATAATACAAAATCTTTTTTGAAAATTTAACAAATCTGCCAATGACCTATGGTATAACCTTATTATATTAAAAATAAATAATTTTTCTCAAAATTTAAAACATGCGAATGTTAGATAAAAGAACAATCTTTCGAAATCCATTGATAATTTTTTGTGGAAAAGAGTCAATACGTATAAAATCTGATTTAAAAATGATATATTTCTGGTTTTCTCTGGTAATACCCTCTTAATGGAGGTTATATTTCACGAAAACGGCGCTTTATAAATCAGTCAAATATTACAATTATACTGAACTATGCTAATTATCATTATATTGTGGTATAATAGCAAAGTTAAATAAAATAGTACATAGTCTCCTATTTTTTTTCGATAAGTTTACTAATAATATCAATTTAGGATTCGGGTAAGGGTAACCCCGCCCCGGGAACTATTTTTGGATAACCAACACCCCTGCCGTAGGTCGACCCAAGAGGTTCGCTACGTTTGGAGACTTAGCAGGGGTTCATAAATATCTATTATATACATTGACCCCAGATCCTTACCCACCCCCCATTAGAACCTTTTTAGAACTTCCTCTCCTTCTTTCCTTCTATAAAAATACTCTCCACAGTCTCCACACAGCAACCCCAAAGATGGCATGGGCCCTGAGGGATTTTTTTGCCTCACGCTCTCCTATATGAAGCTAAAGTAAAAAAACAGAGTGTGAAATTCACAAGCGGTAGAAGTAAAACCTTCAGAAAATCAAAGTAGACAAGAGTGAAGAGGCTACGAGGCACCGCACAAAGACGAGACCGATTATCCTATCTCATTCTTTCGCTGGCTTAATCCTATGGATGTATGTGTTTCTCTCTTTTTAGTGTCGCTATATTTCGTTTCATCGAGTTTCAAATAGAAACGATGTTAAAGTAGTTTTCACTTCAAAAACGCTCTGTTATCGTTTCTTTATCCTTACAATTTTGCTCTGTTGTATTTGCGTGTGTATAACAGTATAATATATACGTAAGTCTCTTGAGCATAATCTATTGTCGTCCTTTGGTACAAGCTAGTTGTGATTGACGATGGCTTTGTGCGAATATCATTCGTGAATGTATTGTCGCTTGTACGTATCTCTATCTTCACCGTATTGTCGAGGTTAGTGTCTTTGTATATCTCTGTGAAAGAACCCATGGTTTGTTTTTATATTCATAGTTAAACAACTTGAGGAAAATAACCTCTTTTTGGTGGCGTGGCGGCAGGGCCGGATCTACGAAATCTGGCGCCCTGTGCAGTAGGTACCGATGGCGCCCCCCCCCCCCTACATTTTTATTTTGATTAAAAATTCGTTCACCCCAATTTTTTTTATTTAATTATTATTTTTTTACACTAATTTATCAAATAAAATGAAAACATATAAAGGGTGTAACTTTTCCAAGTGACCTGGCGGTAGCTCTCACACTCGTTTTTTTTTAAAGAGAGGATCGCCAGGAGCCCTATACTCTCTGAATCTATTGGGTAAACATAAATTATGGTGCTATTTTAATTATTTTAGGAAAAACTCTTTGCAAGTTATGCTTTAAAATAATACAACGAATTGTTTGTTTGTGCCCGTACCATGATTTAAAATATAGGTTACGAGACAATGCGGGTGGTTTCGCTGAACTAGGTCCATTAGACATTCTTGAGATTTACTGCGTTTATGTACCTATATATCCAACGCGAATATTAGAAAAAGCAAATACAAATACGTTCTCATGGCAACGTACAACACAAGAATAGCATCTACTAGCTTCTGACAGGCAGTCCCGACGAGAGACAGTGAGCAGTGATAATAAGAATATAACCTCGAATTTGTGCCTTGCATTTCCCCTGTGTTGAGCGAACAAACACTAAACACTGACGTATGGTATGAACGGCTTACGAACAAAAATACCGCGCTGTGATTGGTTATTGAATTTGGATTGCACCTATTCGTCGTAAAAGACGGTAAAAGATATATGGAAAAATAGATCTTACGTTTAAACTAAATATATGGAATTTGTAAAAAAATTCTGTAACTGACTATAAATTCGTAAGCCGTTGATACCAACCAGATGCGTGCGCATTCTGTTTCTTTGGAAAGTGTTGCTAGAGTGTAATAATTATTTCGTACTATGGGTAATTTTTAAACGATTCAGGGAATATTATAACAAAATTTTAATACAATATTTATTTTTTCACGGGCGCCGCGGCGCCCCTTCGGAGTTGGCGCCAGGTTTTTGCACGTTTTTGAACGTATGGCAGATCCGGCGCTGCGTGGCGGTAAGTATTTGTTAATGGCTTATTAAATATTGTAACCACTTGCGCTTAGCGAGATAATATAATACAACCGAGATGTAAGCAAACCTGCGCTGCTGGTTGTTTCCTCTATAATATTTTCATAGTTAATTTAAGTGAAAGCTTCTTTAGCACCATAGTGATTTGAATCTCGCTGAAACGAAAAATAGCACTTAAAAGAGATAGACATCTATAGGATTTAGAATAAACTTCTTTAGTATCGTTGTGGTTTGAAACTCGAAGAAACGCAAAATAGCGATACTAAAAAGAGATAAAGACATATATCTACAGGATTTGGCCTGCGAGAGAATGAGAGAGTATAATCGGTCTCAGTTTTGTGCGGTGCTTCGTAGCCTATCGGTCTCCTCTTTGTGCGGTGATTCATAGCTCCCCCACTCTTATCTACTTTAGTTTTCTTCTACCGCGTGTGAATTGCACACTCCTTTTTTTATTGAATAACTGGTACACGTGGGAAAAATCAATGACGTAATACACCTAATAGGTGTAAAAAAGTACGAGTTTATTTGTTAAGATGCCAATACACTTTAATTATATATTACTCGAATAAAACAGCGCAATCGAAACAGATGCCAAGAAGGTGAAACAGAGGTATAATTATTTTTAATCATTGAAAATAATATTAGCGACTCTCAAAAATCAGAAAAAATACGGTGGCGTCTAGGATTCGAACTTTAGGCCATTAGCCTTGCCGCGGCTGTGCTCTAACCACTGAGCTGATTCGACCCTATGGTCATTAAGGTGGTCCAGGCCTATATAGTAATTATTTTTTTTTCAAATATAGATGTAGACTCCCATTTGATTCGTTACACCTATCATTCCAATTATGTGTAAAAAATTTCAGCCCTCTATCTTATATAAAAGGGGGTGCTCATCGAATTAGAAGTTTCTGACAAAAGTTCTGGATTTTAAGTAAAACACGTATTTTAAGGATTATTAATATTACAAGTATTTTAGTCAAATAAGTATAAAACGTATTTAAATTTGAACAAAATTGGTAACAAAGCAATAATTAACATAATATTAGTCGCAATCTTTCAAAACTTTGTTTGTTAACTCCTTTTTTCCGTAGAAACGATTTTTCTGTTTTGTTCAACGATGTGAAGTGAAAATTTCTTTTCTTATGTAATCTGCAAATAGTTTAACACCTTTCTCCGTTGTATCATTAACATTTTATCATTACATATCATTACATAGTATCGCAAATTTTTGACTCAGCTTTTGCCTTGAAGGTAATCAACATTGTTATTCCAAGTCTCAGGAGGTAATTGCAAGAAAGAGTCCTTGATATCAAGAACTAAGTGCGTTTTCAACGTTCTTTGTGTTGCAAAAGCTTCTAATGCAACCTCTGAGGCAAGCTCACCAGAATCACCTCGTACTGAACGATTACCGCCATCAGAATTTATTTTTTTGAACAATGGCCTGTTTCTCAGCATCAGACAGCTTCTCAGAAAACAAGGTAAATGCAACTAATTACTTCTTCGAACTTTGCAAAATAACTTTGTGGTATCATTTTTCATATAATGAATAAAAAATCACTTTGTTTAAACCACTATTTTTAAAACAAATCAACATGTTTCGACAACAATGTTGTCTTCATCAGGATATGTTACTATAATAATATAGTAACATATCCTGATGAAGACAACATTGTTGTCGAAACATGTTGATTTGTTTTAAAAATAGTGGTTTAAACAAAGTGATTTTTTATTCATTATATAAATGCAACTAGTTCATCTGACAAATACCATAAGTGACGCTCTAAGACATCCCTAGCTGCTATACCGATTTCGGAATCAATGGCTTTGTATAATTTTAAGCTATTCCAAAGTATTAAGTCATTTACTGGTGCATCGGCTGCCAAAGACGCTTCGATTCAAACTTTGGTGTAGACGATAACTAACAAATCGAACAATTTGTTTTTCTTCTCTCTTGGTTAGTTTCAATCTTGTTACGATCAAGCGCATTGGTAACGTATTGTGTAAATATGTCACTTGTAGACAGCTCAACGCACTACAAATTCATCTTTGGACTTATCCTCTAATATGCTAGCATTACTAGAAGTGCTACTGAAGTTGCACTCAAGTTCTAACTCTTGTCTCGATACCACCGAAGATGAAGCATTACTTTTAGCAGCCATTTCTTTCAATTCTTCAGATCTTTGTTTCCGTTTTAGAGAACTTTCTGTGACCTTTTCTAGTTTCTTGTCGATTGAGGTCATAATCATCTTACGTTCTCATCTTTGATCGACGAGAAACGCTTTATCTTCCGGAATTTTTATCAAATTCAAAGCGCTTGCATGGGCAATATCAAAAAGTTTGTCTAGTTCTTTTTTAAACAAATACTCTGCTTTTCTTTATGCTTCTTCAATAGCAGCCAGTTCTTAAGAAAATTAATCAGTTTTTCAATGCAGTGATTTTGTTGTCTGCTCGGAATGCTAGATTTACTCCATACTTTTATAAGTTCTTGAATAAGTACATGCGCGGAATCTTTCACATTTTGGAATCATCAGGGCAGATGTGTATACTTGACTATGATGGTCACTGTAACGCTAACCGAAACGTTGGCTAAAGGAGGAGGTAGCGCAACACGGCATAACACCCCAAAAACAAATAACAAAAATACTTTTCACCGTAAAAATCTAAAATCATATCAAACTGAAGTATTTTCGTCACAAAACACGTGTGCGGATCTTTTTTTAAATGATTTCATTTAAACTAAAATTAAAATGCTGAATCACATCTTTCCCAGATAATTTATTGATTTATTTTACTGCACGATTATAATACATGACATGAAATATATGTTGTATAATACAAAATTTTGTTTGAAAATTTAACAAATCGGTCAACGACGGTAAAACCTTGTGGTGCTAAAAATAAACATGTTTTCTCAAAATTTAAAACATGGATCTAATGCTGAATTATATGACATAATAAATCGCCTGCATATACTTGGTAACACGCCAAACGCGTGCCCGACATTTGTACACAGTTGACATTTGTCACATGAGAACGGGTCGTTTCTTCGACTCATTCTTGTGTTCAACAGCTCGGCTGTGGAATGATTTGCCGGCCTCTGTGTTTCCTCCTTCCTACAACATGGGTCTCTTCAAGACCAATGTCCATTCCTTCCTCTCCTCAAAAAGACCCTCCACACAGCATCCCAGATGACATAGGCCCTGAGGGAAATTATTTTCCTCAGGGCCTCCTGTGTGGAGTTAATGTAAAAAAAAAAAAAAACAAATATGTTGTTGATGATATGATAAATATTGAAAGATTATCAATATACAAACATTATTTAATTAAAGCTGTTTGTCAACGCTTTTCTGTTAGATTATAATCTAACATACTTTGTATGTTTATATTCTTCATCAATGTTTATTTCTGGAATTTTTAAATTAATTGCTACGTACTTTACGTAGTAATTTTTTAATTCATAATATCTTGTACACATTCTTGTATTTGAGATTTTCTTTTTCTTCATGTTTGTTTTATAATAGCTTACTATTTTTGCTTTATACTGGCACTTCAATATGTGCTCTTTAATTTTTTGTTATATTATTTTTTTTTCTTCTTAACTATGTATATTGTTTCAAATTATTGTAATTCCCATGTAAAAGCCGTTAATCGGCGTTAATTCATAATAATTAAATAAATAAATAAATAAATAGCTTTATTAGATAAAAGAATAGTCTTTCGAAATCAATTTATAATTTTTTGTGGTAAAGAGTCAATACGTCTAAAATTTGATTTAAACATGACATATTTCTGGTTTTGTCTGGTTATTCCCATGGCTGGTTGAATTAAAAGTTTGTCAACCGCCTTGTGGGTACACACTTCTTTCGAGGTTTAATAATTTTTCAACTTCCCCCGTTGTCTGAAAGAGGAGACAATCCAACGTGAGAGAGATTCAGAAAGTTTGGTGCAAAGGGGAAATAAGAAGAAGAAGAAGGATAAGAGGCAGAAAATGAAGAAGAGGAAAAAGGAAGAACGGTGCAGGATGTGGAAGCCCTTAAAGGAAACGCCACCATGACTGTCTAATAAACTTTCTCTCGAGTTATTTCTTGTTTTCTTCAAAATTTATTAAACCCTTTATTATCTGTTAACTTAACTCCCGACCAAGTTTTGCTTTTAAAACAGGCAAGACAATGTCACCCCACATTGAAATAAATGTTTTAAAGAAATAAATTAAAGTTAATGAGGAGTTTATTCATTTAAGTAATTACAAATTTCTTTTGAGAACATCTCAAGCTGGAGTGGGGTGAATAAAAGGAGGGTTTAAAATTCCTCGTAGATCTTTTGGCTAACGAGGCCGTGTCCACTGACTTTTGTAATCATTCTTTTATAATCAAACTACGCAAAATTACTACTCCTAGACATTTTTGTTGATACTTTGCTAACACACAAAACTAATAGGCCACTATTTTAAAAAAAAAATTCCGGTTTAGGCAAATATTCTAAGACATTCTGTATTTTTTGTACTTTTGAAACCATGGTTATTTTTTGAAAATTTCAATCCGAAAAATCAGACCATTTTTTATAAACCGGAAAGACGGGACATAATTTTATAGATGCGAAAAACGATAATTACATAGCCGAAAATCATTAAAAAATAACGTTTTCCACAAAAAGGGCACAGGAGAATAACGAGGCATACCAAAAATATTACATCTCATAAATTTATTTTTCCTTGATCCATCTTATTGATCATAAATCATTATAATGTTCAACGTTTATATTACTAAATCCAATGTAATATACTTGTACTTGTAAATTATTATTTTAATAATAAGAATATTATAAAATTTGATTTTGTTAAAATCTGCACCATTATACATTTCCATGTAATTTTGACTCCTCCCACCGTCCTCCCCCTCCACCAAATTCCCCCCTCCCACTACCCCCGCCTAATTAATTGTGTACTTGTATAGAATTTTTAAGTTAGTTTTAAGTTTGCTCGTTAATGATACGGACGTGTCGAAACCGGTCGCAAAAAAATTTAAAATTAAAAGTAACAAATGTACATCGAAAAATAAAAAATTTCAAAACAAAAAGGAAAAAACAAACGAATTATAATTTCCGAAACACAAATACATGAGTAAATAGCTGAATAAATTTGAATTTGGAATTCTTAACGAAAGAGAAGATATTTGAGCTCAAAGTTGCCAGTACGGCAAAACGCCAAATTCATATGTAAGGACCTAATATTATCCGCTATTCATAAAAGTAAATGTAAAATATCTACAGATCATCATTTTTTGACATAAACGTACGAGAATAAGGAAGATGAGAGACTGCTGTAATGTTGAGGATTTCACTCCCTTCTTTGGTGTAAAGAATCTCCCTTAATATTTACAATAATATGTTGGGTCCTCTGGAAATCCTCGGGTGCTTCTGGTGGGTATTACTGTAATGGATAAATATATGGTTCGATTATTTTATATTTTTACTTCTTTTTGTTACAGAGGTTATCTTGGAAATGAAGTAAATTCTGGAATTAAGTTTGATTTGAAATCACCACATATGATAAACAATAGCCACATTTTCAATAATAACACAAGAGCCACATTTTCGATTGTAACACAATAGCCACATTTCCTAAATAACACAATAGCCACTTTTTCAATAATAAAATAATAGCCACATTTTCAATTATAACAAAAAAGCCACATTTTCAATAATAACAAAATAGCCAAATTTTCGATAAACACACAATAGCCACTTTTCGATCATAATACAATAACGACATTTTCGATAGTAACACAATAGCCAAACTTTCGATAATAACACCAAAGTCATATTTTCAATAATAACACAACAGCCACACTTTCGTTAGTAAGACAATAGCCACAATTTCAATAATAATACAATAGACAAACCGTCGGTAATAACGCAATAGGCATTTTCGGATTTCACAATATCACATTTTCAATAATAACACTTTATCCACACTTTTGATTATAACACAATTGCCACATTTTCGGATTTATTTTTAAACCTTGCATAGCAAAATTGACAATATTAATGAAATATCTCCTTTTTATTTGAATACCAAAAATCGAGTCCCAAAACCGACATTAAATTGAGAGCGTAATTTAAAATTAAGTAGGGAATCATTTAGATTTTTTTACATCATCTCCACACAGGTGGCCCATAGGAAAAATATACCTCATGGCTAATGCTATCTTTGAGGATGCTGGGTGAAGGGACTTTGAGGGGAAAGGAAGAAGAGGAAGTTTTGGGGTCAATGTGTTCAAGAGTGGCGAACGTATGAATCCATCTCTTCCACTGGTACAAGACGATGGGTAGTCCGGCTGGAGAGGTCAAAAGTTCTCCCTCAACCAGTCTCTCCCGATACAGCCCGCTAAGCAATAGGTGGGCAAAAGTATCCGCCGCCAAGACTTGTATAAGGCTCACCCCTGCTAAGTCACCAAATGTAGCGAACTACTTGGGGCGGCCTAAGACGGGGGTATTGGATAACCAAATAAATGATTCTCGTGGCGTCGGTACCCTTACCCGCCATACCCGCCTTTCAAATTGAACGATATTGCGAGGAGCACTATTATTACTCTTAAAATGGTACCAAAATGAACAAAATAACTGACAAAATGCATGCGTTCATGAAAATTTTCTCATAAATTCTTTTTGGCAGTATAAATGAACATCTGCAAAGTTCGTTCTAAAGATGAGGTGGAACACCCCTTCAGAGGAAAGGAAGGGGGGGGGGGGGATTTAAAAAAATACATGTTTACAAACAAGGTCGAGTGAGGTATCGTCTGCTTTGTTTACATTCGCACTGAATTGAAAAAGACCACTCCCAAGTCGATAGCATCAATATTTGGTTAGAGTAGAGAGTTTTTTGGGAAAGGAACCTGAAAATAACATGTATCAACCACCTAGAATAGAGTTCCATCACTTCATTTTGGCAAGACTCTGCAGATTTTCATTTCCCCTTCCAACAAGAATGTATGTGGAAATTTTCATGATTGCACGAATTTTGTCCAGAGGCCATATTAGAACTCTCGAGCATGCACACTCGGCCATTCTGACAAAACAGCTTTCATTGAAACCGGTCATTTCTTTAAATTTGTTCCTGTCCTGGGAAGATGCAAAACACATAGAGCACGCCTAATGCGAAGGTAATTGAAAATCACAAATCGAATGTTATTATTACTGTAGCGTCTGCGTGATTAACCCAGCTACGAGTGCATGTCGGACGCCACGCCATACGCGCCGCGCCACAAATAACATCCGTGTACGTGGAATTTCATACAAAGTTTTTCTGTTATAATTCGGTTTCGAATTCGACACGAGATGTAGCTTCCGTCAGCAGGTCGGACGGGGACGTTTCCCCCTAGGTATAATTGCTACGTATTTGTGAATATGTGGTATCTCTTTGGATATCAAAAGATTGACGGTAATACATGTCGTATCAAGTGGCTATATATTACATATATGACGTCATTGCTCTGTCTCGGTTACTTTGTCCCGGTGACTAGCTACAGTGGATCTGAGGAACGGGCGGTTTTTGGAATCAGTTCGTATGGGATCTATACAATGGTCACCAACACTAGCACTAAAAACCTGCGATCTGGTATTAATTTATTACCGGTTAAACCAATTTGCTGAGAAAATAATTAAAACATTAAATATTTTTTTATGTGGAGTATTTTTGTTCTAGTATTTTTGGTTCTAGTATCACGAGCAGTTCGTGATACCAGAACCAAATAAATCGGAACTAGCAAATCAGTGACCGGACAACTCAGAATTATGCAAGTTGCATGATGCAACTTCAACACCTCCTTTAATAAATCGTTTAATGTGTGAAAAATGGTTAAACAATTATGTTAGCTTAGGTTTTGCGCTATTTTTTTTATTTTCAATTAACTTTAAATGTCTTTTCAAAGAGGTATTGAAATGTCACTCTATTGAGTTGGCATGGAACCGACTGTTAAGTATCTGCCTGCTCTACAGTTATAACTGCTTTTGCAAAGGTTGTTATGTTTTGGGAAGTGAATCGTAATTCGTCATGTCATTTGCTATTGTAATGTGCATATGCTGATGATACGCAGAAAACTGTGACTGTTTAAAACTGGGACATTGAATAAAATAGTTGTAATGAATTGTATTTTCAAATATATTTTATTGTTTGCAATAAAACTCTTAGACTAGAAGCACATAAAGGTTATCATATCAAAGGGTTAGATTTTTAAGGACTGGACTGGATAACACGTTCGATCCATTGCTTGTAGGCGAATACTTTGGTGAAGACATCAGGATATCCTTTTGCACAAGGGTACCCCCAGGACACGATGCCAACCACGGAATTACGGTTAACCAGTGGGCCGCCGGAATCCCCCTGGAATTAATCACACTCATAAGAACACCATTATTGTAATAACCATTAGCACAGACACGTGAAAAATCACGGTTACTCTGAATGAGATTGTCTCCTAATTATTTATTTTGTTGAAATTGTGTGATCTCTAAAAATGACATGAGCTTTCAAACCAAACTTGGGTAAAACTATGCAATGGTGTGTGGTCACATACGACACGTTTCAGTACATTTGATCATTAGAATAGCAGTGCTGCAGTACTGCAGCGCTTGACTCGTGGTGTCACAAGCTTTTCAGCCGGATGGAAATGTCAACAATTTGACGGCTTATATATTCGGCACTCTTCGGTATTTTTCAAAAATTCGGAAAGTTCTATCCTCAGAATGCTCTAATTAATATGACCAAACACACTTAAAAGTTAAGGCAGAGAATGCTAAAATGTTATGTGTGGTCGGTCTTGCTCTATGGATGTGAAACATGGACCTTGAAAGTAAATACCATGAACAGGTTAGAGGCTTTTGAAATGTGGCTTCACCGGAGAATGCTCAAGGTCCCATGGACCGACATGATCAACAACATAGAAATTCTCAGGCGGGCTAGAGCAGATAGAGAACTGCTTACATTAATAAAAATCAGAAAAATTTAATATCTGGGTCATATACTTCGAGGGGAGAAGTATCACTTGCTCCATTTAATATTAAGAGGCAAGATAGAGGGTCGCCGGGGGCCAGGGGGCCTACTCTCTATCTTTCGGTTTCACAAACCCAGCACGTTTGTGGTTTAACCTTCATTAGCGGGCACTGTCAACTAAGCGGACACGGTCTATAATTACTGAAATATCTCCGTAAATATACTAAAAATAGAGTTCATATTTTAGGTATTCCTCCGTAATACATTTATGTATTGAATTAAATAATTACAACATATAAATATTTACTGAGTGTACGGCACCGGAGCGCGAGGAAGTTTTTAGCACGATATGAGGAGGGTGCCGTACACTCAGTAAATATTTATGTGTTGTAATTGTTTAATTCAATACATAAATGTATTACGGAGGAATACCTAAAATATGAACCCTATTTTTAGTATATTTACGGAGATATTTCAGTAATTATAGACCGTGTCCGCTTAGTTGACAGTGCCCGCTAATGAAGGTTAAACCACAAACGTGCTGGGTTTGTGAAACCGAAAGAGAGTAGGCCCCCTGGTAGGAGACAAATGTCTTGGCTGCGTAACATACGAGAGTGGACCGGCATTAGAAGTGTGGAGGAGCTATTCCGGGCAGCGCAAGACAGAGAGACATTTTCAATAGTGATCGTCAACGTCGGGGGGACCTGATACGGCACACAGAGAAGAGAAGAAACATTCTTAAGACCGACTGAGACATGACACGTTTGTTAAAAACATGAAATTTCATTGTAAGAGGCTACCTCATTCTCGACAAATCAGTCCCAATTTTTGAAAACCAGAATTAAAATAATTTTCGTTAAAAATATAACATTATAGGTGGGTTCTTGATTGATTTATTAAAATTTTGAAAATAACCCTTAAATTCAAAGCAAATTCTAGATCATTGAACCGGTGTTACAGACACATAACCGCAATTTGTGTTTACCCCCTGAGGTTATTTGCGATTATGCACATTTTTTTTGTCTTAAACAAAATGTCACTTTAACAAAAACTTTGTGTTAATTACAGCTCTATAAATGAAACATTTCTGAATGTACTCGAATACTAAAAACTGTTTTTGAAAGGTTATGAAATAAGCTTTCAAATTGTTATATTTCAAATAAATATTAACATATGTAAATATTAAAATTGAGAATGCAAACAAAAAAAAAATTAAAAATGACTCACTTGATGTTTTTATGTGAAAATGGTACTAAAATCATGGATTTTGTAAAAAGCAATATTTATTATATTGTATAAATGTGTAATAAACAATGTTGTCACCTCACTTTATTATCATCTTATATATAAAAATGAATCGCTGAATGTGTTGCTAAGCGCATAACTTTCGAACGACTGCACCAAATTGGATAATTCTTTTTTTGTGTGTTCGTTATTGTCAGGACAAGGTTTTTATAAACTTCCGGTGAGCTCTGGCATTATGAAATTTGTATTAAAAAATTGCTATTGGTGGCACGCGATGTTTAAAAACTGAATGTATGGAAAGCGGGAGGGAGGGAGAGATAGGGGAGGGGGGGGGGAGGGGTGACAGGGGAATGGGGAGGGGGGTGGGAGGGCGGTAAGAGGGGGGGGGGGGGGAGGGGGGAGGCGGAGTGGGAACCCCCCTTACACCATGCGAGCGAAGCCGCGCGAAAAAGCTAGTTTCATATAAAAATATTTAATAAAAATTAACAATGTCCAGCGGCCCGTTGGCGATTTGGCGGGTAAAATAAATGTCAACCATATGTCTGACAAATAGGTCTTTTTATGTATTTCTATACTTTACTGCTATTATTATTGTCATTTTAACGCGTATATCTGCTTACGTTGCTGACGGATAATAATACTTTACCACATGAGAGGGATAAAATAAATCATTTCAAAGGGTTACATTATTAAGTACTGGACTGGATAACACCTTTGATCCATTCTTGATGCATTACATGCAAATGAAAAAATTAAGTTTTTTTGGCTAGAATATAAAAACTATTTATTTCTCTGAACTAATATTTAGTTCTCAAATCAAGCGGATGGAAGCCTGTACTACCTTCAGGCTAATGTGTTCCCTTTTAGGAACAACTCACATAGGTCTCACAGAATCATTATGTCTCCCTTTCTATCGTGATGAGATATATGATCTAAACGGTGTTGGAAAGAAAAAACACGACGCCGTATATTCAAATCACAAAAATTAAACTCAAAATAATTAAAATGTACACTTCTATGAAACCAAAGTTATAGACCGCAATTGGAAAAAAAATATGAAACTTTGTGAATTTTTTAAAAGTTATTTTACATGAAACAACGAAAAGTGAGATGATAATAACATTTACAATTCACTTGTCTAATAAAACGTGTGTGTTTTAAATTTTTTCATTAGCAGTAATTTTAGTTAGAAAAAACATATGGTGAGCAAATTTTTAAAACTTTGTAAAGTTTGCATTCAAAATTAGTACATTTAAAAAAATTGCATTGTTGCTTCTAAAGATAAAATTTTAAAGCGTATTTCATCATTCAAAAATAGTTTTTAGTTTTCGGATACGTTCACAAATGCTCCATTTATTTGGATTTATTGCAAAGCGGAAATATTCTGGTGCAGGCTTGGGGGAATAGAATAAAAAATAATATAAACTTACATGGCAAGCTCCTTCTCCAACTTTAGTCATAGTGCAGATTTGACCAGAGTAGACTGAATTTATCTGCGACAGCTTTGCGCTGCATTCTGGTTGTGATATTGTGGCTAGTTTGATGTACTGAAGATTGTCGGCAGGTGATCCGGGGTACTAATTAAATTAAAAGAAATCGTCTAATTAGTAAACATATTTAGACTTAGAATAAAATAAAAGCATTTTTTAGATTCCTAAAAAATGCGTTTTTAACAAGGTTAGCTTAAAAGTGCCTTTATCGAAAAATTAATCGGGCCGCTTTCGTAATTTAGAACGCGTGACTTAGCTTGAAGTAAAACACTGCCACTTCTATTGCAATTTTTCTATACGATACTTCTAATGTTTTAGGTATTTACAATACCGGTTCGTCAAATCGTATCGAAAATCATTTATTGCGAAACTTTTAATTTGATAATCTTCCAGATGCCTGTAAGATATGATTTAACTACATATCGTACCCATAAAATAAGCAGTTATTTAAACCTAACCCACTTCTCTAATCCATTTCGTTCATACAGTATAGAGCAGGGGTCACCAAATAACGGACCGCGGTCCGGATCCGGACCGCCGACCTATTTTGTGTGGACCTTGTGTTAACAATACAAAATATTTTCATTAAGGATCTTTAATCGGAATTTGAAAACAGATTCACAGATTTTAAGAAAATTGAGAATGTCATCGACATCCTCAGTAACATTTACTCTCTGCATCTTGGTGATGAATAGAGCAATGAAGCTGTAAATATTTTCGGGGGTAATAAAGCTGCTCTCCAGAGGAAATGATGATTTCCAAGAGAATACAGTTTTAAAGCACCAAAAACAGGCAGTTTCTTGTCGAAAGTTTTGGATAAAAATTGTTTGTGCTAATAAATACCCAGAATTTAAAAAAATTCTTCTCATTTTCTTTCGGTCAAGATATGTTTGTGAAGTAGCATTTTCAAAGGTGAACTTCATTAAAAATAAATTCCGGAGCAGACTTACCAATGACCATCTTCAAGATTTAATGACAATAGCCTGCACAAACTTTAGTCCAAACTTCGGACGGATGGTCCAAGGCAAAAAATTTCACATTTCTTATTAATATTGTAAGAAACCCTTGGTACTTTTTTTTATTCATAACATTTGCTTATTATTTAATAAAATAATGTTCAGGAACCCATTCGTTTTATATGTTCATCATATTGTATCTACACATATTTAAATATTACAGTTTATTATTTCAATTGTTAAGCCGGAAGGGGCGGGGGGGGGGGGGTAGGCTTTTCCTTTCCGGACCGCGACGGTGATGTTATTTTAAAAAACGGACCCCTAATGAAAGTAATAGGTGACCCCTGGTATAGAGAGTTAAGTGCGAAGTGGTACGATACATACTCTCCCCCACTTCTTCAATCGCAGCAAACTAATTTTGTGGCACCTTTTAAGTCAACATTAATAGATTAGGTACTTAGTTTTAACCTCGTTTATAATTAAAAAAAATTGGAGAAATTAGAAGTCTTAGAAAACAGAAAGAGCGTAAATATGAATTAAAGTATTATAAATAATCAAAAAAATTGTTTAAATAACCCGTTATTTAACTTGTTTCCTTTATAAATTATGCCATATTACCCCATCCCCTTCCCCACTCACACCTTTCCATTGACATCTTTAAGTCTATGTCTATTGTTTAAACCCTGATGAAGTAAGCATTGCTTACGAAACATGAACAGTAAACGTTGTTAAAACAAAGTAATTATTAATTTTGAAATAAATAATAGTTTTTCCAAGAGCATTCGTGTAATTTCGAAAGTGGTAAGGTTTTTTTTTTGATTTGCTAGATTTTTATATGTCTTGAAAATGGAAATCATTTATATTACAATGGCGTCTTATGCGCCTCAAATTTTTTACCTCGTGTGGGTATTCAAAATACTTCCTAGCTATTATTTTTATTTTATTTTTATTTTTTTTTTTTTACAGTTTTTAGAGAAAATGTATCCTTACTGGGGTACCCCGTTCTAAGGACACATTGTACAAGTTTTATTATTTGAATTATAAGTAAATACCTAATCTATGTTAGAATATTGCCAAGGAAAATTATTAAGTTAGATCTAAAAGAAAGTACAAAACAAGCATTATTCTTTGTTGGGTTGCAAAATTGAATCTATTTTCTTCCTTCCCATTTCCATAATCCATATTTTTATGCTTCTTTTGAAGGCGGTTATATTTTTTTATGGTTTTCATTGCAAGAGGGGGTAAATTAAATAATTTAGATGTATAGACTTAAAGGTCTTGTGTTTCATCGGTAGGGTAAGATTGTTATCTAGAAACCCCACTAAAATTGCATGTTTTCATCCGGCAACCAGCAACCGGCGGCCATATATACATACTCGTCTGTTTGTGTTATGTTGGGAGTGGGAGGGAGGCGGTCATATAACTTTGTTCGGAATTGAAACCATGAAAAAACCTTATCCGGCAAGATTCGGCGGACAGTCAACATGAAACTGAACGGCCTTCAGTGTCGACGGTGTTATGATGTCCTGCATTGTGAGGTGTGGAGTGTGTGTCTGTTTTTATGTTAAATAAATACGGAATACTTACGCTCGTCCTTCCCCAGCCCGTCAGCAGCAGAACGGTGCCAGGCGCGGTGTCCTCTTGAGCGAGGCGGATGTCCTTGACGCGGTCGGTCATCTTGATGGGGCTCACAAGTTTCACGAGCGCAATGTCGTGCCGCTGGGTGGCCGCGTCGTACTGCGGGTAGGAAAGCACTCCCTGCACCTGGTACCTTTGGCCTCCGGAGGTTCGCTTGTTGGTTCCAACCACGACAGTAGCTGGGGCGCCGCTGTTAGATAATATTAAAGGGTACAGATCTGACTCAGAATAGAACTTCTGCTTTTTTTTTACATTAACTCCACACAGGAGGCCCTGCGGAAAATAATTTACCTCAGTGCCTATGTCATCTTTGAAGATGCTGTGTGGAGGGTCTTTTTGAGGAAAGGAAGGAGTGAACATGGGTCTTGAAGAGAGGAAACACAGAGGCCGGCAAATCGTTCCACAGCCGAGCCGTTGAACCCAAGAACGAGTCATAGAAACGAGCCGTTCTCATGTGAGTAATGTCAATGTGTTTGGCGTGTTTCCCGACTATGCACCGGTGCCGAGGGGATCAATGATGCTAGTTCCTCGGAGCATCTTCCATTGTAATACCGGTAGAACAAGGACAGCATTCCCACCTGACGCCTATGCTCTAAAGATTGCAGTCCGTCTGTTAAGATGGGAGAATCTATCAAAAGGATCGCCCGTTTCTGCACAGAGTCAAGGATTTTTTTAGGTATTTTGGAGCTCCAGACCAGAGATGGCTGCCAAATTCAACCGTGGGGCGCACTTACGATTTGTACACGGTTAGCAGTTGGGTACTATTAAAGTATCTGCGGGCCCTGTACAGTACGCCCAGTTTCTGAGAGGCTAACTTAACTCTGGTTTCGATGGAGCCCTCGTACCTGAGCTGGTCACTTAAAGTTACACCAAGCATATCGATGGAGGTCCTGTTCGGAAGGTTGCTTCCGTTGAAGGAGACTAGATTTTCGTTTCGATCCCTTTTAGACGTTATCAAACATGATTGGGTCTTTGAAACATTAAATTCGACGAGGTTATTCTTACCCCGAGAGAAAACACTCTCGAGGTAACCGTCCATTCTTTGCTTCAAAGCCCTCCGAGCTATTGGAGTTTGTATGCCCTTTGGGAGCTTGTCAAACAAAAAGCTATCATGGACTGTACTGTCATCCGCGTAACAATGAATCGGTGCACATAACAGAAACAAAGTCGGTGACAGAACCCTGTGGGACGCCAGCATTTATCGAATGCGAGGAAGAGGTAAAACCGTCAGCAACCGCCTGAATCGACCTCTCCCTCAAAAAGTCGGCAATCCACCTACACAAGGATGCGGGAAGTCCGTAAGAAGGCAGTTTGTTGACAAGCCTTGGAAATATCCAGTGCAACCGTTTGGGTCTCACCAAAACGTTCCAGGCAACGTCCCCAAACATGCGTCACATACGCGAGAAGATCACCGCACGAGCGGTTCCGCCGGAATCCGTATTGACGGTCGTTAATAATTTTGTTCTTCTCGAGGTATGTGAGCAGTTTTTCGTTGATCACACGTTCCATTACCTTAGACAGAACTGATGTGATCGCTATGGGGCGGTAGTTGGCGCCATCTGATAAAATACACCCGATTTTTGAAGGTATGTATTACATAATGGGAATAACCTTCAAAAGTTATTATAAAAATAGGGTTATTATAATAAAAAAATAGTTAAATGTTGACTTACGCAGCAACGCAATGCGCCGCCGTGAGGATGAATTTGCTAGAGATGACGCTCCCGCCACAGAAATGGTAGTTACTGGAGTCTCTAAGGGAGGCTTGCCAAGGGATGGCACCCTCCGGGGCGGTCTGTCCGCCCACCACGCGCGTGTCCACCATCAGATCGAAGGTGCCCAAGTTGATCTTGTTGAACGCCCTCGTAGTATCGTCTAGAAACAAAGCGTTTTTAAATAAGGTCCTACTTCAACATGTGGTGAAAATATAAAAAAACCAAACAGAATTTCATTAAAAAATCTTAGTCTACTAAAAAACCTACTTCAAAATAATTAGAAATTCAACAGTCAAAGCCGACTTAGTAAAATTGAAGAAAAACTCAAATTATTGAACAAAATCCTTGTAGACTACCCCTCCCCCATATGTTATGTATATAAAACGTAGGTTGAGAATAATTTTTACCAGTCTGAAGATGGCTTTAACAAGATGAAACCGGTTACGGTCAAATAAATTAAAGTGGAAATAAGTTTAAAATTTGTTTTATTATCTTATTATATTGGAATTCTAACATGAATTGTCAGTTAAAAATATAAATATTTAAAAATATATAGGGCCTTAGGCATAATTGAAGATGCTGTTTGGAGAGTATTTTTGAAGACAGGAAGGATTAAACTGTTGTAGGAGGAAGGAAACACAGAGGCCGGTTAATCATTCTACAGTTAGAATGAGGTGTGTACACGACCCGTTCTCATATGACAATTGTTGAGTGTGCGTTTAGCGTATTTCCCGGCTATCCACCAGTGCCGAAGGGATCAATGACGCTAGTTCCTCTGGGCGTCTTCTATTGAAATACCACTATCTGTGCTATAAAGATTCAATCCATTTGTTAATGTAGTTGAATTTATCAAACGGACTGCTCGTTTCTGCACAGAGTCAAGGGTTTTCAAGTATGCTGGGGCTCTGGTGAGCCCAATTCAGAGGTGGCTGCCAAATTTGACAGTAAGCGCACTTATGATTTGTACTTTTTATGCTAAAGTTTGTGAATTACTTTTTAAAAGAAAAAATATGGCATGTTTTAAAAAGAAAAAAAATTAAGTTAATTATAGAATTATCGTAATAAATGCAGATGATTGTGAATTAGTTTTATTTTGCTATTAATTAAGAGAAAAAAATGTATTCATACATTTGATGGAATTACTAAAAACATCAAAATGGCATAACACGAAATTTCAGAATGTAGACATTTTTAGCTAAACCTAATCTAAAGAAAGATTCTTGAACATTGAATGTATTTGGAGCATCTATTATCCATATCCTATATTCATCTTCCTCTCCGCTTTACCCAATAATTAGTTTTAAGACAATGAAACGCCTTTCTCCAAGCAAATTTAGCTTGAGAAAGTTTTTTGGCTTAAATTCATATGTACAGAGCTTTGTATCATACAACGTGCAAGACGCTTGTTTTTTTTATAAATTAATATGAATAAATATATAAGTAACGTAATTTTTAGATACAGAAAGTTAGAAATTAACCAAAATGCCATTTTCAGCTATTTAATGATAATTCAAATAATTGCAATCATTTTTTAAAGGTATATTTTACTCACGAGAGATGGGAAGGCTGATAGAGATATTGAAAGAAGGGTGAATGCCGGTAACTCCATTAATGGTGGACTGAATGCCGTTGGCGCTAATAAAAAAGTGTCACAAAAAGCAAAAAGCTAGCAGTCCACAATGGAGTCCTGGTACCTACCCTGATGTATGGCAGTGAGGCATGGAACTGGCAGAGGAAGGATGAAAGTAAACTGAATGCTGTTGAAATGAGATCTCTGAAAC
Source organism: Limnephilus marmoratus (assembly GCA_917880885.1). Classification (NCBI taxonomy): domain Eukaryota; kingdom Metazoa; phylum Arthropoda; class Insecta; order Trichoptera; family Limnephilidae; genus Limnephilus; species Limnephilus marmoratus. The sequence continues at coordinate 67,311,739 of OU862906.1, forward strand.
GTATGTGTGGTAAAACAATGCATGATCGTGTGAGAAATGTGGATATTCGCAAAGAATGTAAGGCTGATGTTAGCATTATGAGTAAGATTAAGAAAGGGACCCTCAGATGGTTTGGGCATGTAGAGCGAATGAACGAAGAAAGTAGTGTAAGAAGAATATACGACGCTAATGTGAATAGTAGAAGAAGTCGGGGACGCCCCGAGGAAGACATGGCACGATCAAGTGAATCAGATACTTGAGTCGGGCCATGTCAAAAGTTAGAATAAAAAAAGAGAATGTATGAGACGATGTATGAATGTGAGTGAGGCAAAGGGTGTGTGCCAAGACCGGGTTGTTTGGCGGTCCGTCCTCTCTGCCTACCCCTGCGGAGAAACGGCGTGATGGTTAGTTAGTTATTTTACTCACTTAAAGTAGTAGGCTGTCCAAATACAGCTCCCAAGCAGGCTAGCACCACGAATACCTGAATGCACTTCATCGTTGGAAGGTTGATGTCGCTGAATTGTGCCGTTTGTGGAAAAAACCTCTCAATTTATATGATTCTTCTTCAGGAAGCAACAAGTTCCAGCCAGAACCGTTTAACTGAGATAAGATGACCGGTTATTGTAACATGCTTCTAATTACTGTATCATGCGTATTTGATTTGATATGAGTTTTAACCCGTTAGTCGCAGGAGACCAATTTTGTCCTAGCTCACATAGGTATCATATAAATCGTTGTATCTCCCTTACTACCATGGTGAGAAATATCATCGAAACGGTGTAAGAAAGAGAAAGCTTCACGCTTTAATAAATCTAGAATTTTACCATAGAAAACATAAATTTGCACTTCCACGAAATCAAAGTTTACGATAGCAATTTTTCAAAAATGTATAAAATTTCGAAATTTTTTAATCAATTTTTTTTATGAAACGCCAAAAACGTGAGGTGATAATAACGTTTATAATACATTTGCCTAATAAAATTTGCGAGTGTTTTTCTTTTTTTCTCTTTTCAGCAATTTTGACGACCGGCGTGGTCTAGCGGTAAGGCTTTTGACTAGCAATCCGATGGTCCGAAGTAATACAAAAATTCCTTATTATTCTACTACTCCATAAGTTGAGCTCTAGGAGCTCGTGAAATAAATACAAACATTATTTGACATACTTAGGTATACAATTTAGAAAAAAAAATGGTTATTGAAAGACAATAACCACATATTTTTTTTATATTAGATTAAGTACAATTAAGTAATATATAGTAAATTTGCACATTCAAGAGTGGAAGATACTTTCATTATCGCCCTGGTGTAAAACCACCAGTCAGAATTAAAACGTTACTTTAAATAGCTTTAGCCGTGTGTGGTGACCAGATCTGAATAGCCAGGTACTTCCCCACCTTCCTCTTCCCGACCTCCTTCCACTCCCTACTACCTTCAGCCACACAACATATCCCCAATTGGGGATGCCAGAGACTCTTGCGAGATATTCATATAAACAAAAATTAGGTGGAAAAAACGTAAGATGTCTCATTTTAAAATCTTTTTTATGTTTGTATTAATTTTTTTAACATTTCAGAAATTACATCTTAATTTCTAATACTTAATAATTAGAAAGCATGGTGTAACACATTTCAAGAACAATTTGGTTTTTGGATATAAACAGAAATATTTAATTCATTTCTATTTTATTGCAAAGCGGAAATTTACAAACCTTCTGACAGAAATCTGAAGGGTTAAATTCAAAGGTGATTCGGGTTCTATCCATTGCAAAAGGAAATTGATACGGAAACAATTAAAGGTAGCGATTAATTTCTTGCGCTAATTTACCACACGCGATTTATGACCGAACCTTAATTCGTTAATTGCATTTTTAGGTTGAAAATTTTGTGGAAAATTTCTGGCTTATCAGAACAGAGGCCAAAAACCTGAAATTGTCACTATCTCCGCGTGACAAACGCGCAGTACCTTAGGTATAAATTATTATATAAGTCTTTTATAATGGGAGGCAACTGTGTTGCTGATAAAAGGCCGTTTAATACGCCGTTATAAGTTTTACTCGAGGAAATTACACGAAGAACCGTCTGTTAATAATAAATTTAACTATGTTCTGTGAACGCACTTGCGAAAACAAGATTTGAAACACGAACAAGGGAAACGAATTTATGTATTCTATGGTTTTTTTAATGGCTGGTAGCTGGTCTGGTGTTACCGTAGAGTTTTGTTTAAATCGTAGAGGCCAATCTTCGCACTACTATGTTTTAAACAGTTCCTTGACAGTTGGTCCGGCGACAGTTGGTCCGGCGACAGTTGGTCCGGCCGACAGTTCGTCCGGCCGACATTTGATCCGGCGACAATTGGTCTGGCGACAATTGGTCCCACCGAAAGTTTAGAAGATGTTTTCTTCAAGTAAGTATGCAAAGAGGATATACGGCAAGGAAAATCCGCTATAAAAATATTTTTACTAATAATTTCGACTCTCCGAAGAAGCATGCGGCAATCACAAAATACGACATACTCATACGTGCAGTCGGTTTAGCAAAAAAACGCTAAAGATTCCTACTTGCATATAATATAACTTTTATATCAGAATATAACACAAGAGTCCCAACTGCTCCCAACCGTCTCGAGCCTGTGAGATTATGGCATCCCGAATTTTGGTGTGGTGTGATGCTGAAGGTAGTGGGGAGGGAAAGGAGATGTGGAAAATGTACCTGGCTATTCAGATATAGTCATCAAACATGGCTAAAGCCATTTCAAGTAACGTTACAATTCTGAATGAATACTGACGAATAGCAAAATACGACCTCCTAAATCTTAAGTAGATATTGCACATGCAAGTACGTCGTATTTTGGTACTCGTCAGTATTCATTCAGAATTGTAACGTTATTTGAAATGCATTTTTCCGTGTATGGTGACTAGATTTGAATAGCCAGGTAAATTTTCCACACTGCGGTGCAAGGCGATAGGTCGAGAGAGTCAGGCTTAAGATTTAAGAAAACATCTGTTCCAAACTTTCGGCCGGACCAATTGTCGCCGGAACAAATATCGGCCGGACGAACTGTCGGCCGGACCAACTGTCGTCGAATCAAGTGTCGCCGGATCAACTGTCGCCGGACCAATTGTCGGGTCACCGTTTTAAACGCAGCTAAGAGCCATGCACTTGGAGGAAAGGACTCTTTTTACTTTAACTCCACACAGGAGGCAGTGAGGAAAATAATTTCTTTAGGGATGTTATGTGGAGGGTCTTTTGTGGAAAGGATTTGTCCATAGACATACCTGCGGCTAAAATAACATCCTTAGAGAAGCCACAATTTCAAATTAAACGAGAAATAAATCATACGTAAGTAATAACCTCGAATTTATTGAAGACTGAGGGAAATAACGAAATAACAAGCGTTTTTTTGTACTATTCTCCGCCAATACCTAGTTTGCAAATTCTTGTAAAACCACAAACATTGTGGAAGTGTTTTTTTAAACCAAATAAGGGTATTTTTTGGAAAGGAAGGAGTGAATCTGGATCTCGAAGAGACCCATGTTGTAGGAGGGAGGAAACACAAAGGCTGGCAAATCCTTCTCAGCCGAGTTGTCGAACTCAAGAACGAGTCGTAGAAACGACCTGTTCTCTCCAACGCACCGGTGCCAGAAAGTTGATACAAAGTGAATTAATAATTTTCCCTATGTGGGTAATGTTTGAATATAATTGCCTCCAAATACCATATTGCGTTTGCCAAATCATAATATTGCATTTTATAACCACTTGCACTCGTCTATACTAGGTTTTATTCATTTATTTATTATTGCCGAATGCTTTGGCGAAGTATATGATGTAAACTCATCTAATAACCAAATACCTCAATTCAGCTCAAATATTTCTATTGATTTCAACGACCTTGTTATTGATGAAATCGATGTTCAGCGTAAAATTACACTATTAGATAGTCAGAAATCCGCTGGCCCTGACACCATACCAGCAATTTATTTAAAAAACTGTGTATCTAGCTTAAAAGGTCATTTAACCAATATATTCAATATATCATTAGCATCAGGCCTTTTCCCTCAAAAATGGAAAATCAGTTTCCTTAATCCCATCTATAAAAAGGGTGATAAAACGGATGCTTCTAACTACAGACCTATTTGCATACAATCAGCGATACCTAAATTGTTTGAATCCGTAGTTCTATCAAAATTTATATTACAGGCCCGTAAAATTATTTCCCCCCACCAACATGGATTTATATCCGGAAGATCTACATTTACAAACTTAATTATATACGAAAAATATATTTCAGACAATCTAAATTCAAAATTGCAAACGGATGCAGTTTACACAGATTTCAGCAAAGCATTCGACAAAGTTTCCCAAAAAATCTTATTAAACAAACTAAAAGTATATGGGATAAAAGGAAATCTACTAAAATGGTTTGAGACCTATTTAACATCTAGAAAACTATACGTTAAACTATCTAACCATATGTCAAACGAAATTGAAGCTTCAAGTGGGGTGCCCCAAGGTTCTCATCTAGGTCCTATTCTTTTTTTGCTATTTATCAATGACATTGTTTCAATATTTGAAGGTATCCATTTCCTATTGTTTGCTGATGACTTGAAAATATACACTATTATAAGAAATTTAATGGACTGTCTTGTATTGCAAAACAACTTGGATCGATTATATAATTGGTGTAACATAAATGATTTATTTTTAAACATTAACAAATGTCAATCTATAAGTTTTTCTCGAAATAAAAATCCAATACTCTTTCAATATCACATTAACAATGTGAATCTTTCTACAGTAACATTAATAAAGGATCTGGGCGTCGTTTTTGATAACAAGATGACATTTGTCCCCCACATTGATGCAATCACGAATAAAGCACTTAAATGTCTCGGTTTTGTATTAAGATCGTCCAAAGATCTAATGCATACTAATACACTCAAAACGCTATACATAACGCTAGTCAGAAGTATTCTCGAGTATAATTCCTCTCTCTGGTCCCCATTATACAATGTGCATTCACACAAAATTGAAAGAGTACAACATAAATTTTTAAGGCATATAAATTACAAATTAAAAATTCCAATAGAAAATTTAAATTATAATTATTTAATGCAATTGCTTAAATTACCCGAATTGTCACAGCGAAGAAAAATCTGTGATGTTCTATTATTATTTAAAATTATCAACGGATATTTGGATAGCCCTGAACTTGTGAACATGATAAATTATCAAGTACCTAACAATTACAACACCAGACTCCATGCTCCATTTAACGTAGTTGCTTCTCGCACTAATTTTATGTTTAACTCTTGTCTTCAGAGATTGCATCGTGTGGGGAATGAAACTTGCTCTGTCGATATATTTTTTTATAAAAACATCGCTTCCTTCAAAAAGCGTATATGTATGCAGATGCAAAAATCCTTAAATGTTCCAGATTGTTAAAGTAACAAATTTAATACCCGTTGCTCTGTAACTACTTTCATAGTATCTACTTACTTCTTTATACATATATGTAATTGCTGTGTACCTTTTATTTTATTTTTTTCCTGATAATAACAAACTAATGTAAAAATCCTTAAATGTTTCACATTGTTAACAGTAACAAACTTAATACCCACTGCTTTGTAACTACATTCATTATAACTACATTCATAGTACCTACTTACTTATTTACATATGTAATTACTGTGTACCTTTCCTTTTTTTTTTCTTTTTCATAATTATAACAAACATACATACATTTGATAGCAAAAAAAAAAAAAAAAATTATAATTAAAAAAATAATTAATTACAAGAAAATTACCTACTTTTATATTAATCGTTAAAAATGTTTTACACCACTGCAATACCGGTATGCTTCAAGTATATGTGGAATCACATTTTGTGTGATATTGTGACAATAATAATTATTGAATATAATGTAGCGTGAGCCCAAATACGAATCCGCTAGTTGAACTCATTTGTAAACAATTACTCGAATATTGATACCTACTTATGTAAAGCCTACTTATATCTTTCTAGCTCTGTTTATCATTTTATGTATTATATACTTATGATACTGTATACTTGTTATAATGCTCCTGTACAATTTATTTTATATGTAAAAGCCATCAAGGCGTAAACAAACAAATAAATAAATATAGAAATAGACTAGATCACTCTGAATCTGAATCAATGATACAGTTAAATGGTTGCAATGTCGAAAAGGTGGAAAGATTTAGATACCTCGGCAATATTCTCACGGAGACTCTTGACCCAGATGTAGAGGTTAGATGCAGAATTAAAGCAGAAAAAACTGCGTTCATTAAAATGAAATCCTTCTTCTGCCATCTTGCTATATGGATGTGAAACATGTGATAATTCGCTCTTCTACCTCTTTTGATTTTTTTTTCTATTTTTGGAATTCTTTCATCCCTTCAAGTTTTCTTGAACTTTTCTTTTGGCTCTGATCGATATTTAAATTTTTAAGGCTTTACATGTGTGTAGTAGGGATGGAAAATTCCTTCCCTACGTCACACGAGCCTTCATGAAAATTGGACCCTTATTTTCTTTGATAACTACAGAAAGCTTACTTAAAGCTCCCTTGTACTACATACCTTTAGAGATATATGTACTTAACTAATTAATACGTTATTTACGACCTTGAACGTAAATATTTTCGTATTTAGGTTGTAATTAAACTCCATCAAACGTTGTGTAATTTTTTTGATTTATGATATGGGACTTTAATTACTTTCATTTTTGTGGTAACTTCTTGATTCTAGACAGAGCGTTGAGTTTCAAACTGCATTGGTCTCTCTCTTGCAAACCTAACTTTAAATACTTTTCTAAAGGAGCTAACTTTCCTCCGTCGCTTATTATGATTCCCTACATCCTAACGAACTCGTAAATAACTGTACTAATCGAAATTACACATGTTTAATTGAACAGATAATTAAGTATGACTCAAATGGTTAATTGTTAGTAAATTTGATCATGGTTGTTTTTGTCTGCCTGGCTCCCCTTCACTATGATTCAGCTGCTATAAGGTACATATAAAGATGGATTTAGTAGGTTAATGTAATTAATAGATTGCATATTAGACGAACTCAGAATACCCTTTTTCTGCCGAAAATTTGGCTCCTATCCTCCTGCAAGTTAACAGGATGGTCAAGGATCAACTAGAACTTCGCACAGTCAGCCGACGCGATTTTCCAGAGGGTCTTAGTACCTTGTTCTGTCAATCTTCCATGTCGTCGTGCACGTCATTCAGGTCTTTCCCTAAGTCCCGAAACCCCCAAATTCCTACTCCTCCAAGGTCTACTATTTACTTAGGGCGAACCGGTTTCGTCCTATCTGCAATCATATACTCACGGTGTTGTGTAGAGTTACGGGTCGTGAATCCTCCCTCCACGTACAAGAAATGATGTGAGAGTAACTCTGTCGAGTCTAAAACGCTAATTGTAAGCGGGTCCACATCATCCAATGTACAGTACATAGAAAGATATATATGTAAACATACGTTTGGGTAGGATTATAACTCGCAATATGTAACTAGCCAGTCTCATATTCCGGGCTCGGATCCCTCTCATAGAATTCTGCGAAATTCTAAGTTTGGTAACCGAATATATACATATTAAAAGTGGGTGATATTAATAGATACTAGTATACTAAGCAATTATCTGGCGATATGTTCTGGAGATTCGCCAAAACTCCAAGCTTTTTGTTTTGTTTGGTTGGCAATTTTATTTAAGAGATTGCCATCTCTATTATGTGTTTGGTTAATGGTCCTTGTTTTTTTTTTAAGGAGCGACCACTGCCTCCTATTGTTGAACTGTTTTCTAAATTTTCCCCCAAGGTTCAACTTTTGGTAAAATTTTTTACTATCCCGTGATTTTTCAGTTGTCTCATGTAAATGATTGATACTTTTTATTAGGCTATCCCGTGATTTTTCAACTGCTTCTTGTAAATGATTGATGCTTTTTATTAGGCTATCCCGTGATTTTTCAACTGCTTCTTGTAAATGATTGATACTTTTTATTAGGCTATCCCGTGATTTTTCAACTGCTTCTTGTAAGTGATTGATACCTACGAGAGTAATCGTTCTATAAATTTCTCCTCGAATATTCCATGTAATTCTTCAATACACTCCTAAACTAACCCGTGATTTTCCAAATGTTTGATGTACCTATTATTTGACTAGCTTATAATAAATCTATTTATTTTCAATTGTTCAGTTCAAAATTTATCTCTTCATGTTCAAGTTAAAGATTGTGCTTAAAACTTTTCTATAATTGTGCAATTTCTTGGCTTTGTCCCATTGTCAAGTTAATATTAATACCTGTCAACTACCTAATAAATATACTATAACCTATATAATAACCTAACTTACTATAATACTAATACCTATCAACCACCTATTAAAGACCCAGGTACATCTTCCTTTAAAAGCATCTGACCCAGTGCCCCAGTGACCGAGTTGTTTTATAAACAATTTTAATTATGTAAACATTCCCGCTGGCTTCATGACCTAGATTCCAAACGTGAGATTTGTTTGGTTTTAAAACATTCCCGAATGTGAGATTTATGGTCCTAAATTTTTCTTTTGAATTTAATGGTGGTAATTTCTTTTTCGCAATTGCCCTAACCTGATCCCCGATAAATACAATTATAATGCATACATATATATACATATATATTTTGTCTCAATAAATAAATATACTGATATATATACAATTATATTATAATTGAAATAAATTCTAATATCATAACTCATTTTTTGATCATTTTATATTAGCTGAAGTTATAATAAACAGTACATATACTAAAATAAATACAAAACTTTGACTTGGAAATTTGTCAAACACATAACTATTTTAAATAGTTACGGATAAATGTAAAGATGGGTATTCGGGATCGATACCTTTACTTTTTAATATAAGTGTGTTTCTTTTTGATTAAACCTTTCTTGGAATAATATATATATACATATATACATATACATAGATATATCTATTTTATATATATAATATTTCAATATAGATACATATCACATATCAAGCAAGTAATACTTTGTTATAAAATTGATTCAAATACCAACTGTCTGCTGCATGCCGCTCTCTCCTCGGAACCTGAAAATTTTTTATTTTAAATTTTAATAAAACTTACCCCTTTAAGGTTTTTTTTTATCCGACCGGGAGCTACACGGTAAAACCTTGTTATGTTTTCCTTACCTAATACCTACTCCTATGTTATCAACTAAATTCAAATAAAATTTTTTTTTTTTCGACTTCAATTTTATTTTATTCCCGTTCAATCTATCTAAATCAAATGATGTTTACCGTTCTAACCGCATTTTATTTCAAATCTCGTTGGTTAACTTAACACTTTTTAAATTAAATTTAACAATTAATTATTTATTTTGTGATCGTTTTCCCACCGTACTTTTATTTCGCAACAAAGCGTTATACAACTAAATACCGAACAGATTGTTATCATGCTTATTTATTTATTATTTATTTCAACCTCCAGATTTATTATTATAATTATTCCATCGTTAAAATAACACTCCGTTTAAATTATAATTTTTAAGCAATAACCACTTCACGATTATTTACGAAATAAGTGATTTATTATTTTTATTTTTGTTTGTCACCGAACCTTTTTTATTTTGCAATAAGATAACGTATTTCACTATTTATTTAAACTTTCCGAAATAATAATTATTATTAAGTTACCACAATCTCATTCAACAACAATTTAATAATTTGTATTATTTATTCCAAAGTCCATATTTATTATTATTACTTTATCTAACACTAGATTACTCCTGTGATAAGCTATTACGTTCGATTTGCACTTCATTCAAAGGAACTATCACCGTTATGATAACTAACACTGGTTTTTATTTTTTATTTCGCTACACCAAAAACACTTTGATTATAGTACTTTATTTAAAACACTCAGTTTAATTAAAGATTTTCATTGAACTCTTCCGTTTAAACTGAACGCACGTATCCAATTATAACTTATTTGCATTACATCAATTATCCCATAACTTTATTTATTTATTTCACTGATTTTTGATTTTCACAATTTTCCTAAGTCTCAAAATGTTTATATTTACTGATTGTAAAATCCGAACTTTTCACTACACAAATTGTATTTATTGTAGCACTTTTTAACTCTTCACAATTTAATAAAACGTAAACTTTATTTCTATTCCCACTGATTTTAATTTCTTTAAATCTTTATAAGGCACTGGCTCGAATATGAAATTTTTTCTAAGTCCTGTGATTCTAATTAATTAGAATTTTTCCACCAGTAAATTACCGAACGTATTGTCACGCCTCACCCCAACTTCCGCTTTTCAAAAAACCCGCGCCGACTAACGAAAAATCACTAAGTCCTGTCTTTTAAACCCCTCTCAGGATTAGAATGGCCTATCTAAGCTATCTTTGATCCACGAATTTAATCTGTAACAACTCGAGATTTCATATATCGATTCTGTCTTTTTTGTTTAACTGCTGTTAGCTCCACCTTACATGACTTTCTTCATGCCCTCTCTCGTTTAAACATTTTTCCAGGATCGGACCGGCGATATTACGTCAAAATGCCCCTCATTCCTTTGTCCGTTGGTCATACAAAATTAGCTTGAATTTCATAATTTTTTTGTTATTTTTTTTTTCTCAATTCGTAAAAGGTCCGTCTTCGATAACTATATTTACGTCTCGATTTTTCCGTACCTATCACAAATCATGATTATCTCCATATCGAAATGTTTACTATGCAATTTCGAGTTGCAATTTTTATAAATTCTACTCTATCTCATTGCTACTTGTATGAATTTTTCCATTAAAACCCGTATTTTCTCTATTTACGTAGTATATCTGAATTTTCCCCTTTCCCCTAGAATTTTCTTGTATTCACAACACTCTTCCTACGAATTTCCTCTTTTATCCTTATGTTATTGTCCACATCTATATGATTAGTTACATTCCAAGCCAAATTTATTGTTTTCATCGATACTTCTGAATTTTCATGAGTTTTCCTTATGGAATCATCTTTTAATTGTTTTTATTTTCTTTTTTACTACCCCCCGTTTTGCCTCCGATGTATGTCACCTCTTAGAAAATTTCATTTTCTATATACTACTACTTTTTATGTTATTTTTCACATTTTTCATAGGAGAAACTTCCACTTCGGTCCTTAAATATATGTCAATTTTTATTACTTCATATGGTTCTTCCCTCAAATTCCGTCCCTTTCTCATCGAAATCCACATTAATTTAAAATTTGACATGTGTTTAGGTCTGGACTTCGATGTACTCACCAATAACTCAGCGTTTATTCGAGGGTAATAAAATATAATGGTTTTTACTTTGAATAAACAGTCCCTATGCCCAATGATAATTTTTATCGTCCAAAAAGCCATTAAAATGATTTTAATCGTCTAAAACCATGTTCGTTTTCTGGTTGTTTTAATAACAAAATCACGTGTGAGGTCGTCAACTCAAATAATGTTTCATTTTTCCTTGCAGTCTGTCTTATTTCTCATAGAATTCTCCTCAAACAATTGACGTAAAACAATGCTTTTTGTTTACTTTGTCTATCGCAATGTAACTAGAATGATCACCCTATTCCAAATATATAACGATATCTATTTAAACTCGTCTGAAAACGCAAAATTAAGTCGAATCTTATATTGTTCAATAAACACTTCCGTTTAAACGTCCAGTTTTTCCATTAGATTTCCTTTTCAAATCGTTTTTCCTGACGTGACAAAAGTGACATTCCAAATTTCCAGCGTTTTTCTTCCTTTTAAATGTAAAATGTACGCTTTCCTTTTAATCTGGTCTCCCTGACCCTCTATGTACTCGTTATACGACTGAATAACCCTACAGTAGCTTTTCTTACGTTTTACACGTCTTTCTTTAATTTTCCTCTTATCATAATTCTCTTGCTATTTTCTTGCCTAGTTTTTCCAACATAATATGGATTAATTTGTTCGTTAACGGCGGTCGTCAACACCTTCATTGCACTGATTGTATATCTTAAATCTAGGGTCATTGTACCTGATGCACCGGGCGTGAGACCCTGTTTACATTATAGTGTATTGATCTTTCGGTCGATGACGATATTTTTTCTCATAAATCTCTGATTAATTGCCTAGTTCAAAGTCCATTTCTTTGTTCAAAATCTGAACACGCCCTCCACTTTTGTGATTGGTTAATCATTCTTTGTGCTTATTATCGCGCCTAAGAAAGGGTCTTTCCCTGCCTCGTGACGATTTTTAATACCATCTGTGGTTTTTTTATTAATACTCATCTCACTCTACTTAATTGTAGATCCCTATCGTCAACAAGAATTCAATTTACTTTGAACCGGTAGATGTCGCAGGTGTGTCTGTTTTATAATTAATTGGTATTTTCTTTTTGAATTAAAGTGGGAAGCTACGATATTCTCTTATTTTCACTGTTGATTAATGCAATTCATCACAAACATGGACCTTGAAAGTAAATACCATGAACAGTTAGAGTTTTTTGAAGAGGCTTTTGAAATGTGGCTTCACCGGAGAATGCTCAAAGTACCATGGACCAACATGATCACCAACACATAAGTTCTCAGGCGGGCTAGAGCAGATAGAGAACTGCTTAAATTAATAAAAATCAGGAAAATTTCATATCTTGGTCATATACTTTGAGGGGAGAAGTATCACTTGCTCCATTTAATATTGAAAGGCAAGATAGAGGGTCGCCGAGGGCCTGGTAGGAGACAAATGTCTTGGCTGCGAAATATACAAGAGCGGACCGGCATTAGAAGTGTGGAGGAGCTATTCCGGGCAGCGCAAGACAACATAGGGCACACAAAGAAGAAGATATAGAAACAAACAGTACATTGGTTACGGTGATGAGACAATTTACAGATATAAGTAATATTTCATGATGGTACCTATGATATGTTTCTTTGTAATGTCTTATTTGTGATACGTGTATTTAGTAATTACCGGGTGATGTGCGTAGTGGGTAGGTGTGTGTGTATGTGTGAGTGTGTTTGTAGATGTGAGAAGTAGTGATGTGTGAAGGGATGTATGCGCATTGAACAGTTTATATTGTAGACATGATGCTATTTTTAAATTTGGGCAGTGAATCGGAATTTATTATCTAGGTTTCATCGTGTCACATCTACTTCAAGATCACTTTACTATTATTATTTTGTTTATATTTATTTTTTTATTCAAAAATAAATACAAACATTATCCGGTCACGGATAGCCTTGCAATATAAGAAAATCTCCTACTCTATATAAAGCGGAAATATTGCTTGTGTCGTGATGGAGGACGGTTCCATGTCAACTCAATAAAGTGGTGTTCCAAACCCTCTTTAAAAATATATTAAAAAACTTATATTTAAAACGCACATTGATTCAATCACCGATAGATCTTACAAAATGTTGGGTTTTATACTACGTCTGAGTAAATTATGAGTGATTCCAGTATCGCGGGTGCAACATTTAGACGCATATAAAGCTTCCTAATAATAAAACAGGAAGAGCTACATTTTAACATGTTTACTTTTTATTGGTTTATAAGAATTTAATTGAAATATCAAAATAGTCAGGAGGGAGGTTCAAAGTGCGATCGCGGGTGCAACCAATTTGGCCCACCCTTTCCAGATCATAAGACAAAAACACAAAAGTCTGTTAATTGTGATACATCTATTATGTTATGCCTTGATATTTCGTAAGGCGTTAAACTAATCTACTAAAAAAATAAACAAATATATAGAAAACAAAAACAACCAATGAATTATTAGCTTTTTAAACAATCGCGGGTGCAACATCAAATTATCGCGGGTGCAACTCGTCTAGTTTAAGTGTATATAAACTTCAATAAACCCTGATAGAGGACCGAAATAACAAATCCAACAATGCGTATTACTAATCAGTACAATTCTTTGTCATTTATGTGAATTATTTCTTTTCGGTTACGTCCAAATTTGCCGAAAATTCTATGAACATATTAATACATCCATCAATCCTTTTCAAAAACAAAAATTTGTTTTTTTCTTATTTTCTAGAATTTCTTTATATATTTTGTAATTTGTAAGAGGTTCCAGATTGTTATCATCCCAATCACTTTCTGTTTCAGTTGTGGTTTTCGGAGATTTCAAAACCAATGTGAATTGGAGACGAGACACTGAGGTTCGCGCCACGGAAATGGTATCGCCGTCTTCAGATTGAAAGAAATGTTTTGATTGAATGCCTGATTTTTTTTTCAGCCCTTCCTATTTATCATCCAACGTGACCATCTTTTTTTTAATTGCTTTTTTTTAATAAAAAGAAGATTTTCAGAGAGACTGCCTGCCAAATCATAGAATTTCTATAAAAAAAGCTGAAAATAATATAAACACACCTATTAAATATAAATCACTAGTAATACACATATATTATTATTAAAGGCATAAAAAACAATAAAATATATGATAAATCACACAATAAGGATAGTTGTCAAAGAGTTGCACCCGCGATTCTAACAACACAATCGCGGGTGCAACCGATTTGAGTCAACGTTTATTTCAATTCAGCTAACATTATACTCTTAAAAACGTTTAATTCAAGTTTGCCTTTAATTTCTTCTCACTTTTACAAAGTTTCAAAACTTTGGCACTTTATTTCTGTGAAAAACACAAACTTTTATATCTTTTGTATCGCGGGTGCAACAAGCAAAGAGTGACTTCTTGTAGTCAACGATGCTTAAAAAATAACAACAAGTACTTACATCTTTCGGCACATAAGAATAAATTAATATTGTCACTACACGTTTAGCAGTAAAATATAACTTCAAATCATCGGTAACAGCTGTTTTGCGCCAGTGTTGCACGGTGTGATTTTACAGTTTATATACCGATTCTTCGAATGATAATGTTTCCAAGCGCGCCAAAAATTTCAACATGAAGTAAAATCAAATATTTTTTTTTAATTATTAAATATTGACCTTCTTCTTTGAACTGATATCAAAAAAAGTAACAAATACTGCGATTTAAAAATTACTGTCGAGAATCGTCTATAGCGGAATCGCCCTTATTTAGAAATCCACATACTCTAGTAATGCTTTACTCCTCACTAGTCAGAAGTACACTGGAATTTGCATCGCCTGTCTGGAATCCCAAATACACCCAATACGTCAATAACATAGGGCGCATACAAAATAAATTTATTAAGTATCTCGGTTATAAATACAACAATAATTACATCTGCACTCTCCAATCCTTGAAATCCAGGCGAACGGTAGCTGACATGACATTTCTCCATAAAATTATACATAACGAAATAGACTGCCCAGAACTTCTATCCCAAATAAATTTTAACATCCCATCTAAAAGAACTCGCCACACCAACCTTTTTTACACAACCAGTAATAATACGAACGCTGCAGCCAACTCCCCCATTTCCCGCATTCTTCAAAGTTTCAACTCTATTAAAAAAACCACAAATACCGATATATTTTTTGAATTCCTCCCTCTATTTAAGAAAAACATTTTTAGCACACTGAACTCGCACACATAACACACACATCCACACACACTCACACACCCTCACACACCCTCATTTACACACATACAAACACCCTCCCACACCCATCTCCTTCAATAAGTTACTAACTTAATTTAGGTACAATGTATTATTTATCACACAAAAATATATGTATATAACAGCGACATGTCATTGGTACCAATTATTGTATTAATTCTATAACTTTGTAAATATTTCCCATTATGTAATAATGTACTGTTTGTTTCTGCAAAAATAAAAATAAATAAATAAATAAAATAAATAAAATAATAAAATAAATAAAATAAATAAAATAAATAAAATAAATAAAATAAATAAAATAAATAAAATAAATAAAATAAATAAAATAAATAAAATAAATAAAATAAATAAAATAAATAAAATAAATAAAATAAATAAAATAAATAAAATAAATAAAATAAATAAAATAAATAAAATAAATAAAATAAATAAAATAAATAAAATAAATAAAATAAATAAAATAAATAAAATAAATAAAATAAATAAAATAAATAAAATAAATAAAATAAATAAAATAAATAAAATAAATAAAATAAATAAAATAAATAAAATAAATAAAATAAATAAAATAAATAAAATAAATAAAATAAATAAAATAAATAAAATAAATAAAATAAAAAAAATAAAAAAAATAAATAAAATAAAAAAAATAAATAAAATAAATAAAATAAATAAAATAAATAAAATAAATAAAATAAATAAAATAAATAAAATAAATAAAATAAATAAAATAAATAAAATAAATAAAATAAATAAAATAAATAAAATAAATAAAATAAATAAAATAAATAAAATAAATAAAATAAATAAAATAAATAAAATAAATAAAATAAATAAAATAAATAAAATAAATAAAATAAATAAAATAAATAAAATAAATAAAATAAATAAAATAAATAAAATAAATAAAATAAATAAAATAAATAAAATAAATAAAATAAATAAAATAAATAAAATAAATAAAATAAATAAAATAAATAAAATAAATAAAATAAATAAAATAAATAAAATAAATAAAATAAATAAAATAAATAAAATAAATAAAATAAATAAAATAAATAAAATAAATAAAATAAATAAAATAAATAAAATAAATAAAATAAATAAAATAAATAAAATAAATAAAATAAATAAAATAAATAAAATAAATAAAATAAAATAAATAAAATAAATAAAATAAATAAAATAAATAAAATAAATAAAATAAATAAAATAAATAAAATAAATAAAATAAATAAAATAAATAAAATAAATAAAATAAATAAAATAAATAAAATAAATAAATTAAAAGTGAAAAAAAATAGAAGTTTTTATCTCTTTTAATGACTTTTCAAAGGGGTGTTGAAATTCCGTATTGTTGAGACGTCATGAAACCTTAGATGGTGACCGGACAACTACTGACTGACATAGTATTACAAAATTACAGGTTATTAATATATACACTTAAAATTAGAAGGCAATTGACTGATTTAATGTTTTCTTAAAAAAATCACGTATTCAACTCACAATTTCAAAAATTGTGAGTTGTCATGGAATGACTTTCAATGAAGTGTTTAAGCCGCCGCTACCCGAATTTCTACCGATTTCTTGCATATCTCCCTTAAACATTTGTGGGTTTTAAGCACTTAAAAATATGTATGTTATTTTTGAAGATAATATCTATACATTCCGTATGCCGAAACGCAAATTTTATGAAATTCCCTCGATAGAAAAAAATCGCAAAGTGTGCTCCGAAATTTTTATTTTCAAGTCTGTTTCTGTTATTTTAGTTATTTGTTTGAAAAAAATCACAGTATTTCTTTAAATGCTGTTTTAGACAGCCCCAAGAGATTTTTGCTCTATTTTAAACAAGTCATGATTTATTGAACGTTTTCATAATTTTCGCATCGATTTTATCGCTTTAAATATTAGTGCGCTCCTCTAACACTCGTAATTACGTATCTCTCCATTTTCTTCTTTTGAAGCGCGTTACGGTTTTTAAGGTATTCCCCGAAGAATGTTGAAGTAAGCTACAAAACCTGAGGTAATTAAGCTTACTGGGAATAACCGAAATAATTAGAAATTCGACAGTCAAAACGACTTGGTAACAATTGTAAGAAAACCCATATACTTGAAAACAATATCCTTGCAGACCACCGCTTTCCCCCTCTCCCACATGTTATGCATATAAACCTTAGGTTAAGGATAATTTGTTCCAGTCTGAAGATGGTTTTAACGAGCTGAAACCGGTTACGGTAAAATAATTTAGAATGGAAATAAGATAAACATTTGTTTTATTATGTTATTAATCTTGAAGTATTCAGGAGGTACGTCGTGTGATCTAAGATGATCTGTTATATAACCTGTAATATTGTATTATTATGTACATAAAAAAATCAATAATAATTCGGTACATAATTCAGAAATATCACAATGTTGTTTGAAGATTATTTAGTAGTTTGTCGCTGAGTAAAAAGTAATGTTGAGTGCTGCCAAGTCTGTTTCCGGATGGGTGGTAACGGTGCCGCTCCTGAGACTGGATTTATGGCCAAATACACTGCGGAGTGGAAAATAAATGCCTTCCGTATCAGGTGAAGAGCGCTTACAGAATTTACCTCACTTTATTTATTCGGAAAGACATTACCTTGCTAAGGCTTTACTTGTCAAATGATAATCATAAACACTCATCTAGGGAATACATTACTACCTAAATTGCATTAAGTTTAAACTTTCAGAAAGAAGAATAAACACCGATTTAATACTACGAATTATCGAGACGTCCGGATTATAGCATGCAATTTTTTAATCGGAATAAAACCCATTTTTAACTTGGGTTTCATTTATTAAAGTAAAAATTTAAAGTCAATTTAGACAAGAATGTGTATGTACGTACAAATGTATTTATAAAAAATTCAAACATGTAAGAAATTTTGGCACTTAACATAAAACAAAAAAAAACTAAAAGTTAATTAACGAGTGACGGCAAATTATTGCATGTTGACACGTTTTGACCCGCACGCACCCGTCCGGATTACAGCGTGCACCAAAGTAACGGGGGTGCGGATTAGCGAGGCTCTACTGTATTACATAAAATACTGCATTACAAAATTGACTGTCCTGAATTGCTTCAATTAATCAACAACCATATTCCCAAAAGTTCTTGCCGGCATTTTTTACTTTAAGGGCCCGCAACCTGAATTTCTACCGATTTCTTACATATCTCCTTTAAACACGTTAAGTTTGAAAGCTCTTAAGAAATATATGTTATTCTTGAAGATAATATCTGGACATTGCCCACGCCAAAACGCAAATTATATAAAATTCCCGCGATAGAAAAAAATCGCAAAGTATGCTCCAAAAATTATTATAAACTCGTTTGTTTCAGTTATTTTACAAGTTATATGAATGAAAAAATTCACAGTGTTTTTTTAAATGCTATTTAAGACAATGTAATATTTTAAACGAGTCGTGTTTTATTAAACATTTTTGCAATTTTCGCATCGATTTTGTCGCTGTAAATGTTAGCGCTCTCCTCTAACATTCGTAATTTCGTATCTCTCCATCTTCTTCTTTTCGAGCCCGGTTGCGGAGCCTTAACAACACCAGGACATTATCTTATCGAAATTCCCCTACAATAACTATTCTGATCTGGGAGATACATTTCACCTAAAAAATAGTCTGTATAAATATTGTTTATTCCAATTATTTTATAAATCTTGACACAAAGAGACTTATATAACTTCTGCAATTTTTTTATATTGAATGTGAGACTTCGTATCTTTTTCACCAATGTATTTTGTTTTATTATATGCTTTTGTTGTTACATTGTTTTATGTATTTTCTTTTCCCATTGTATTATATTTTCTTTATTGTTTTAATTTTGAAGTGTTTACAATAACTGTAATACTCAACTCAACTAGAATATAAAAACCCGTGTTATAAATAAATAAATAAAATAAATAAATACACTATATTATGTATTTTCTTTTCTCATTGTAAAAGCCCAATAGGGCGTGTAATAAATAAATACATTATTTATTTTATGAAGACAATATTAGCGAAACTCCTTCGAAAATCTGAAAACAGAAACATCAGAATAAGATACGGTCACATCTAGGACTCGAATCCAAAATCTTAGCCTTGCCGCCGGGGCGTCGCTCTACCAACTGTGCTAATGTGCCCCTATCCGATTCGGTCATATTTAACTGTATCACACTTCAACTAAGAACTCCAAACATTGTCTTCTTATTAAAAATAAAAATGGATTAAAAATTATCCACCATCTAGGTAGAATTTAGTTCGGGGTATGACACTATCTAGGAAGAATTTAGTTCGGGGTATGACACTATCTAGGAAGAATTTAGTTCGGGGTATGACACTATCTAGGAAGAATTTAGTTCGGGCTATGACACTATCTAGATAGAATTTAGTTCGGGTTTGAATCTTGCAATCATACATAAAGATAGCCTATAAAAATATACTTTAAGAAAATGAAAATGCCCACGTAAAGAAAGAATTGCTTCTCTCTGCGTGTCCTTTCCCATGCGTACCGTTCCTGCCACCATTCCTCTCCCTACAAATCACCAAAGTTTCATCGTAATCGAATGAATGGTTTAGGTATCACATGAGGAATAAAGGTACCAAATAAGAAAGAATAAGGACGGGTTGTTTTAACAATTTTGTTCAATTCATCTAATTTTTTAGGTAAATTTTCACATTCTGTGTAAGTTCTATTCAAGTTCTATTACTATATCATTGTAAGTCAGTTGCTTCATAAAACTGAAATAATCTTAAAACTTGAATAGAACTTTCATAGAACGTGTAAATTAAATTTAAAAAATTTGATTAATTGTTAAAATTTTTTTGAAATAACCCACCCTAATTTAAATTTTAGTAATAAATTGTACATGTCTAGTGAATATACATAATTATTTCCCTCCATTAGTATTTTGCTTAATGAGGAATAGGTACATATGGCAGTTAATCACAGAATTTCTACACTGAAATAAATTCTGACTCCTGGTAAAACGTAATGGAATCCGAAAGCTTTATAAACACTGCACGCCTGGTCGATAGTTTAATAGAGTTAAGCACATAAGTATCAAAAGACTTGTCATTTGTAACCGATTGACACAGCAATGCATAAAAAATGGGGATTTAATTCCGGCCATTATAACAAACATAGTATTTTAAATAATTCCTGCTGACAGTCCATGGATTAAATACTGTATCTCTAAATCAAACAAATAATATAATTTGAATGTAGCAATTATTGTGTTTTCAAATAGATAAAACGTTGTATTTTTTTATGATATTTATGTTGTCCTGCCCATCCGCATATTGTCAGTTAACCACCAGGAAACATTGGAAATATACAAAGAAAGTAAATGGATATTATTATTCCACTTTATTTAATTTGAATAGATTATAGGTAATTCAATTTTTATTAGAGCGACTCTCTTTTTATAACTTTTGAAGGTTATTGCCATCAATGTAATTTAGCCGCCAAATAACCTTAGGCTAGTAAATCTGTCATTGGCGGAATCCCTTATAAAAAAGGAATAGCCACATAACCACGTATTCAACAAAAACAAATGTTCTTTCAGCCCAAAATGTACAATATTATTTGGTAAAATTATTATTCAATTAAACTGAATACGAACAAAAACATGATGAACCAAAATCATTACCTTAAAACTCTGTACATTTATTATCTGTTCTTGCTAAATTGTGGCTACTATAATATTAGGTCCTTACATATGAAATTGGCGTTTTGTATGGGAGGAACATATAGTCGATTTTTTTCTAATATAATATATTTATTTAATCAAAGTGTGTACCATGGCTATCTATGCACTTTTGCCATCTCATAAGTAGTTCATCGATCCCTTTACTAAAAAAACCATTCGGACGGGAATCAATAAAACCTTTGAAGGCGGTTTGGACTGCCCCATCGGAGTTGAATTTTTTCCCTTGCAAGACGTTATCCAAATTTCGAAAAAAATGGCAATCTGTTGGGGCAAGGTCCGGAGAGTACGGTGGATGTCTTAGATATTCCAATTGAAGCTCCTCTAATTTGGTAGCCGTCTGTTGTGCAGTGTGTGGTCTAGCGTTCTAACGTGCGTTTGTTGATTTGCTTCACTCAATTCGTGAGGTACCCACCTTTCAAGCTTTTTCGCCTTCCCAATTTGCTTCAAGTGGATTAAAACAGTTTTATCACTAACACCGCAGCCTGCAGCTAACTCGGACGTGGTTTGCGATGGATCCGCTTCCACAATAGCCTTCAATTCTTCATTATCAACTTTGGTCTCCGGCCGTCCACGGGGCTTGTTCTGCAGGTCGAAATTTCCAGAACGAAAACGTTGGAACCAAAACGCACTGTGTTTTCTTTTGCGGCACCGTCGCCATACACTTCATTAATCCTTCGAGCCGTGCCTGCAGCACTGGTACCACGGTGGAACTCGCACTCGTAAATAACGCGATATTTCAAGTTTTCCATTTTGTAAACTAAGTCACGCAAAGAAAAAAACAATTAAGGAAAAAGCAAATGAATTATAATTTTCGAAACACAAATATATGAGTAAATAGCTGTATAAATTTGAATTAGGAATTCCTAACCAAAGAGAAGATATTTGAGATCAAAATTGCCAGTACGGCAAAACGCCAATTTCACATGTAAGGACCTAATATAATAACCTATTATAATATACATGTTTAAGCGGCATGCCGGGTGAGAAACGACATCATCGTGCAAGGGTATTTCGCTTTTTTGCAGCGCCTTCTTGTATTCCCTCAGTGTTGCAATCTCTCGCCTGATATTTGGCGGGGTTGTATTTGCAAGTACGGGGAGCCAAGGAAGAGGAGTCGATTTTAAGGTTCCGCTGATGGTTCGCATTGTGGTATTAAGCTGAACGTCGACCATGGAAGTGTGGGCGCTTCTGGCCCATACTAGAGCACAGTATTCAGCTGCTGAGAAAACCAGGGCAATGGATGCCGTTCTGAGCGTGTTGGCGTCGCATCCCCAGCTAGTACCAGCCAGCTTATTGACTAAGTTTAGTCTTGTCCTGGTTTTTTTGCCCACTGTATCCATGTGTTTCCGGTAATTCAGGCTCCTGTCCAAAGTTACTCCAAGATAGCGGGGATGGGGGTCATGGTAAATATTTTTCCATCAAACTGAATACAGAGTTTTGCGTTTGCCTGTGAATTACTGAGATGGAAAGCTGTCACAACTGTTTTCGACCCATTTGGCTTTAGTCGCCAATTGAGAAAAAATTCTTCCATAGCCTTGAGGTCAGAATTAAGGATCTCTTCTGCTGCATTGAGAGGTTTGGCTGTGATGGCGAAGTCATCTGCGTAAGCAAATTTTCTGCCTTCAGTGTGAGGAAGATCTCGAGTATAGATGTTGAAGAGTGATGGGGCCAGCACTGAGCCTTGGGCAAGGCCATTATTCAGGTGCATTTTTTGCTTTTTAGCCCTCCTAGAAAAACCCTGAAAGTACGGCCAGTTAGTAGTTGCTCAATAAGTCGTACTGTGTTGCCATCCTCTATGGTGTTGTAGAGCTTGACAAGGAGGCCTTTGTGCCACACCGTGTCGTAAGCCGTAGAGAGATCAATGAACGCTGCCGCAGTCTTAAGCCGTTTCTGGAATCCAGATTCGATGTGTGTTGTCAGAGCTAGCACCTGGTCACAGCAGTTACGGCCTGGTCTGAAGCCAGCTTGCTCTTGTGGAACCACTTTCTCCAGAATTGGGGTAAGTCTGCGGAGCACCACTCGCTCTAGGAGTTTGTACATGGTACTTAAAAGCGAGATGGGCCGATAGCTGTTTGGATCTTCTGGTGGCTTGTTGGGTTTGAGGATAGCAATAACTTTAGTTTTTTTTCAGATATTTGGAATTACTCCAGTTTTAAAAATTTCAGTAAATAGTTTTGCGATTCATAACTTTGTCCGTGGCCCAGCATGTTTCAGAAAGCCTGGAAGAACTCCGTCGCATCCAGCTGCTTTCCCAGCTTTTGTTGAAGTGAGGGCGATATCTACATCATCAGCTGTAGGGTTCACATCGTTAGGGTTCACCGGCCATTTTAGCCGCGCCGCTTTCAGAGATTTTTTGATCTGGTGGCTTATGTTAGACCTTGTTGTCGTTTTTGAACTGCGGAGTAGTTGGTGAGCAACAGCATTTGGGGACACTTTAAGGGTTGTCTTAATTGGCTGATTTGCAGCTCCGAGTCGCCTGAGTGTTTGCCACGCTTTTCTGCTCGAGTTTCGAAACTCATTTCATCCATTAGTTCGTTCCACTTGTTCATGCGCCCGTCATCCAGAGACTGGAGAAGATCAGAAGCAGTGTCTGGGTCGTTGTTCCTCTTGTATTCAGCTAGAAGGCGTTTGCTTTTTTTCTGTAACCTCTAGGGATGAATTTCTTCGCAGCTACAAACAAAAGGTTCGAAAATCGGCCGTAGACATTCGGATTTGATGGTATGTTATCCACAACCCTGTCAACATATTCCGAAAACTCTCGCCATTTTGCCCGTCTTAAATTCCACCGTGGCATCGGGTTACTGGAGATTAATGGAATCTGTATACCTATCTTTAGCATGACTGGCCTGTGTTGGCTATGTGGGAAATTATTCAGTACAGTTCTCGAGGCCCTCATAGGTTTTCCGTCCGGCGCTTTAGAGACAAAACACAAGTCGGGCGTGTATTCACGACGCCATCGCGTAGAAAAGAATGTCCCCTTTTGTTTAGCATCGTAAATAAGTTGGCAATCCTGTGCTGATGCCCAATAAAGTCTCGCTTAAAGTCTCGAAAACCCTTCTGGACGGAAGGAGAAAGACTCCATCGAACACCTCTCACCCCAAAAGATAGGTGGAAGCTTGAGTGGCAATCAGCCAACGTCAAAAACGCCCACCTCGTGCAAGACCCCACTGAGAGACAGCCTGGGTTCTCATTGCCTCGCAAACTCTGGACTGCCATCAATAGGATAAGGTGCTCCCATAGCCGTTGTGCTCACATGATGCATAGATGGGGCCTTAAAGAGTCGGCGACGTGTGAATGCGGTGCGGTGCAGACCACCGAACATGTGGTCAACGAATGCCCGCTCTATTCATTCCCCGGCGGGATTGATGAGGTCCACAGGGCAACGCCTGAGGCCCTAGACTGGCTCGCAGACCTAGATGTCCCCCTCTGACCCCCCACCATACGAAAGAAGATATACATGTTTATAATGCAAGACTAACTGCAAGCGATGGACTTGTAATTCCCAGATACCTAAATAAACATGGTCAAAGAACTCTAGAATACCTTGTACCAATAAATAATTTACAACATGTTACCCAACTCAATCAAAAAATATATAAAGTAATAGTAATAGAGTTTTTTCGTTATTTGTTTTTGGGGTGTTATGCCGTGTTGCGCTACATCTACCGGATCTGATGATGGACACTGCAATTCTATCCGAAACGTTGGCTAAAGAAAGAGATAGCGCAACACGGCATAACACCCCAAAACTAAATAACGAAAATACTTTTGGCCGTGAAAATTTTAAAACGTATCCAAAAACAGAGTTGTTTTAATAAAAATTGAATTTTCATTTAGACTTTTATAAAAAGGTCAATAGGTACTCCATGTATACATTTATAATAAAATCGGATATATTTATCAGAGACACTATTCATAAAACAAACCAGTTCTTAAAACAGTTGTTTCCAATTAAAAAAAGTAGTAACCAATAATATGGGGGAAAAATTAGTCGAAGATAATATTGTTAATTCTAAGATTTCAAATATGAGATTGACAAATATAATGTTCAAATAAAAGGTGACAGTGGTCGAATTGGTAAGGCTTTTGCCCCGGTTCTGGGTTCTAGACCCTGTTGCCACCGTTATCGTTGTGTTTTGTTCTCTTTCATATATTCTTTTAGATTATTAGTGTTATCTTCTTCTTCAATGATGAATTGCAGGTAAGTTGATGGCGGTTCGTCCTCTCTGCCTGCCCCTGCGAGGAAACGACGTGATTATTAGTTAGGTTACAACGCAAAAATTTTCATTGAAATGTGTCGTTGTTCTGGGCGATGTAGCTAGTTTGTTTTGGTGGTTCTTGCAAAACTGGGTTTAAATCTGCCGTAAGGAATATTGAAAAATAAAATAAAAGGTCGCAGGCTGTGGTGCTGTGGAAAGGTTCAGATTTATGGGATAAAGAGCGGGATAAAAGGAAACGTGTTCTTGTGGACTAACATAGGATTGGTAGATTTGTTAAATAAAAAACCCATCATATTATATTTATTTTCAAAACTCAAGTGACATGGCTGGAAAAAAAACTGGATAACTTCTTGCAAGGGAAAAAATTCAACTCGGATGGGTCAGTCCAAACCGCCTTCAAAGATTTTATTGATTCCCGTCTGAATGGTTTTTTTAGTAAAGGGATCGATGAACTACCTTAGAGATGGCAAAAGTGCATAGATAGGAATGGTACATACTTTGATAAAATAAATATATTATATTTAAAAAAAATCGACTTTACGTTCCTCCCATACAAAACGCCAAATTCATAATATATGTAAGGACCTAATATAATAAAGAGATCAGCTTGCCTGCTTCACTGTGAGGTCTGATGGCCTCCGTCTCATGTGCCCATATCAGCTCAACTGTCATGTCGTTCTTTCAGCTTTATGTTTATGTCCGTGACACCCGGGCTACCACGAATGCGTGAACTTTTAGCATCAGGTTACTCTCTTATTTAAAATTAAAGTTTAACCTTGACATCCGTTCTGATCAGTGGCGGCTCGTGACTTTTGGGTGTGCTAGAGTGCTGATATTTAAAAAATGGCATTATTGATGTTGTTGTAGCCGAAAAAAAAAATTTTTTTTTTTTGAAAATCGGTTTTTTGTATGAAAAATTTCAGAAAGTTTCAGTTTGGCGGTGTGCCGCAGTTCTGATGTATGCTCAGTAATCATCTGAAACACCGTTATAGTCTCTGAAGTTGCCGGCTGTCGATCGGATATCATCGGCTGTTTCCGTAACCGTTCGGGTATCAGACCCAAACAGACAACCGTTGACTCTCTTTTATAGTACAAAGTACAACCTCTGTTGAGAAACCTCAAAACTACACAAACTAACTATAATAACTACATATGTTGAAAGACCTTGAAGCTACATACACATTCATGTAAACAACAGAAACCGTGAAGGGGGAAATGCAGTAGATCAATTGTCTCGAGGGTGAATGAACAATAAAAAAACAATGTAACAGGTATTCGGTTCATCGTATTGATTTATATTAATAAAGATATAAATTTACGTTCACTGTAGTACTGATAAATATTACGGCATTGCTCTCTTGAGACCTTTTTTAAACGACTTCAAAAAGGAGGAGGTTCTCAATTCGACTGTATTTTTTTTTATTTTATTTTATTTTTTTTTTTTTATGTTTGTTACGCCAGAACTTTTGACTGGGTGAACCGATATTGATGATTCTTTTTTTATTTGAAAGCTGGTGCTTTCCATGTGGTCCCATTTTAATTTGGTCCAGTTCCGACAATAGCATCCATGAGAAAATCATATAAGTCTTAAATTTGCATAAGTATGTGCGCGACAAATGGACGAATAACTCAATATCACGCCAACCGATTTCGATGATTCTTTTTTTATTGGAAAGGATGTACTTAAAGGGTAATTTAATGAGAGTTTGGTTAGGTTTTGATTATCGGATCCATGACAAATTAACGAAACTCGGCCGAATCTCTTAATTTGACCTTAACGTCGCTATGGACAAATTATGTCTGTCTCATATGAGCAGTACGTTTAGTAGGTTTACCCATATTCAGACAAATTAGTTAGTGTACTTCAGATTCACTAAAAATCAAAAAATAAACAAAAATTTTAACAAAACAAAAAACGACTTCAAAAAATGCACTAAAAAGTAAAAAAATAATTTCGTATTCTTCTACAACTTCATAATCAACTTACTTTTTCTAATCATCAATATGTAGGTACGATTGTTATTTTTGGAGTCGGTGTCAGCAAAGGTACCCGGCCCGGCGGGTTCACTTGACAGCTCCCCGCGCCGCCGCGGCTCCGCTCTCGCCTGTCGCCTCGTCAAGTCGCTTGTGCGATACAAGCACACCTCACCTATAACTATGTATGTAGTTACAAACCTACCTTGACTGACACCGACTCCAAAAGTAACAATCGTACCTACATATTGATGATTAGAAAAAGTAAGTTGATTATGAAGTTGTAGAAGAATACGAAATAATTTTTTTACTTTTTAGTGCATTTTTTGAAGTCGTTTTTTGTTTTGTTAAAATTTTTGTTTATTAAAAATATACATTTATGCGGATTGCCAAATTTACGATAAATGGTATATTTCCTAAAATAGCTATCGAGTTTTCCGAGGCTGACGCGCGAGTTTATTCATTCAGAACAGATTAACAGGTGACGTATACAAGGGATGCTGCGGTCAGCGGAGGGAAGACGGGGGAGTAGAGGGATGGCGGTGAATAGAAAAAGGGGAGGGGTGTTTGGTCACCTTTTGGCCCTCTGCCTAATTTGGTTACAATAGGCAAAGTTTCAGCGGTGTAGAAAGGAAATCCACCGACTCGAATTTAAAAAAAAAATCTGGTACGCGTGTTCCGAGGAAGTATTGTCCATTCATTTCTGTTTAATAATTCAGTCAGTAATATTGTTCACGGTTACTATATTACATAGTAAAGTTTTATACAAATTACACACGCGAGTTTTTGTGAATGATACCTATCATAGACATCCAAATTGATAGATATGAAATTTGCGTATCATTACAACGAGCTGAAGACAAACCACTTGATCACATTTTGGCACTCTTTGAATAATATGACATTAGTCGTCGTTGCACGTCGAAGAGCGCACATTGAAATAACCAGACCCTGCGTATAAAAGAAAAGTTCATTAAAGCAAGTCAACCGTTTTCCGCATAGCCCATAGTGGGTCTTCTGTGCCCAGATGGAATGTTTGTAAAAATGCTTAAAAATCTAATCGCCTTCAAGTCGGGTAGCTTAGTGACGTTAAAATGAGTTGGTAAATTATAACACGTTTGTAAAAGTGTTTAACTAAATAGTGTAACAGATTTGGAAGTACGCCCGAACTTTTGTTCACCAGATTCGTATTATTATATTGATTCACCTGTGATTGTAGTTATGTTTTTTACGCAGCCAGCAATTTCCGCAATGCTGTTTATTTATTTATTTCAATTCTTGAAAACACACTTTACGGATTGTTACATTGATTTATGTAGATAACAAGTTTAGTTATAAGAAAAAAAAGTCAATGATCCCTAACTGTATGTAAACAGGTTAGTAGTAGATACGATTTTAGATTTTCACGGCCAAAAGTATTTTTGTTATTAGTTTTTGGGGTACTATGCACATTTATTAGTCACATCTGCCCTGATGATGGACACTGCAACGCTGTCCGAAACTTTGGCTAAAGAAGGAGGTAGCGCAACACGGCATAATACCCCAAAAACTAATAAAAAAAAAATGTTAGTAGTAGTAATTTGTGAACACCTCACTAGGCGAACCTGTGTTGAGGTGTTCCCATATTTGGGAATAAGTGCTATTCTGTCGACATAAGTAGAAACACCGTATCCTCCTTGATATTGTCAAGAAGGGCACTGTGGGTCGACCCATGGTGGCAGTATCGAATACATAAATTAAAGATTAGTTGCGGTTAGGATTTATATACCGTTACTCTTAGCATGTAGATTAGATATGTTTAAGATAAATAAATAATTGTCTTGTTAAACAGATAGGTATATAATTCTATGGCCCACACGCCACTGGTATAAATAATATTGTGGTAATATTTTCTGTCTCGGAATAAAGTTTTTTTTTAATGTTTGCGTTGGGTTATGTTTCGTTAGGTGTTATAATGTTTGTTGTTTGATCCAGTCTTTGATGTGTTTTTTATGAAGAATTGTCGATTTATTTGTAGGTTTCAGTGTGGTGGGCATCCAGTTATATAGTTTGGTTGCGTTGTACTTTCTTTGCCTTTATTCTTTGCCCGAAACTGTAAAAAGAGCTGAGAACATTTTATTTTCGCTCACTAAATCGTCACCTCTATTGGATAGGGTGCTAACTTTGCTCTACCACGGAAGGCGTAACTAGTACCCTTTCCAATCAAGGTGACGATATTGTGATATTACAACGCGAGGTGTCTGTATACTGTCAGATTATATTGACAAATCATTGAAAGGAACATGAGTACGCCACTCTTCCTGTTCCGCGCAACTTGGTTTGTTCCCCTCGCCCTTTTGGGCAGCTCTGTCTCTTCCTCACTCTGTGGTACCTACCCGAGACCCTTCCATGAATTTGTGTACGTTAAATTAACTTTTAAAATAGGTTCTCGTAATCTGTTTGTTTAAGGAAGACTTAGGCGGGGTAGGTGAGAGGGTAAGGGGGGCGGGGTTAGGCTGTATGATCCTGATGCAAGGTGTGTGGGGGTACTGAAATGAAGCGGGGGTGGGATGATGGAGAAATAATGAGGCAACAAGTAAGTCGACAATAATTACGAAAGTTGCAAGACTATCTCGCTTAGTAAACTTCTAATAATGTTACACCAGTTGGTACATATTAGAAGTGTGTTAGGTAAGGTAGACCTAATGAGAAAATATAAAGCTCAAGAGAATGAACAATATTATCATGACGATCCACGATTACGGTCCCGCTACGGCATAAAAAAGCATACAACGTATGTTTTTTATCCTAATAACTATATACAAGCTCTTTCTTACATATTAAATAATGGTGCGACAAAAGATAAGATACACAATATACGTGTGTCTGTTTCCTCCAAAGTACTATTTTTTCCTTTCGAGGAAACAGATATATGCCGTAGCTGAGCCGTAATAAGGCTCAGCTACGGCGACGGGAATTGTATTTCATTTTTTTTTTTTTTTATTAGTTTTATATACATATACATGTAATATAATCATGAGTAATTGCATTTTCAGGTTACAATCGGATTAAACCCAAATCATTAAATACTAACATGCAACATTGATTAGAAACAGTATAAACATATATATGTATATAATATATAACCTTTACAAGAGTGTAACTACTCGCTTGTAAAGGGAAGAGAAAATGTATATATATATATTTGTTTTAATTAAAAAAATTCAAATTAAAAATTATAACCCATACATTATATTAACGTACTTACATAAATCAAACGTGTAAAAAAAAATAAATAATATAAAAAATAAAAATAAAATAATAATATAAAATTAATTTTTGAATAAGTATTGTTAATTAAAGGTTAATGCGATTCTAAGTGGCTAAATTATTTAAGATATTATTGTTTAATTTATTTTTGAATTTACTGTAGTCAGGTTCTAATCTCAGCTCTATTGCTAGTTGATTAAACCACACCACTCCATTGTACGTGTAGTAGTGTTGTGCAAAACTGCTATGCATTAATGGCGTACACAAGCGACCCACTGTGTTTTGCCTATTGCTCTCAACGCGGACCATGGCGTGGTGCGACTTCTTAGAATAGTCTTTGTGTATTTGAAGCAGTGTATTTCTTAGAGGTGGGACTTGAAAGTCTTGAAAAAGTTGAGAGGTTGAATAATCTGATGGTTTCTTAGTAATAATTTTGATTATTAATCTTTGAGTAATTTCCAACGGTAAAATTGAGGTTTTGTAAGCTCCTCCCTGTACTAGACGTTTGTACATAAACTAAATATAATAGGGAGCTGGCCACAATGACACGACAATGGAGTTTGGTACGCCAGTGGTCTTTTAAATGAATTTACTACTTTGACAAATGCTTCTAGGTATAATGGCAAAAACTGATTTGAGTACTGGATTAAAACACTTGAAAATAGGTTTGAACTGGAAGACTTTGGTTGTAGAAGACTGTTACTTCGTTGGTGGTAGATTTTTAACTGACTTGTGGCGGGATAAAGGGCCCTATTTATAGGACCGACCCGTGTTGAACTTTTGTTCTAAGAAAACTCCGTGTTTTTTTGCAGGGTGTGTAAGTTAGGCAGTTTCCTGGTCGCTATATTCGGCGATCAGATGTTGCACAATTATACGCAATAGTTCTCACCAAGTCGGATCAGTCCGTCCAAACCATCGTCTCCCATTATTTTTATTATATTTATAAGAAAATGTACAATGTTTACATATTAGAACCAAATCACAATATTTTGGAAAAACATTTTTTCAAAGTGCGGAAAACACAGATAGGTTTCAGTTTTTAGGTTATTATTTTAGCACATACTTATTTTTTGGCGCTGATATTTATATATTGGTCGTAAATGTGACCATTTTCTCGTAATTTAGTTCATCGTTTTCGAGAAGGTGAATTTGGTTACGTAATTATTTACGACTCGGAGATTTCCTTTATTCAGCGTTGACCAATTAGAGCTCGGCAAGTCGCGTGGTGGGGGACATGTAAATAGCGGAACATTTCCTTGGTTGTGTCTATTGCTTCGCGTAGCCTTCGGCAGAAGAGTTACGTGGTTGTTTAGATGTGTTTAGGAGTCCAATTTTGATGCTGCACGTATTCATTACCAATTGCGTCTATGTTTTCAATTGATAAGTTAATTGAAGAACGTAATGGTGTTGTAGACATCGTTTGGAAGATTGACAAAGCAGCTCTCCCATTCTTTAGTGAAAGCGCTGGCGGCATGGTATTGTGTGATTGTGTGCGTTGGCGGCATGGTACTATGTGGGGACGTAAATTTCAATGTCGATGTTTTTACTTGTCTCATTAGCTTATGTGCAATCATTCGTTACACACCTATTTCCTTGACACGTTCCATACACTCCCCCTAGTGCAGTCTCGACTGTGCTTAGCTACTTCGTAGGACGTGTCCTTTTCCAATGTCTGAGTACTGAATTGGGTGACTTCGCAGGGGTCGTAATTTTGTCAGGTGTTGGTGGAGCTGGTAGGATGGTGGCGATTTTGACTGCCGGTCGTACGTATATCCCAATATTGGTTTGAAAATCCGGGCAGTTCAGACTTGGCCATCAGCTGCTGGTGAGTTTGTCCGATGAGAGCGACGGGCTCCCCCCGTCTGAGGAGATATTGGAGAGTTCCATTGTTTTGACAGTGGTGCAGGGCCTCCACTTTTCTGTCAGTAGCATTGCTTGCTTGCTCGCCTTGACTGTGGTGATTAGGAACACCTCTGTTCTAGCAGGGCACTGCTAGGGCAGGGCTGACTCGCCTTGGCTGCACTGATGAGGAGCATCACTGTTCTGGCAGGGGTACTGTTGGGTTAGAGCTGGCTCGCTTGACTGCGCTGATGAGGAGCACCACTGTTCTGGCAGGGGCACTAATGTGGCAGAGCTGGTTCGCTTGGCTGAGCTCCTGAGGAGTATCACTGTTCTGGCAGTGGTACTGCTGGGGCAGAACTTGCTGGCCTTGGCTGCACCGATGAGGAGCACCACTTTTTGACAGTGGCATTGCTGTGGGAGCTGGCTCGCCTTGGCTGCACCGTTGAGGGTCACCACAGTTATCGTATCGGCACTGCTGAGACAGGGCTTGCAAGGTCGGGCTGGAATGAGAATACGGAATTAGATTTAAATTTAGGGTTGCTGGCCTGCGGTTGAGTTGCGTATCTCGTCGCAAACTCGTTGGGAGGCGGGCCAGCTGGTGTCAGGAGATGAGTTGCGTATCTCGTCACAACTCGTTGGGAGGCGGGCCAGCTGGTGTCTGTTATTGAGTTGCGTATCTCGTCGTAAACTCGTCAGGCGGTCCAGCTGGTGCCAGTGGTTGAGTTGCGTATCTCGTCGCAACTCGTTGGGAGGGGGGCCACCTGGCGCCGGCACTTGAGTTGGAGCACTGCTAGTGCACTGTTGGAGCAGGGCTGACTCGCCTTGGCTGCACCGCTGAGGAACACCACAGTTCTGGCCGTGGCACTTTTGGGGCAGTGCTTGCTGACCTTTACTGCACCGCTGAGGATCACCACAGTTCTGGTAGTGGCACTGCTGGGCAGGGCTTGCTGACCTTGGCTACCGCTGAGGATCACCACAGTTCTGGCAGTGGAACTGCTGGGGCAGGGCTTGCTGACCTTGGCTGCCCGCTGAGGATCACCACAATTCTGGCAGTGGCACTGCTGTGCAGGGCTCGCTGACCTTGGCTGCACCGCTGAGGATCACCACAGTTCTGGCAGTGGCACTGCTGGGCAGGGCTTGCTGACCTTGGCTGCACCGCTGAGGATCAACACAGTTCTGGCAGTGGCACTGCTGGGCAGGGCTTGCTGACCTTGGCTGCACCGCTGAGGATCACCACAGTTCTGGCAGTGGCACTGCTGGGCAGGGCTTGCTGACCTTGGCTGCACCGCTGAGGATCAACACAGTTCTGGCAGTGGCACTGCTGGGCAGGGCTTGCTGACCTTGGCTGCACCGCTGAGGATCACCACAGTTCTGGCAGTGGCACTGCTGGGCAGGGCTTGCTGACCTTGGCTGCACCGCTGAGGATCACCACAGTTCTGGCAGTGGCACTGCTGGGCAGGGCTTGCTGACCTTGGCTGCACCGCTGAGGATCAACACAGTTCTGGCAGTGGCACTGCTGGGCAGGGCTTGCTGACCTTGGCTGCACCGCTGAGGATCACCACAGTTCTGGCAGTGGCACTGCTGGGCAGGGCTTGCTGACCTTGGCTGCACCGCTGAGGATCACCACAGTTCTGGCAGTGGCACTGCTGGGCAGGGCTTGCTGACCTTGGCTGCACCGCTGAGGATCACCACAGTTTTGGCAGTGGCACCGCTGGGGAGGGCTTGCTGACCTTGGCTGCACCGCTGAGGATCACCACAGTTCTGGCAGTGGCACTGCTGGGCAGGGCTTGCTGACCTTGGCTGCACCGCTGAGGATCACCACAGTTCTGGCAGTGGCACTGCTGGGCAGGGCTTGCTGACCTTGGCTGCACCGCTGAGGATCAACACAGTTCTGGCAGTGGCACTGCTGGGCAGGGCTTGCTGACCTTGGCTGCACCGCTGAGGATCACCACAGTTCTGGCAGTGGCACTGCTGGGCAGGGCTTGCTGACCTTGGCTGCACCGCTGAGGATCACCACAGTTCTGGCAGTGGCACTGCTGGGCAGGGCTTGCTGACCTTGGCTGCACCGCTGAGGATCAACACAGTTCTGGCAGTGGCACTGCTGGGCAGGGCTTGCTGACCTTGGCTGCACCGCTGAGGATCACCACAGTTCTGGCAGTGGCACTGCTGGGCAGGGCTTGCTGACCTTGGCTGCACCGCTGAGGATCACCACGGTTCTGGCAGTGGCACTGCTGGCTTATTTGCCTCGGTTTAGAGTGGCGTATCTCGTCGCAAACTCGTTGGGAGGCGGGCCCGCTGATGTCAGTACTTAAGTTGCTTGGTATCGGCTAGCAGAGTCAAACGGCATGACGAATTTTCGGTTTATTTTGATGGAAGAGGACTGATAATTGCATTCACAAGTGCAATTGCCTGTTTTTCGCTTGTATTGACTCTGGTTGCTGATGTTACTCCAAAAGTGTCGATAGCGAAGTTGGTTTTTACTAGCTCCCTCAACTGCATGTCTGCGGTGTTTCTGGTTGTAGTGCCAAAGTGGTGGTCGTGTTATTATCTCTGGGGTTGACTCCCCCATGAGCGATCCATCCTAGTGCGGTCCGTGATGCTATTCGCGTAGTATCATTGCATTCACGAACTTCCCTTGACACGATCAGGTGAGCGTTGTCTTGGCCTATTAGCAGCTTCGGGACGACATACCTTCCTTGGATCTGTTGCTCCGGCAGGTTGAGGTTGCTTATTGTGCTGGCAGAGATGTGGAATGTTTCCTACACCTCGTATTCCTAGTCTCACTCGTTGGGAGAGATTGTCGGAGGTGCACATTCCTTTGGCACCGTGGATTCACAGTCCGTGAACTGGGCCGTTTGCTCCGACTTGTATTGCGGTGTCAGTGTCGAAAAGTGTTACTGTAGATCCTTTGTCCAGGAGAGCGAACACTGACACTTCTTCTTTGTTTGGAGCGCTTAATATGACTGGCGCAATTTTTAACAGTACTCTCTGTCCGAGCCCTGGCGTCACAAGTTGACATTTTCCACGGCGCCTTTTCGTACGAACTTGGGATTATGTAGCAGGGGTTGGTGTGTGGATTGAGCGTACTGTGCCTTCCAGGTGGGCCACTCAAGGGGGTCTCCGGAGAAGGTAGGCAAATCTTTTGCTGAACTTGAGTGGCATATCTCGTTGCAAACTCATTAGTAGAAGGACCGGTTGGTGCATGCACTTGAGTAGTTGCAAACTCTTCGGCTGGCTTGTGTACTTGAGTGGCATATCTCGTTACGAACTCATTAGTAGAAGAGCCGGTTGGTGCGTGCACTTGAGTTACTGCCCGACCGAGGTTGGCTCGCAGGGTCGGGCAGGTTGGTGCGGGCTCCTGGGCAGGTTGGATGACTGCTTGGCGTGTTGCAGCGTTTAGGGCTGCGAGCAAATCGGCTGTCTGCTTGGCGTAACGTCTGTCCCGAATGCGCATCTCTCGGCGCAGCTATCGCAGGGAGTCTTCAGTTGATTCAGAAGTTGTTTCACTGTTTTTACTATTGGATTCGTGGAGGCTCTCGGTGACACATTCTGGAGTAGGTTGGTCAAGAGTGATGAGGTCATGGTTCCTGGTGGGGCTCGCACCAGATAGATCGTGGACCTGGCGGGGTCCGCTGGATGGTGTCTCATCGGTGTCTACGGTGCGTGGGCCCGGGGTCCAACGGGGTGCCACTGGCATGTTTCGGCTTGTTCCCGGGGCGTCAGGTTTAGACAGCGATGTCTCGGAAGATGTCGGGGTCTTACGGCCACTGCGAAGAGACGGCATTTCCACTGGGTAAGACTGAAGGCGTGTTATGTGTAGATCCGGCTCGAAGGACCATTTGTACTAGACGTTTGTACATAAACTAAATATAATAGGGAGCTGGCCACAATGACACGACAATGGAGTTTGGTACGCCAGTGGTCTTTTAAATGAATTTACTACTTTGACAAATGCTTCTAGGTATAATGGCAAAAACTGATTTGAGTACTGGATTAAAACACTTGAAAATAGGTTTGAACTGGAAGACTTTGGTTGTAGAAGACTGTTACTTCGTTGGTGGTAGATTTTTAACTGACTTGTGGCGGGATAAAGGGCCCTATTTATAGGACCGACCCGTGTTGAACTTTTGTTCTAAGAAAACTCCGTGTTTTTTTGCAGGGTGTGTAAGTTAGGCAGTTTCCTGGTCGCTATATTCGGCGATCAGATGTTGCACAATTATACGCAATAGTTCTCACCAAGTCGGATCAGTCCGTCCAAACCATCGTCTCCCATTATTTTTATTATATTTATAAGAAAATGTACAATGTTTACATATTAGAACCAAATCACAATATTTTGGAAAAACATTTTTTCAAAGTGCGGAAAACACAGATAGGTTTCAGTTTTTAGGTTATTATTTTAGCACATACTTATTTTTTGGCGCTGATATTTATATATTGGTCGTAAATGTGACCATTTTCTCGTAATTTAGTTCATCGTTTTCGAGAAGGTGAATTTGGTTACGTAATTATTTACGACTCGGAGATTTCCTTTATTCAGCGTTGACCAATTAGAGCTCGGCAAGTCGCGTGGTGGGGGACATGTAAATAGCGGAACATTTCCTTGGTTGTGTCTATTGCTTCGCGTAGCCTTCGGCAGAAGAGTTACGTGGTTGTTTAGATGTGTTTAGGAGTCCAATTTTGATGCTGCACGTATTCATTACCAATTGCGTCTATGTTTTCAATTGATAAGTTAATTGAAGAACGTAATGGTGTTGTAGACATCGTTTGGAAGATTGACAAAGCAGCTCTCCCATTCTTTAGTGAAAGCGCTGGCGGCATGGTATTGTGTGATTGTGTGCGTTGGCGGCATGGTACTATGTGGGGACGTAAATTTCAATGTCGATGTTTTTACTTGTCTCATTAGCTTATGTGCAATCATTCGTTACACACCTATTTCCTTGACACGTTCCATACACTCCCCATGCAACGATACCGTATTGTATTATCGAATGGGCTAGAGCATAGTATATATTTTTAAGAATTTTTAAGTTAAGTATATTTCTTAAATTAATAAATATGTATATACGTTTTCTTAATCTATTTATAGTATTGGTAATTTGAGTCTTTCACTTAAGGTACTATCTATTATTACACCCAAATATTTTATTTCTTTTTTATTTGCTATGAATAGACAGTCATTATTTTGGCATGCTAATATTTCTATATGATACTTCTCATTCTCGAATGATAATGACTGTATGTATGTTTCCTTTGGGGGGTGCAGATATACCTTCACCGTTTGAATCATTTCTACTATTGTTATTTAGTGTGTAAGAAAGAACTGCAGCATTATATATTTAAGAACCAAAGCAAAACCGTCAGCGCATTGACGTTCGACGTTTTTGAATTTTTGATTTTTTTTCATATTTTTGTCGTCGAATTCCAGTGCACGTTATACATTTGATCATCTGATTCATATTTTTGTTTACTTCTTTGGAGTCGCTAGACGTCGCTTTCATTTGTGTTTTCTTTTCATGTTCATTTTCGAGTGGTTTGAAGATTGGATATTGATTTTACAAAGATAATTTTAGTATTAATTTGTACCCTGAAGATGCTTGAATAAAGCAAAACCGGTCGGTTCATAAATTAATAAATCTCGTGGTTTTAAACAAAAAAGTATTTTATTTTATTAAATATGTCAAACCACAAAGTGATTGCTTTCTACAAAAACCTATTTTTTTTTTTGGATTTCGTAGGATCGATCCTTGGTCGGCTGAATGCCTGCAAAGGTTGGTTAGTCGCCTTATACCACTAGACCAAAGGAGACTTGCGTGGGACTGTGGATTTGTCGTATTGTATTAGAACTGACTACCCGTGAATTAAATACAAATTTTATTGCTATCTCATTCTCTCGCAGGCTAAATCCTATAGATGTATGACATGTGTTTGACTCTATTTAGCGTCGCTTTTTCGTTTCATCGAGTTTCAAATCACAACGGTGTTAAAGAAGTTTTCACTTCAATAAACATACATTTTCCAAAATGGAAAAAAGTTATTTTTCTTTGTGATTTTATTATATTACTTTATAATAATAATAGCAGGTTTCAAAGCCACTACGTCCTGTTTATTCAAACCGCCTTACTCATAATCGCAGAACAAGATAATACTACGGTAATACGAACGGGTTAGGTGAAATCGTCATACAAATTTCACCTAATCCGTTCGTATTACCGTGGGATAATCTTAAAGAGATTTAATTTCAGCCACGGAGAACGTCTCTAATATGATCGCTACTACGAGTTCTTGTCTCCGCAGTTTCCTCAGGCGATATTATTTGCCAAGTCACGTCCATGAATCTTATCCCAGGTACAAAACACATTAATATTTTTACAGCACATGGATTTTACAGCATACAATGTTCGTAAAAAAACGTTATTAAAACTGTCCATAAAACTCCTTTATCACACAGATTTTAATAGAAGCAAAATGGATATTATAGAAACTATGGCTGATAAAAAGTAATGTTTTTGTGGAATATTACTAAAGGTGGACCTGTGAGTAGATCACGGAGTGGAAACAGGTGGCGGCTTGTTGTGACTTTTGATATTTTTTCGGATTTTTAATTTCCGGGAATTTTTTCCGGGTATATACGCCCATCATTGGAAAATATTGTCCAAATTGGATTTTTCAAATTGGCTTCTGTTTTAAAGCGAAATACAAACTGCAAATGGGGAAATGTCATATTCCGGTTATCATGAGCATATTAAAATATTAATTTGGTGTTCGTAGAATTTCATTTTAAATATTTTCGTTGTGGCAAGGTGGAAAAAATCTCGGTTCAGGGCCTGCAAATTGTGAAATCAAATACACATGTAAGTAAAATGAATTAGAACATTTTGAACTCTTGCGCTTTCTTTTGTTTAATATTTTCTATCAATAAGACTTATCAGTATAATAACTTGTAAGTATGTAATTCAGTTTTTTAAATTGGTTATTTTATATCATAAGATATTATACACTAAACGCGGTTGCCTTGTTCATCATTTTAAATAATTTAAGGTATATTGGTGGCACGTTCCAGTGTGGAAGATACTCTAAGTATCGCCCTGGTGTAAGACCACCATTCAGAAATGAAATGTTGCTTGAAATGGCTTTAGCAGTGTTTGGTAACAAGATAATAATCAGGTACTTCCCCCCCTTCCTCTTCCCCGTCTACATCCCCTCCCCATTACCTTCATCCTTACAATATACCGATTCCACCTTCCCCACCTTCCCCCTCCCTCGTTTCTTCCCTCTCCGCAAACCCCACCTTCTCTATGCCTTTCCTCCCTGGCGCTAAAATATATGAAATACACACATTTTCATTTATACAAATTTCAAAACGCCAGAGCTTACCATATTATGTTGCCTATGTTACTCGCTGATAATGTGGCTTTCTATTGGTGAAAGAATTTTTCAAATCGGTTCAGTAGTTTCGGAGCCTTTTCAATACAAACAAACAATTTCCTCTTTATAGTATTAGAAAGATAATTCTTTAATCTTAGTGTATTTCTTTTTGATGTTTGACAGATGGTGCTTATATGAATTAACCGCAAGAGCCGATGGGCACGATCAAAAAATCAATTCTCTGAATGTGAGTAGATATTCTAGGAAAATACTTATCGTAGGAAGGAAGAAGAGGAAGTTAAGGGAAGGAAAAAAGGTATGAGGGATGGTAGGAATCTGGGGGTCAATGTGTCCAGAAATAACGGACGCATGATCCATTCCTCCCAGTGCGGCGCAAGGCGAGGTCAAAAGGTCTCCGTCAACCAGTCTCCCCCGGTCCGGCCCGCCACGCAGTATAATGTGGGCAAACGCATCCGCCACATGTAATTCAGATCATTTTTTAACATTGTAAATGTGTAGTTCTTTTTTCTTAATCCTTATTTCCTTTAGAGCGGTGTCGTAAAGACTACCTGAAAATAACGTGCTCGATCTAACAAAGGGGGAAAAACGGGTCATACACATTAGTTATTTTATTATTAAGTTTTTACATTATTTTTATAAACTAGTAAAAAAGAGTTTTAGAACTCATTTTTGGCATTGTAATTTACTTTGGCCGTCCTTATATGCGGCGGTACGCATAGCCGCCTCCCTAGCTGAAGTTAATAGAGTGAAGATATGTGAGTGAGACAACGCGCGTGGTTTCACTAAACTAGACCAAACGGACATATTGTAGCTAGCCGTTAATATAGCAATTTCAGGATATTCTAAGACAAACATATGTTATTATAATAACCCGCGATTTTTCACGGGTCTGCTCTAGTCAAAGATAATAATAATAAAAAAAAACATTTATTTATAAATCGACTTTTACAATTATATACATTTTGTTTGCATAGTTATCGTTGATTCCATCGACAAAAATGTAACTGCCCAGCTACAAATTCAGGATTTCTCCTGGAATGCAGCTTGTTTTCAGGAGATTTTTTTTTACATTAGCTTCACACAGGAGGCCTTGAGTAAGATAATTTCCCTCAGGATCTACGTCATCTTAGGAGATGCTGTGTGGAGAGTTTTTTTTAAGGAAAGGAAGTTCTGGAAAGGAAATGTGTATGAGGGGTGCGTAGGAAACTGGGGGGTCAGTGTGTCCAGGAGTGACGGACTTATGAATTCATTCCTTCCACTGCGGTGCACTAGAGGTTTCCAACCGCATACCCACCCCGGTATAAGTAACTTATGGTTACTCCTTCAGGGCTCTCACAAGGAAGCTAATTTTTTTTATTTGAACGTCTCTACATTTAATTTGAACAAAGCTAGACCCCCAATGTCGGGGCATACGGTGTTAACGAGCAGTATGCAAGTTCTTTATATGCACAGGTTAGTAACTAATAAATATAAATATATACATTACCTCTTTCATTGGGGAAAATCAGAGGGGAAAATAAAATAATTACATGTAGGCGATATGCCTACTCAAACTGTTTAATGTACATAAATAATAACTCAACAATAACTGCCCAAAGATTAGATTAAATTTCGGACTAATACACGGCAACATTCAGGGACATTGCCATAATACAATACAGTCCTCAAGCGATCTACTTTGCTTCATTGTGTGTTGGAGTGCCAAAAAGTATAATAAATTACCCATTTTACCATAGACAATGTATGAAGTCCTCATAGAGTTTTAAGAAATTCCATAGACTAAACCCCGTTGTCCATAGACAATAATTTTTCTGAGCATGTCATTGGTGGAAAATAGCCAAATAAATATAGATGATACGAATTTATAGATATTTAATTACCAAAAATTTTATCTGTGGTTTTTCAGCAAACCACTTTCATGTTCAGTATGCATCTTTTGTATGGGCCACTCGATTATATCCCAATCGCGGGAAAACCATACCAATGTGTGCACTGCAACATAATTCAAATTGTTGTATATCTGCGCCTTAAACGGGAAGCCGTTTGCGTGTTTGTACTGCAACCTCCTATTAGAAAAAGATCACATCTTTGGTTATGAACCACTTCAATTTAATGTATGCAACTTCGACCATGTGGCGACTATCGGAAGTGTCCTAAGCTGGAAAACAATTTCAATTTTATGACTTCTGTCCTCTCCCTAGAGGTTGGATCTGTGTCGCGCTACTGGAAAACCGTCTCCATGTTTGTACTGCAACTACTAATTTCCAAAATTTTATCCGTGGTTATTTCAGCAAACCACTTTCATGTTCGGTATGCATCTATTGTAAGGGTCACTCCAGGGCCTCTCACAAGGGAAAAACCATACCAATGTGTACACTGCACCATAATTTAAGTTATTCTATAACTGCGCCTTAAACGGAAAACCGTTTGCATGTTTCTACTGCAACCTCCTGTTAGAGAAATAAAACACATCTTTGGTGTTAGGGTGGCGACTATCGGATGTGTCCCAAGCGGAAAGACCATTCCAAGGTCTTGACTGCTGTCCTCTCCCTAGAGGTTTGGATCTGTGCCGCGCTACTGGAAAACCGTCTCTATGTTTGTACTGCAACTACCTGTAAGAAATTTCCAGATCTGCATAAATCCCTCCGTACCACTGCGGTGCAAGGCGATGGGAGAGATTGAAAGGTCTCCCTCAATTAGTCCATCCAGATTGGCGCACCAGGTAGAAGATGGGCAAATTTATCCACCGCCAAGACCTAGACCAACCATAACCCCATGAACCCGGGTACCCCTGCTAAGTAATTGGAGAGGACCCACCACTTTCCCAACGGCGCGGCGCGGCGTTATAAGGAAACATATGGTTTCCTCCCTCAGCGCACACGTCAACACACCGCCTCCCAAATTGAAATACTTGCGCTGGCAAAATCTTAAAATAACTTAAGGCCATTGTCAATTGTCACTCGTAGCTCGCATTTCTCGTTCTATACGATAATACCAACTGCGCTCTGTAACACCAGCTAACTGGCTAAGGGCAGCGGACAATGTGAAACTAAAGTAGTTAATTCCAGTCACAAATTCTATCAAAGTTGAGAAATGTATGAAGCGACAGCATTTGTATTCAATACGCTCGGATAACTTAAATTCAGCTCGAAGTTGAAGACGTGAAATAATGCATGTTTAATTTCCGCTGTAGA
Organism: Limnephilus marmoratus; assembly: GCA_917880885.1. Taxonomy (NCBI): domain Eukaryota; kingdom Metazoa; phylum Arthropoda; class Insecta; order Trichoptera; family Limnephilidae; genus Limnephilus; species Limnephilus marmoratus. The sequence goes on from OU862906.1 coordinate 67,354,887, forward strand.
TTAATTACGAGTTGTTGTGTTACGAGCCAATAGCCATTTTGATGAAACGTTTTGCAATTTATGCTCGCGTCGTTAGGAGCATCTGTCGACGGAAATTGAACTGAAAAAACAAATAATAAATGGAGTTTTCCTCTCATTTAATATTCAATCCACGAAGTAATACACAGCGACTGTAAGGGTTAAATTTTATTCAGGATTCTTTTAATTAAACGTCAAGTGGAAGCGCTTTTAATGAATATATTTCACTAAATTATCTCGACTGAAATAAATAAATTTTAAAACATTGTTATTATCCTTTATATCTACATACTTACACACTTCTTACATAACTATTCATGTTTATGTTATAATATTATCAACAAAGTTACCACACATTGCTCTGTAACTGCGATTTAGGAGGCGGGTATGGGTACCGCCGCCCTGGTAACCGTTTATTGGATAACTAATGTTCTCCATGTGGTTCGCTATGTTTGGTAACTTAGCAGGAGTGCCCGGATTCATGGAGTAAGGTTTTTCCGGATCTTGGCGGTGGATGTGCCTGCCCATTAGCTGTGTGGCAGGTCAGATCGGGAGAGACTGGATGAGGAAGATTTTTGACCTCTCTAACAGGACTCTCTCAGAACACTGCCTTGAACCGCAGTGGGAAGGATAGATTACTGGATAGACACACTGACCCCCAGATTCCTACCCACTCCTCATACCTTTTTCCTTCCCGGTTCTTCCTCTCGTTCCTTCGTAAAAAGACCCTCCACACAGCATCCCCAAAGAAGACTTAGGCCCTGATGGGAATTATTTTCCTCAGGGCCTCCCGTGTGGAGCTAATGTAAAAATAAAAAAAATAGGTATATAATACTGAAACTACATACCTACTTGTATTATGCCAACTTACATCTTTCGTATTCAGTTTATTATGATATATAATATACACTTGTTATTATGCTCCTTAACAACTTACCTATTTATGTAATCGTTTAAAAGCCGTTAATAAATAAATACATCAATAAATAATGTAAACGAAAAAATTGTTTGGTTTTTAGCAGCATCTAAGCACACTGGACGAACCAATACATCTGTTGGGAGGACATTCGGGGTCTCACAACCGTTAAAATCCGTCATACTCGATTCACTTCCGGATGAAGGGCTTCCCAGTTCCACGGTTTCCTTCCGCCTTCCGGTCATTGTGAAATTGAACATATGCTGGGCTTTTTTTTGTACCTATACTTTTTGAAGTGAAAACTTCTTTTGCACCGTTGTGATTAGAAACTCGATGAAGCGAAAACGCGATACTAAAAAGAGACAAACACATACATCTACTTATAAATATATAAACCTAGTATATTATTTAACTATTACACGAGTACATATTTCTTTTTAATATTATCTCATTGTACTTCTAATAACAACTGTATCACTTCAACGATATTATTTTTGTGTACTCATACATTCTTATTTTGGAAAAAATATAATACTGATACCCTCCCGTGTACCACTGTGTGCTTATAATCTTATATCACGTTAATCTAAAGGCCATTTTATGGCAGTTAAATATACAAATAAATAAATGAACATACCCTATCCCTAGCAATATGTTGTTTATTCCAAAATAAGCTTAAAGGATTTTAATTGGACACACTTGATGAAATAAAACTTGCTTTCTTATATTTAAAATACGATTACTTCGGTTTTTTTACTGTTGAAACAATTTGTTTTCAAAGAAAATTCGGGCACTTCAAAGATCAAAACATATTTGAAAAGACTTTTATTCAGTGATGGGACATATAATTACGAGAGACGCCATTACTGGTTTTAAAAATTCTCCTTCCTCGTTGAGAATTGCTTATCAATTATTTTCTTGATGACAAAGGCGAGTTGATAATAAATTAATTAGATTTTTGTCCCGAGTCCCCGGGTCCCTTTGTTCACACTTCAAACGAGTTCAAAACGTTTGTTAATAATTAATTGAAAAAAATATTATTTAGGAAAATGAATGTTTACAATTTTTCGAAGTAAAACTTCTTTACACACGCTCGACTTGGGGGGTAAAGCTGGTGAATGCGTTACGAAAAGTGGTGATTGTTACGAAAAATGTCATACGAACGGTAATCGATGCAAACGGTGATCGATTGCTAGGCGAACGGTCGGGCCTTTAGGCACGCTTGATTTGGGGAATGATAAGGATAATGATAAGGATATGGATGGTCACCCCAAGTTCGTAGGTCACCCGAAGGTCGTAGGTCACCCCAAGTTCATAGGTCACCCCAAGGTCGTAGGTCTCCCCAAGGTCGTAGGTCACCCCAAGGACGTAGGTCACCACACGATCGTAGGTCATCCCAAGGTCGTAGGTCACCCCAAGGTCATATTGCACCCCAATGTCATATGTCACCCCGTTCGCTACGTTCGGTAACTTAACAGGAACACCTGGGTTCATTGGGCGAGGTTTGTCTTGCAGTTTTACTTCAGTCGTGTGGTCTAAAGCACACTTGTTTTTTTTTTATAAATTAGCGTCAGACTCGTTTGGATGTTCCATTTCCGCCGGGTACTAACGGTACCTTAATTGTTCTGTAGGTGTCACTGCTCGGCGATGTAGAACCTGTTTGTCTTTTCCGGATGAGGTCGGATAGAAAAAATCGTCTTCATTAAGATATTACTTAGCGTTTATAATGCATTTTTACCGGAGAAGTCAACAAACGATGCGAATGACGAATTGAACATGACAATTTGGTAGTATAACTCCATTTCTATTATAAGTTTTTCTTATATATTTATTCCATTTATATTTTTTTACATTAACTCCACCCAGGAAGCTCTGTGTTTTCTTTGGGGATGCTGTGTGGAGGGTCTTTTTACAAAAGAAAGGATAAGAAGTTTTGGGTAAGAAAAATGTGTTAGGGATGGATTCAAACGTTTATCATTCCAACAGCGATGCAAGACGACGTTCCGTCGACCTTACCCGCTGGTAAAGTCAATAGACCTTCCTCTCCCAGTCTCTCCCGATCCGGCCTGTCACACAGTTGGTGGGCTGAAGCATCCGCCGCAAAGACCCGATTAAACCTTACCCGACGAACTCGGACACCCCTTCTAAGTCACCAAACGTAGCAAACTACTTGGGGTGACCTATGGCCGAGGTGTTGGTTATCGATAAATGGTTCCCGGGGCGACAGTATCCAAATTATACTATCATTCAATTAAATTAACAGATAATGTGTAAAAAAAAGTTCTGATCTGTATTATTATAACACGAGTCAGCTGTTTCGCCTTCTGAAGGCATTATCGTTTTTCTTTTACAAACAACCTTTTTTTAATAATAATATTATTTAATACTAGCTTTTGCCCCCGCCTTAACACGCACTACACCCCCCCTCCCTCCCCCCATCCATACCCGTTACATTCATTTTTCAAACAGCTCGCGTGCCACCTATTACAATGTAACAATCAAACACGGGCAGTAAATTTTAACTATCAAAGGGATCTCCATAGTAACCTAAACACATAACAAAATGACAGCGCACGTCAAACAACTACTTAGCAACGCTTTGCTTTTCGTCTGGACAATAAACGTATAATAAATAATTTCATAACGCCAGAGCTTACCAATATATAGCCGAAAGTACTCGCAATAACTTTCTATTAGTGAACGAATTTTTAAAATCCATTAAGTCGTTTTTGCGTGAAATACTAATAAACATACATACATCCATACATCCATACAAACTTTCGACTTTATAATATAATAATAATAATTTAAAGAAAAACTTTAAATTCGGTGGTGATTAAGCAAAGGGTTATATTTGTTTTTGACTCAATTTTACAGGAGAGCATAAACAAAGTTTTGAAGTCCGTTAGACATTTTGACAGGGCAGAGTATTATTAAAGAAAATGGCAAGCGTAATATATGAAAATGTGCCTAATTACCATCCCGACCAAAAGATATTTTAAGCAGATGTATCCTTTTGCCATATCCATATTTTTCACAAGCCACACACATTGGTCTCTCAAATAATTAGTAAAACACAAACTTCTTAAAACAAATTATTATTTTTGGCGTGGTTTAAAGTAAATAATAATCTTATTTGATTCGCGTTATTTTTGTTATATAAATAATGTTGAATATTTATCATGGCGAAAAGATATAGATACAGATTTTTAGATGGCATTAAGAATTGCAGCTAAACGCTTTCATTGCATCCCGCGAATAAATGAACTATGTTGCCTATACACTATATAATTCGCTACCAGATATGTACAAGGGAATCCAGCAAAATCAAAAAAATCAGAGTAATGCTTTAAAAAGAATATTTTTTAAGTATGTATAAGGATGAAACTTTGTAATTTTCTTGTCATGTTCAATTGTCTTGTTTCTTTTCTCTTCTTTTCTTTTCCATTAAGTTGTAATCATCCATATCTGTATAACCTTGTTCCCTTTATCTTTAATTGTTTTCCATTGCTGTTTATTTTACTCAACCTATCTTTTATTTTTCTTCTATATTGTATGTGAATTTTATATTTTAATATCCAAATTCCTATGTAAAATTTTAACTATTTCCTCCCACCCATGATTTGTATGTTCCTCCTGACCGAAAATGAGTTCTGTAACTCATCGGGATTGCTCTAGCAAGAAATAAAAACAATAAAAAAATATATATATATACCCGACAAAATATCCCCGAAAAAATATCCTACGGACGTAACATCCTCCAACAAAATATCTACTAAAACCTAATCTAACTTTACAAGGTGTCTGTATTATTTTACTATTTTCGAACAATATTTTACTGTCTTTACAGGATGTCTGCATTGTTTTTGACCCATTTTACTATTTTTGACCAATAATTTATTGTCTTTATAAGATGTCTGCATTATTTTTCAGTCCCATATTTTGTTAAGTTAGGTTAGATTTTAGTAAATATTTTGTCGGAGATATTTTGCGGGGATATTTTGTAGGGGGTGAAAGTCGTGGAACCAAAGAACATACCATGTAGAACACTTTTATGGCAGAAACATAAAAATGACCCAAACTGCATCTATAATCCTTTGCCATATCATTACCGATTTGTGTGAGAATTTGTTGCAAAAGATTCGTCTAATTTACGCATGATAATATTTGGACCGCCCTAATTCGTTCTCGTGTACTCATCGCCGTCTTTGTACTTAATTGTCCAAAAACGACAATAATTTTATTTTTTGTTCATTCTCCACTTTTAAATTAAAAATGAAGTATAAAAAAACGATAGTTGCACTTAACTAAGAATTATTTGAACTATTAAGACCTTTACCTTTACGTTATAGCTTTATCTTAAACACTTAGCATAATTTTTATTTTTAACCTTATGAGTAAAGAAAAAATCACACATTAAGATAGCAGCCAATAAAATATGCCACAAGAAAATTAAGATAATGTTGGTAGTTCTTAGTCGAAGTATGACACAGTTAAAAATGACCGAATCGGAAAGGGACACCTTAGGTCAGTTGGTAGAGCTGCGGTTCGGAAAGCCGAAGGTCCTGGGTTCGAGTCCCAGAGGGGCCAATATCTTTTTCTGATTTTTCTGTTTCCAGATTTTAGATTGAATTTCGCTAATATTGTCTTGATTTAATGTACTTATCGAAATGTTTCATTGAAATGATGAAAGAAAAACCTTCTCCTGTAAAATTTGCTAATGGTCGTTTGGACAATTAAGAGCTAAAGCGACGTCATGTTAAAGAACTATGTATTCCCTTAAATAAATTTAAGTATTCATGGGATGGAATGAATACCTAAGTATTAATAGTAGGAGATGTTTTATTCGAAGAAGCCTTAACATTAGGAGTTTAAATGTCTGATATTTCAAATGCCAAGGCATAGCGCGGAGACCTACTAAGGAAATATTTCTGCGAAAGATGTTTTCACGAAATGAAAAAGTGGTTTGTGGCATTATTCCTTCGAAGCCCGGCGGAAGAAATATGAAAAAAGTTTCTTTAAATGTCGCTGAACATGAAAAGTAAGCGCCGGCGATGGAGTGGGGTACCTCCGTTCTGTTATTATATCATTCAAGAATTTGCTCATATGAAATTAATAATAATTTCCAAGCATTCACATTGAAATTTTGCAGGCAAATCATTATTGTAAAATCAGTATTTTAAACGAGCTGAAGATACGAATTTTATAGTTATAGAAAAAAATCAGATTGGATATCGATTTCACAAAATAAAAATGTTTATTTTTTTTTTGGATTTCGTAGGATTCGAACCTCCGTTCGCTTGATGTCTGTCTATTTGGCCACTGAGACTTGTCAGGAACCTTGCCCACTGCGATATGGAAGGCACGCGCCAAAGCGCGACTTTACCGCATTATATTAGAACCGAGTTTTTGTGTAGAACTGGGTTGTGACGCATTTCCGTTTCTTACGAATTTCAATTCACTAACGGCGCTAAAGAAGTTTCACTTCGAAAATCATCAGTAACGGTTTGAAATTGATTAAAGATTCATTTCTAATTCATGTTTTAAATTTGTGTTATAAAAACTTTGTAATATTATTTTCTTTTTTTTTATATAATACTAGAGAGTTCCTGGCATGCATTGCAATGCCACTTAATAAAGAAATTGTTTCTTCCTGCGTGTCCTTTCCCATTCGTCCTGTTCCCCTTCCACCACCCCTTTCTCATGCGTTCGCGCTCCACTTTCCCTCTCCCCACCAGCCAGAGCTCACCACTATATATGGAAAACATCGCGAGCGTGCGCACAACAAAGTTTCATTGCAATCGGATGAATGGTTTAGGAAATAATTTCAAGACGCCGGAGTTCACTATATTATATATAAACCATCGCGGGCATGCGCACATCAAATCCCCAAAGTTTCATCGCAATCGGATGTACGGTTTAGCAACGCATAATTTCATGATGCCAGAGATCACTATTACATATAGAAACAATCGTGGACGTGCGCACATCAAATCCCAAAATTTCACCGGAATCGGATGAATGGTTTAGCAACGCATAAGAAACAAACATACATACATACATGCAAACAAGCAACAAACATTGATTTTTATATATATAGACTAGTGCGTCCTGTGAAAAATTACGGAATATTATGACTGTCGGAAAGTAATTTATTAAAAAATATATCTCAGGATCGCATTTTAAAAATACACATTGTCAATTTTAGAGACGATCATAAATTTATCCTTCGAAAAAACACGTTACTAAACGAAAAATTACGCCATCTGTCCAAAATGAAAACAAAAGAATGGAAAAGCACATTTTAAATACAGTATTATTATCCACTAGAGCGCTTTTTGCCTCAATATGGCACTATTTAAAATACCTTGGATTGCTTTGTTGCCAATTTTGGCAAATTTTCCCTTATTTGTAGGTAATTAAGTAGAAGTTTACGATATTTTCATATTTTTTGTAAATACTACGAATATGCGATAATCTACAAAAGATGGTGTATTCAATGGCTATATAGAATAATCAGTTTGTATGTCTCCGTATTAAAATTTGGAGGTAGATTTTCTTTATGTGGGTCGAAAATATTGTATTGTTTCATAGTGCTTTCACACAAACGAAGTATTGAATTCCGTAAGTCTAAACTTAAACTTTTAAAATGACCAGCAAAAAATCTCGAGCAATCGGAGAAAAAAGTTTTAAATTGCGCTTTTTTTCCAGTGGTTAATTAATCAACTAAAAGAAAATAATTTTAGTACCAACTTAATCAATTATTTGAATTTTTTTAATTAGTGTTTTTGATAATAATAAACCTAGCTGAAAAATCACTTTGATGAAATCCAAATCATAATATAATCGTCAGACTCTGAAAAAAGTTTAAACATTCTATTAGTGCGATATTGTGAGAATTTTTAAATTTATAAAACTTGACATAATAAAAAAATCGACAAGTGTGAATGTGCAAGTGTGTCTGTGTCATAATTCTTTGGTCTCCTGTCTTCAAAATGTAAAAGTGGTGACAGTACTTACAACCACCTTGCAGACGTAAGAGAGCTTATTATTCGAAATCCAATTGAATTTTGCTCATAAGATCATAGTCTCGAGGTATTTGCGAGTATGGGGCGCCAGCGTGACTTTAAAATCCGCCCTTGCGGGTCTTCCCTCGCGGGGGGCAAGGGCGGGGGCGGTGAAGACGGAGGTTCACGTACTGGGCGGAAATAATCCAAGCGCCTACCACGTTCTCCAAATGACTTTGAATCATTTTAGATCCGTTGAAAAGAATACTTTTAGAAATTTTAATCATCGTGCTCGAACACCGGCGAACAGGCTTTGTAGGCACGATTACTGCATAAAAATGGAAGATACTGATGAATATTTTTAATTCAGGAACCTATTTATTACTTTCGGTTATTTATTATCTCTTTTAGTTAAGGACATTGGAGGTTATCCACCACTTACCCGCCCTGGTATAAGTAACACTTGGTTACTCCTTCAAGCCTCTCGAAAAAAGATTCTATTTTTTTTTTGTTAAACGAAGCTAGATTCATTTATTTTGTACGAATCTAGACCTCCAGTGTCCCTGCATACGTTGTTAGTAAGCAGTATGCAAGTGCTTAATAGGAAAAAAAAACATAATACAACAAATCAGGTTAGTAGTACAAGCAAAAAACAATACTAGTACAAGCATTGGAGGACCCACCACTTAATACAATTTTGGAGGGGGGTATGGATACCGCCGCCCTGGGAATCATTTATTGGATAACCAACACCTCAGCCATAGGTTACTCCAAGTGGTTCGCTACGTTGGGTGACTTTGCAGAGGTGCCCGTGTTCATGGGTGAGGTTTATCCCAGTTTTGGCGGTGGATGCATCTGCTCTTCAGCTGTGTAGATCCTAAGATTCCTTCCCATCCAATATACCCTTTTCCTTCCCAGAACTTCCTCTTCCTCCTTTCCTTACATTACCCTCCACACAGTTTCCCAAAAGGTAACATAGGCCCGGAGGGGAATTATTTTCTTGAGGGCCTCCTATGTAAAAAAATATGTTAATAGCATTATTTGGTGTTTTTATTCAGTTTTTTTTTAAAGAAAGACAAACATTCCCGGGTAACGAATAACCCAACAATATTTGAAAATCTCCTACTACCATCACAGTAAGCGAAAAATGTGGCTTGAGTCGTGATGGAGGACTTAGCCAGCCGAGGAACTGAACACGGAACGCTTGGGTGGGACCCAAACGCGATGCCCACTCAACCACCGACCGGTCAGTTGCTTTCTTATCGCTTATGAGGATATTATAATAATTTATTGTATTTGCAGATGTCTGTATTATTTTGATCCCTTTTTGACCACCATTCTAGGCATATGCCCGTGTTGCGGTTGATTTTTCACAATTTAATAACTTAAAATAATTTAAGATATACTTGTGGCACTTTCCAGATTGGAAGATACTCTCAGTATCGCCCTGGTGTGAGAACACCATTCATAGTTGAATCGTTGCTTAAAATGGCTTTAGCCGTGTTTGATGAATAGATCAGAATAGCCAGGTACTTCCCCACTTTTCTCTGCTACATCTCTTTCCCCTCACCACTTACCTTCAGCCTCACAACATATCCAAATGGAGCCTCACTTGCTCCAGACAGGAGCAGTTGGGACTCTTGTGAGGTATTCACATTAAAAAAGAAAAATTCGACGTACACGAGTTGAACACTTGTTCGCAGTAGTTAATGTCGGCATCTTTAGAACGGGTCGTTTCGCCGACTCGATCACGGATTATAGTGTAATCGATTCAAAGTGTTATATGTACATTCTACCCAGTCTATCTAATCATAAATATGTATAAATAATTTATTAGAAACATACGAGTTCCCGGCATGAGAAATTAGTTCCCCTTGCGTGTCCTTTCACGTTCATCGAACTTCATTCAACTTACGCCTTCCCCCTCCACCTTCCCCACATCCCTCTACCGCTTTCACAGTCCCGCGCACCCCCCCTCCCTTCCCGCGTTCCCCGTCCCTCTTCCACGCCTTTCCCCATCCCTCGTTCCCCCCCTGCCAACCACCCCTCCTTCGTTCCCCGCCTCCTGATTCATTTACCTTCTCTAAATTACATGAAATACACTTACTTTTCAAACAACGCTCGCACCACCGATCGCAATTTACACAAATTTAATAATGCCAGATCTCACCAGTATTTATAGAAACCTTCACGGGCGTGCACACAATAACTCATCAAAGTTTCATCGCAATCGCGTGATTAGTAAAGGAAATAATTTCGTAAAACAAGAACTCACTGAAATATATAGAAATCATCGCGGGCATGCGCACATCAAATCCCCAAAGTAACATCGCAATTGGATGAATGGTCTAGGAACGCATAAGGGACAAACAAAGAAACATTATTTTTTATATATTAAGATAACATAAAAAAGTAGTTTTACGTCGGTAATAAGAAATAAACCTTTTTGCTTGGATAATTATTATCGTAGACAATTACATACGTAACATTAATTTCACTTATAGCGTTTACAAAACAAGAAACAAGGCTTAACGGGAAAACAAATGCGATTGGCAGCAACAAATTCCAATTGAAAACTTGTTGTAGCATTTTGTTCTCTCAAAAACTATCCTGTAAGTTCGCTCTAATTTAAGTCACGGAGCTCGGCTGGCCGCGGATTTGTATCGGTCGGAAATAATCCCCCATTAAACCCTCTACTCTGTACTACTTCTAGTTCAATACTGTTCCTTACTCCTTACTCCCACACAGCGGCAGGCCATATAGCGCTGTAGGAAATATAAAACTAATCCAACTCCAGTCATATTTAGATGGATTATAATGCGAAGGCAGTAAGGCTGGTGGCTGGGGGTTTGGTCTATTCATTGGGGTAGTTCCGTGACACCTTCGGGCTGAAAGAGGATCATTAGGGATGAAGAGGACCTGTTATATGACTGATTTTATACCCGTCATCACGATCTTTTCATATTGCAGGTAAGTACCTGCTAGAGCAGAATGAAATCTGGGTTAAGTCGGGCTAATGACTTCATAGTTACGGTGCAATGGAGACATTCTAACATAATGACAGTTTAATTACAGTTTTAAATATAATAGGTACCTTATAATAGGTTTGCCATAACAGCAGTTTGTATCGGATTTTGTAGAAATGTTTTACTTTATACATTATAAAATATTTCCAATGAGTTTAATAAAACTCATTTCGGGAAGGAAACATTGTACAATCAAAAGAAAATTATTTTACACAAGAAAACAAATAATGAGAGTTTAATGAAAAGTGCACAGATTTTAAAACAGACTAACTGTAGTTAGTTGAAGGAAAAGTTCATAAATACATTTAGAAAGATATACACGATTTACATAGAAAGACAGCTAAATATGTCGCTGGTTAATAAAGCTGCTGAGAAAATATCCTTTAGAGCTTTTGCCAATGTGTTTTTGTTTGATGCTGTAAGTTTTAGGTCATTACTAATTGGTAATTCGTTTTATTGCGTATGTGCGACGTATTGTAAGGAGTTAATTCCAAATTTAGTCGTGTGAGAGATGACGACAAGTGTATTTGATTTTGTGATCGTGTTTTGTTCTGGTGTATATTGGAATTAAAGACTGGTTTAGTGTGATTCTTTGTGTGGTATGTAAATTTATGAAATACTCGTGGGTGATGATGAATTGCGAATATGTCATGTATATCACGTGCCTTTTCAATAAATACAAAATTTAAAATTTTATAAAAGTTCGGAAGAAATAAACGTCAATGCTCCCGCACAAGTGAGCAACTACCGACAAACTCGTTTTTTGTGTAATTAATTTACCGAGGAAACAGCACGAGATAAATTTTTAAAACTTTTTTTTGCAACTTTCTTAATTGGGAAGAAAAATGGCTTCATCAAAACCGCCTTACTTTAAATTCTTCGAATTTCTTCCTGCGCCGAGCGGTTCCTGTGGAAGTAGTAAATAAAAAAGGTAGACTCTTTCTTACACAAATACTCTTTAAATAATACAACACTGGCTCAACGATATCGTGTTGTCACTGTTCGCATTACCGTTTGGAACTTATTCTGCCGAGAGAGTCAATGGCTAGGGGTCGATGGAGGTGTGGGTAGCTTGTGGATAGGCTGTGGGAGGCTTGTGGGTGTAGGTGGTATCTCGGGGGATGCGGGTGGATAAGGTGGATCAGTTTGGAAGGGTGGGTGGGCTTTATCGGCGAGGGGCTCGCTGACTTATCGGAACTGCCGCAGTAAGAAAATAACGTTTCGATTTTGAGTCCGCGGCTCAAAGGCTGTATGTTCAGACAGTAGTTAGGAGTACAAAGCTTCTAGACAAGTGTTTGGTTGGCTCGACTATCGCGGAATCCAAATACACTACTCCTCGTACAACTCCGGTACTTTCACGGAATAACACTGCCGATGCCGTGAAAACTTCTTTACGTCTGCTGTCTACGGTCCAGGAGGGGTTTAAAGGGACGTTGAATAAATTTGTTATTTGCGAGGCATATGCTAGTATTAACATTGAAAAGGGTAAATTCTGACTTACTGTGCACATTTCGAAAGGTTTATAAAATGGCCATTTAAATTATTAGCATTAGGAATATTGAATGGCTTGTAGACTGAGAGTCCTATCTATAATTTTACCCTTATGAGAACCCAGTAGACAAACAGAAAACGAGCGTATGTATGTTTTCTCTGAAAAGGTCTTAAAATGAGCAGCACTACGTTGAAAATGAAAATGAAAACAGCGATCTTAGCAAATCCTGGGTAGATAAATGTATTGTTTATAATATGTTCACTTGAGGTAATCCAACCGCTTTCCCGCCCTGGTATAAGTAACAGATGGTTACTCCTTCAGGGCTCTCACAAGGACTCTAATTTTTTTTAATAAACGAAGCTACTTATGATGCACGAAGCTAAACCCTCAAATGTCCCTGTAAAACAGGAGTTAGTCTGAAAATGGGGTGATGGGTTAGTGTAATGAATGATGAACATAACATGAGATAAATACAGAGAATATGATTAATATTATTTTATAAAAGTTTGCAGAAAAATATAAGAAAAAACAATGCCATCACTCAAAACAATGGAAAAATAATAACTGTAAAAATATTAAGATTACAAGTAAAGTCACCTGAAAGATACAGAGACTGAGGTGGAGTAGACAATACAAAATATATAAAGTTCTAGGAACTTTGCTCAACCAAAATCAACATAACTAGAATGATACACAGCGATATCACAATAAAAGACAAAAAAAAAATCTATTCACACAAAGTTTAAATTTAAATAAAAAAAAGTGGTACACAGAAAGATCACAATAAGAAACAATAAAAAAAGAAATATATTACATACCTAAACTTGAAAGGAGGATCAAGGACGACCATAATCGGTCATCCTGACTTGTATATCAATAGCGGCTCGCTGTGCAGGACAGTTTCTATCACCCGTGGGGTGATCATCTTTTTTTTTAAAACGTCTGCAAGTAGCACAGACAGCGGCCTCTGCCTTTTTGGGGCAATCCTCATAATCGTGACCACTTTCGGCACAATGACGACACGTAATTACTTCCTGAATGCAAGTCTTGCTTACATGGCCATACAGGTGACACTTGAAACATCTGATGGCTCCAATAAAATCGCGAACGCGACAGGCGTTCCACCCAAGAAAGCAATGACCGCTATCCACTAGAATCTTCCTAACCTCAGGATGAACGGTAACCACCATATTCATAGTAGGTTGGCCACGTTTCCCAAAGAGTGAAACGCGCCGCATCGTTCTCAAATGATCCTCCCTTGTAATTATAGATTTACCCTCAATATTATTAACAAAAATTTCTTTGAAAAGTTCGGGGTCACCGGAAATATCGCAGCTGGGAACATCATATAATACAATTTTAGGTAGTCTGCCAAGAGGCTGTACTACCTTGATGCCAGAAGCACTTAATTTTTCAGTGTTCTTTTTAATATTATCCAGACCAACAGTATTAGATGTCTGCAGGAGAATTCCTGCACCTTTTATTTTTCTCGAACGGACAATCTGAAAGCCATCAGTAGCTGGGTTCAGAACGGACGTGATGATCTTCTTAGTTCCATCGGAAGTTTTACCTTCCGGAATACTGGGGTACAGGAGTACAGTGGGCTGTAAAGGAACTATCGGTCGCTCAACTCCACCATAAACCAATTTAGCGGATCGGTCTCCACCCACAATTCCAGCGTACGATCTCACTGGTTGTGATGTCATACCGGAATCCATTACACCCGGTATAGATGCCTGTGCAGTTATAATTTTGTCAACTTTATTAGACATTTCAGCCTGTGCATTCATCATTTCATCAATAGTGGCACTTCGAGATTTTACACTATTCAAGTCTAAAGCGAGCGAGGTGAAATCAGACATCAAAGAGTCCACGATCTTCATAATTTCTGACTTGTCTGATTTTTTCATTTTGTTGGTGCCGTCGTTCACGATTTTTACTATCTGCATACATCGTTCAAGAGAGGAGACAATCCTAATTTGCTCCGCATGTGGTGAGTCGCTGAACCTCGTCCTCTTTCTATTGTCTTGGTTAGGCGACTGTTCGATTGTGACCACTGTAGCAGAAGTACCAGGTGCTGGTAAAATTTCGTCCTCAGAATCACTATCATGTAGAGAGGTAACACTCGAGGGAATTGGATTGTCAGTATCTAAACGCGGCAACACAAGTGTTTCAGGAAGAGCCAAAGAGGATATGGACCCAGTCATTTCTGTAATTAATTTAAGTAATTTTTTCTTAGATTTCTTTATTCCATTAAGAATTGCTTGATCATCTACTGAAAGTATACTTTTCTGTTCCAATAAAATTAATTGTAGATCGTATTCTTTCAGTTTTTGCATCATTTCTCGCATTTTTTTGTTTTGGCGTTTTGTTTCCGCAGCCATCATTTTCAATTCTTGAGGACTCAAAGATTTCAATTTCTCTAGATTAGTATCCTCTTCATCCTCAGAATCGCTCGAATAATTACCGTGTGATGTCATTATTATCAAACGGTGAGAATTTACTTAAAACCTAGGCACACTTTTTGTTAAAAATTCACTAAACAACGTCTGATATCGTAATCGCGCACTATATTACTAATTAATATTACTAATTAAATCTATGTGTTACTTATAACCTATTAAAATGTTGTTTTAATGCATTTTTACACTAAGAACTTAAATCAAAGAAACGTCACTTTGTCACATAAAGTTGAAATTAATCACTTATATAGTTTAAATTAAGACAGGTAAATGGATTGTTGTGACGGGGATTAACTCCTCGAACACGTAAATGCTAAAAACATGTTTAAAAAAGGTTCTCAACCGATTTATTTTTAGTTAAATAGCGGACCGGGTTTGAAACGCGCAGCGCCATACGAAGGCAACAATAAAACTTTTGAAACTCAATTGAAACAGGTGGACACATTCAGATACCTCGGGGTCGAATTCTCCAGCGATGGACGGCAAGACAGAGAAATTGATCGAAGAATAAGTGTGGCAAGCCGTGTGTTGCGTCCTCTCTACGGAGGCGTCATAATATGTTCAGCTGATCATATTTCGTACATTTTTTCTCAATTAAAAAACAATGTGTTTTATATTTCTAATTCCAATAACGTTCGTCTTTGACTTCGCTCGCATGAAATACATATTTTGGTGAATAATTTTAATGTGCCACCTGAAAAAGTAGAGTCAATTGACGTCACATTGAACCACAGTGAACGCATTTAATACTCGTATAACTGTGATGATTCACGATTACGGTACAGCGAGGACATAAAAGAGGCAATAAACATACTTTCCTTATCACAATAATGCTGCAGCTCTTCCAAAAGTTGAGAAACACAATGTACTTGTACGTAGGTCTGTTTCCTCTAAAGGAAAAAAGTAACCATTTTCTTGCATCTCTCTCACACACTGCACCGTGACGTTTCCGTAGACCCCTACAACACTACTAATAGCCGTGACGATAATTTTGAAAGTATGGAAAATAGTTACGGGGATAATATTGAAGTGTGAGTGAATTCCGAAAATTCAAAAACGTGAAATGCGCTGGTGGTTTTGCTTTTTTGCGGTTCTTAAACATTTAATGCTGCAGCTCTTTCTTAAACACTAAATAACAGTCGAAAATGAGACAAACGATGAACGTGTGTCCCTCAAACGTATAAAGAAAATGGCAATTCCTGTCGTTTCCTGCGAAGGAAAAAAATAGTACTTTGGAGGAAAAAAAATTGTGTATCTCATCTTTTGTCTCACCATTATTTAATGTGTAAGAAAGAGGTGCAGCATTTATTGCCGTTACGGAACCGTAAACGTGGATCGTTACGGTAATAATAAAAGCGCTCAGTCTGTGAGATTTGTCCTACCGAAAGATTTAATTTAATTTTGTATGTTTCAACTTTTTTGCATACACCGAGCCCACATCATCTGTAGGGAATCTCTGTGGGATTTTATTTAAAAGAGAGAAGATGAAGTTATGGGAAGTTTAAATTATGGGGTTGCCTTGATTGAAAATCAGTTTTATAATTAATTGTAACATTTTATTAATGTTCTCGTTTTTTGCTTGCGTTGGAAACCGATTTCTACCGATTTATATATATTATATACATTGGATATATTATATCCCTTAAACACGTTAAGTTTTAAAGTTCTTAAAAATATATATGTTATTATTGAAGATAATATCTAGACATTGCCCGCACCGAAACGCAAATTATATAAAATTCCCTCGATAGAAAAAAATCGCAAAGTACTCGTATGCTCCAAAAATTATTATACACGTTGGTTTCAGTTATTTTACAAGTTATATGTATGAAAAAAATCACAGTGTTTCTTTAAATGCTATTTAAGACAATGTCCGTGAGATTTTTGCTCTGTTTTAAACGAGTCGTGTTTTATTAAACATTTCCGCAATTTTCGCATCGATTTTGTCGCTGTAAATGTTAGCGCTTTTCGCTAACATTCCTAATTTCGTATCTCTCCATTTTCTTCTTTTCGAGCCCGGCTGCGGAGCCTTAACAGAATCTAAATACCAGATAGAACATAATTTAGAGCTGCATATTATAACGTAATTACCAACAATAACCCATGGATTAAGTAGAATGTTGTATTAATTTAGTTTCCCAGGAATGCTTCATCAGCGAGTTTCCAGTACTTCACACAAAATAAAACATATAGTTAATACAAGCAGAAAGACGGGATTTAAGTTAGCCTTAAATTGGAATTTAAATAATATTTATAACGTATTCTGAATATTTTCCCAAATACGTGGATAAAGTAAGGGTTTACATTTCACTTAAGGCGACAAAAACGTCATGTAAAACTATGGATCAGGCCGTTAATAATAACACTCCTTTTGTAGATGGCGATAAGGTTTAAATTCCCGTTTAATACCAGCCGCTTGTTTTGAACATCGCCAAAAACCGTGTTTTATTTTATTTTGCGAAGCTCAGGCACGAATATTTAAATGTTTTACGACCATTTTCTAATGAATTTAATTTCACAACTTATACAATAAAACGAAAACCGAAAAGGGTTTTGGAAATAGGAGATTTTGAATTTTAAAGCAGTTTTTTTGGACCTGGTACGTTATTTTTTCTGGGCTTGTAAAGAATAACCAAAAATAACTCAATTATTTCAAAGGCAAATACGTGTTCTACTCGTGTAGAATGAGTAACTCGAATGTGTGTTTCTATGTAACCTAATTTTCAAACCAAAATCGCATGATTATGATTTTGCATTCTTAGTAGTGCATCCCCTTAAGTGACAAGAACAATGTTCTGTAAGCTGTTAACGGCCGGCGTAGTCGAGGAGTAAGGCTCTTGACTCGCAATACGAAAGTCGCGGGATCGAATCCTGGCGTGGGCAAATACTTTTTTTTATTAATTTGTGTAATTTCATAATTATTTAATTTAAAATAATAAATAGTAGATATATTTGTAGCACGTTCCAGAGTGGAAGAGACTCTCAGTATCGCCCTTGCGTAAGACCACCATTCAGAATTGAAACGTTGCTTGAAATGGCTTTAGCCGTGTTTGGTGGCCAGATCTGAATAGTCAGATACTTCCCCTACCTCCTTCCCCTCCCCACTACCTTCAGCATCACAAACATACCCCAATTGGGGATGCCATAGTCTCACTGGCTCCAGACGGGAGCAGCTGGGGACCCTTGAGATATTCACATAAAAAAGGTAACGTTGTGATTGGATTTTATATCATTATTACTGCGGAACCAAACCAAGTTTATTTCTTTCTTACCAGGTTCTCTTTATTATGGGAATGTTTTCCATTTTTAAAATGTAATAAACCAAACAAGAAAGTCACTTTGACAGATGGATTATTGGAGGTACAATAGATTTTACGAGGGAAAACAGACGGGTTAACCCCAGAGAAGGGTACGAGATTAGTTCTTGCTTAGAAGTGATTTGTGTATTATCATGTTACATCTGTGCAATTCAATGAAAAACAGACAGAGAAAACTTACACAGTTTTTTTACCGATTCTTCAAATCCTTTGTATTTAAAAACATAGAAGTGGCATTTTATACACTTACACATCTTTACTATCTTTATAGTCCAGTCAGTGGGGAGTTTTACCTTGCAAAAGGTCATGTAGTAGCGATTTTGATGTATGTTGTTTAGATTAGATTGGATTTTTAGAAAAATATTCACATTCCCGCTACTGTAACTCGTTACCTATTAGAAATACAAAAAAAATTTCAAACAAAAATATTACAAATTTTATTTTCTTTAAGTTTGGCTTTCGCAATTTGGTGGTAAGAACAACCATTGCATAATTATTTTGAAAAAACCAAACTTTGGCACCTTCAATCCAAGATGGCGGCTCGAGCTCGACCCTCTCAAGGTCGAAAACTTTTTTTTTCTTTAGAGTCTCAATCTAAACAGTCCATATCAAAATCGCTACTACACGATCTTTTGCAAGCTAAAGGCCTTTTTTACCCCCCACTGACTGGGCTATTAGGCAAATTTTTCTTCACGCTTAAAATATTTTTTATTTAAATGATGTCGACAAAAGTGATCAACCTCACCAATGTATAAAAACTAGGTTAGGTGAAACAAGATTTGAATTTGCTCGTAAAAAAATCAGATTGTGAAATTCACACCTGCAGAAAACTAAAGTGGACAGAGTGGGGAGGCTACGAAGCACTCTTTTATCAATATGAAGGGTGATTTTTTTCCATATTATTATATAAACGTTGAAAAAATGCTCCGACAAACAAATATTACGAGAAAGAATATAAATTTTTTAGAAATGTGTTAAATAAATTATTAGTTAAACTAAAAACTTCTTACTATAATGATAAATTCAAAAACTATTTTCAAGATTCAAAAAAAACATGGGAGGAGTGTAATAAAATTTTAGGAACTAAATGTAAAAACGACTGTGATGAAAATGCTTCTAAATATCTGTTGAAAGATCGAACAAAAGAAGTTTTAATAAATGATTTTGTTGATTATTTCTCTGAAAGTGTTTACAATATGTTACATAAGTGCAATCATAAGACAACTGAATTTGAACCAGAGACGATGCCTCAAAGCATGTACCTACCGAGGGCAAAAGCGGCGGATATAGAAAGTATTGTTAGACAAATGAAGATTTCTTCCCCAGGAATTGATAATATCAGGATGAAAGATATTAAAAAACATATTTTAATCCTTGGTCCAATTATAACCCATTTTATAAACAGAATCTTATTTCAAGCTAAAATCCCCGATGATTTAAAATGTAGTATTATAAGACCTATATATAAGGGAGGTGACCACACTGTATTGGGTAACTACAGACCAATTAGTATCTTGCCATCTCTAGAAAAAATTCTTGAAAAATATATTCAAATAAAATTAATAAAATATTTAGAAGATTTTTCTATAATAGATACTAATCAATACTGTTTCCAAAAAAAAAAGAGTACCGAATTGCTGCTTCAAAAATTTGCCAACATGATAAATAATGAATTAAACTGTAAAAAACATACATTAGTCTTATTTATAGATTATTCGAAAGCTTTTGATACCATTGATCATGGTAAATTACTTAAAATACTAGAAATTATAGGAATAAGAGGAAAACTACTAAAACTTTTTGAAAATTACTTAAACAACCGATGCATGAAATTAAAACTCTTAAAATCTTTAAGTAAAAAAAAGAAGTTTTTTGCCGGCGTTCCTCAAGGTTCCATATTAGGTCCAATCCTATATATTATATATGTATCTTTTATTAAATTCATTTTTAGACATGTAAAGTACTTTGTATACGCGGATGATACTGCTTTAGTTATTTCTAGCAGTGATTTGCAAACTTGTATAGATCTTTTACAAAAAGACTACATTGAACTCTTAAAATGGTCTCACGACTCTGGCTTAATTATAAATGCCAAAAAAACTAAATTGTTACACATAAGATCCCCTAATGTTAAGGTATGTATTACACCTGAAATAAAGACACATACATCAGATTGCTTACACAATGGTAGTTAAAGAGTATGTTTATTTAGGTGTTATTATTGATTGCTTTTTCAAGTGAGATATACAAATAAACAAAGTTTGTGCACGATTAAGATCAATTGTAAACAGATTGTATAAACTAAAATTTTTTGTTCCTCTCTGCACACTTCGAATAATTTATTCATCTCTAGCTGAATCTGTTATAAGGTATGGAATAACAGCCTGGGGATTTTCTTGTAAAACAAATATAGACCATGTTCAATCAGTGCAAAATTCATTGGTTAAATTATTAGCTGAAAAAAATTTATACAAAGAAAGGCATAATATTCCATACTTTTATCAAAGTCTCAAAATTCTTTCAGTGAGAGCAATTATGTGGTACAAAATTATATTTCAGCACATAAGTAACCCTTTATATATAAACAGGCTGGAACACAACCATAATACTCGTTTTAACTTTAATGAAGGACTAATTGTACCTAAACATACAAATAAATATGGACAAAGAACGTTAATTACATGATTCCCAGTTGTTTAAATATGCTTCCAGCTGAAATTAAAAACTGTACCCAAAACAAACAATTGGTGAACTTACTGAAGACTTGGCTTACGGAAAGAATTCATTTGTTTTAGCTTACAATAACATATTACTTATTCTAAAGACTTTAAAATTGTTATTCATGTTTTCATAATTTTTTTTATGTAAGTATATTTCTGTAAAAAATTTAATTTTATCTTATATCTATAATTGTAAAAATGTATCTAAGTATATTTCTGTAAAAAAAAAAATTATTTAATTTTATATCTTTAACTGTAAAAATGTAACTATTTAAATCACTATAATAAGATCTTTAATGTAAAGAACCCGTTAGACAAACTACTAAAAAGTAGTTTATCGGGACTTTTTGTCTTATATTTGTAAAATGTATAAAATAAATAAATAAAAAATAAAAAAATTCTAGTGCATCTTTTACTATACATTTGGTCATCTTTTTTTTACATTAGCTCCACACAGGAAGCCCTGAGGAAAATAATTTCCCTCAGGGCCTATGTCATCTTTGAGGATGCTGTGTGGAGGGTTTTTTTAAGGAAAGGAAAGAGAGGAGAGTTTTGGGAAGGAAAAGGGTTTAACGGGTGGATAGGAATCTGGGGTGCAGTGTGTCCTGGTCATCCGCCTCCAACACCTAGACAAACCTCACTCCATGAACCCAGGCACCCCTGCTAAATCACCAAACGTAGTGAACCACTTGGGGTGGTGTTGGTTATCCAATAAAAGTTCCCGGGGCGGCGGCGGTACCCCTAGAAATCCCAAATTGAAATCTTATTAGTATTTGCGTTTTCTTCTTTGGAGTCGCTAGATGTCGCTTTCTTTTGTGCTTTGTTCGCCTGTTAATTTTGGAGTGGTTTGAAGATTGGATTTTGATTTTACAACAATAATTTTTATTTTTGTGGATTTCGTAAGATTCAATCCTTGGTCCGCTGAATGTCTGAATACGAGATTCGTCAGGCTTTTATACTACTAGATCAGAGGAGACTTGCGTAAAACTATGGATTTATCGTTTTATATCGTAACTGATTACCCGTGAAATAAGTAAATATTTTATTGCTATCTCATTCTCTCGCAGGTGGTGAATGTGTTTGTCTATTTTAGTGTCGCTCGCTTCCGTTTCATCGAGTTTCAAATCACAACGAAAGAAGTTTTCACTTTACATTACGTTTACCGTTTACTGCCTACTTCATGGAAATTTCGGTTGGTTGTAACACGATGTTAGGAAGAAGCTTAAAGCTACATCTCTACTTAAGTTTAACAAATACAAATCGGTTAACATTATAAATACAAAAAATATGCTTTGGATAGATAAAAATTTATAAAATAGTTAATCACCTAATAATTGATATGTAATTGCAAATGTTGTAATCCTAAATAACTTTCTGAAAATGCAATTTTATTACCAAAATTATCTGTGACAGTTTCCTTTGCCTAATTTTTTCTTTCTTGTAAAATTATTTACAAAATAAATAAAAATCACGTTTGTGCTTGATATCGTGACCTCTAGACGATTTTTATGCCAATTACCTACATTCATGGCGGTATGAGGCAAACTAAGAATACATACATTTTTGACTTGTTAACATAAATATGACCAGGATGAGTGGGCATCGCGTTTATCGCGTTTGGGTCCCACCCAGGCTTTCCGTGTTCGATTTCTCGGCTGTCTAAGTCCTCCATCACGACTCAAGCAACATTTTCGGTTTACTGTGGTGGTAGTAGGAGATTTTCAAATATTATCGGGTTTTTCGTAACCCGGGAATGTTTGTCTTTCTTTAATAATAATAATAATAATATATATCTTTATTTGAACAAAAATTTAAAGATTTATAACTACAAGAAAAAAAGTACATCTTACAATATTTTAAAAGTAACATTAGTACAAAAGTTAATAACAAAAAACAATATACATATAAAAAGTAGGTACTTAGTGAGTAGAGATTTATAATTATAAATTTAGGTTTCTCGTAACCTGCCTCATTAGGATAGCCTGTGTTCAGGCAGTTATTTTAACTTATAATTATAAATTTAGGTTTCTCGTAACCTGCCTCACTAGGATAGCCTGTGTTGAGGCAGTTATTTTACATCAATTTATAATGCTGTGAACATACCCACACTTATATTATAATGTAATCACACAATAGATTGGTTGCATTAATAATAACAATAACATTGGTACAATAATAACAGCATTGGTTCATTCCTAATTTTTAATTAGGGTGAGAACACCGGTAAATGCTCTATCATTATTTTTTATCCAAATTTTTATGTTTTGTTTGAAATTTTTTTGTGAATCACATTTTTTTATACTAATTGGAAGAATGTTGTAAAGTCTTGTTGCAAGGTATCTGAAGCTTCGTTGACCAAAACTAGTATGAGCTATGGGAATTTGTAGTAAATCTTTGTTATTGTTTCGAGTACAGCAAGAATTTAATCTTTTTTGATAGTATTTATGTATGTTTGTGTATAAATGAGTGAGGATTGTTTTTGCATGTATCTGACAAACGTCAAACACATTCATAATATTAAAGATAAAGTTCGAGTCCGTAATTAGGGGTAGTTTAAGAATTATTTTTATAATAGTTTTTTGTGCCTTTATGATTGGATCTAGTGCTGATGCAGTACCACCTCCCCATGCTATGATACTATACTGAATAATAGATTGACAGACTGCAAAATAAATCATTTATTAATTTTTTTTTACTTTAGCTCTGTACAGGAAGCTCTGAGGAAAATAATTTCCTTCTGGGCCTATTTCATCTTAGGGGATGCTGTGAGGAGGGTTTTTTTAAGAAAATGATGAAGAGAAAGTTCTGGGAAGGAAATAGGTATCCCTTCAACTGCAGTGCAAGTTCATGGGTCAGGGAATTCTGGCTGGATAGATCAGGAGACCTCCTCAACCAGTCTCTTCTGGCCCGCCACGCAGCAGGGGGCAGACACACGTCCGCCAAGACCTTGACAAAACTCACCCCATGAACCCGGGCACTCCTGCTAATATAGTCTGGTCTAGATATTAATGTTATGCAAGCATTCCTTTTTCATAAGAAGTGTAATCCAATAAGATAAGCGATTGAGATAAAAAGGGATTTTCGAAGAAATTCTTGTTTAAATGATTTAATTCTAAATTTTCACATCGGAATTTTTTTTTAAAATCCAGCTTTTTGAATAGCACTTTCCAAGAATATCCATAAAATTGACTGACCCCACCAGCTATTAGTAGTTCGTGATAAAAGAATTCTCTCAAAATTCCAGCAAAATTTCTACGGAATATAAATATTAGCTCTCACAGCCTTTGTTCCTTTAGCAAGTGTAATGAAATAAAAATATGTTTGGCGACCTCTTCCGGCCTCGTTGCTTATTTTCGTAGCCCCTTTGTTAGAGAATATGTCTTCCAATTAATAAAGTTTCTCAGCGTCGGAAGTAGTGAGCTGTGTTTTATATATATTTTTCCATAATACTATTGAAAATAATCCTTCGGCAGATATGGTCCCCATAATACAATATTGATTCTAAACCTTAAACGAAATGATTTAAGGTGTCATTGAAGAAGAAAATAATAATAATAATCGAAATGAAAATATGAAAGAGAACAACACACAGAAAAATAGAAAAGATAATGGTCGCAACTGGGACTCGAACGCAGAACCTCTCATCTAACCGGGACGTGCGCGTTTACCAATTCCGCCATTGCCACCTTCTGTCAAACCTTCACATGTGTCAATTTCATATTTCAAATTTTAGATTTACTACTTTTTCCATTAAAAATTACACATTACATAAAAAGGGTAGTTGAGGCATGCGTGGGGGGGGGGGGGGGGGAATCACGTGATGCAGAAAGCGAATTTCACCAAAAAACTAAACATCTATTAATAAATCTAGTTCTGAAGAGCCATCTTACACTGGTAATTATTTTAAACTAGCAGACCCAACGACACGTTGCTGTTACTAACGAAACACAACGCCATCTACTGACAACCTTTATAACCAAAGTCATCTGTTATTTTGCATACATATCAAATCCAGATCCCCCGCTTGACAGCCCGCTGCCTATCGCCGCAGCCCGCTTCCGCTGCCACGTATATTATATATTTCAACCAATTTACACAAAACCTTGACAAATTATACGCCTGAAAACCTTTCTCATGAATCACTCTAGCTATTGGTGAAAACCGCATGAAAATCCGTTGCGTAGTTTAAAAGATCTAAGCGTACAGACAACGGGAGCGACTTTACTTTATACTGTGTAATGATGAAATAAGATACGCCAAAATCATAAAAACTAGAGCCAATATTCCAAAATCATTCAGAGTTTCATAAATAGTAGGCATAAAATGATTCAGAAACACTTTCATACCAAGGGCAACAAAACCATTGTTGACCAGTGTTATAGTTAATAAAATTGTGAACTAATTAACAAAATTCACCAATTTTCCTGGAGTTTGGAGATCTCGATCGGTCCCGTCTTTGATGTCGTAGCAGGGACGGTGATCATAGGCAGATTTTTAAAAGATAAAATATTTATATTAGTAAAACAAACAAAAAAATCACAGTTAAATGTTGCCGTGGAGACTACCATTTAATTTATTTTAACCCGTTGCTAATATTGATCCGTAAGCATTATTAATTAGTGAAAAGGAAAAATGGGTAACCGCCGCAACGTCTTTAAGAGAAACCCACCTACGTAACCTTAACCCTGTAGTAACTGATAATATTAAACATTGTATTGACATTCAATATTTAATTCAACAATAACTGTTTGAATGTCATTCAAAATACGAGGGGTGGTCGATGAGTTCTCGGAATCAGAGGGTGTATGCTGAAATTTTTGATTTTTATTTTCAACATGATCCGTCTTAAAAAGGAGAAACGAGAAAAACCGAAATATGTCATTTTTAAATCAAATTGTAAACGTATCGAATTTTTTCCACAAAAAAATATATGTAAATTGGATTTGAAAGATAGTTATTTCATCTGGTAAAGTTATGTTTTAAATTTTGAAAAAATATATTTATTTTTATAAAAATAAGGTTATGTCGTTTGTCGTTGACAGAATGTTAATTTTTCAAACAAAATGTTTTATTATAAAACACGCATTTTGAATCATACAGTAAAATAACTCAATAAATTACCAGGGAAAGCTACTCTTAGAATTTTAATTTTAGTTCAAATAAAATCGTAAAAAAAATCCACGCACGTGTTTTGCGACGAAAATACTTCAGTTTGTCTATTTATTTGCGGTCTTACAAACTAACACGTTTGAGTTGTTTTACACACTTAATTTGCTTAGGCATTATTGAAAAATTATAAATACTTACAATTAAAACATCATTACAAAAAGGACATAATTTTATAATCACGCGTTCGAGCATTTTTATTGCTAACGTGAATGTGGGTATATACGAGTATAAAAGCAAATTTTGATTGAAATAAAATAGATATTGAGATTTTTTCGTTATTTGTTTTTGGGATATTATGCCGTGTTGCGTTACCTCCTTCTTTACCCAACGTTTCGGACAGCTTTGCAGTGTCCATCATCAGGGCAGATCCACAGGACACTGCAACGCTGTCCGAAACGTTAGCTAAAGAAGGAGTTAGCGCAACACGGCATAATACCCTAAAAACAAATAACGAAAATGCTTTTGGCCGTGAAAATCTAAAAACGTATCAGATATTGAGTTATTAGTTAAAATTGCTGATACAGAAAAAAATCAAACTTTCTCATCGGAACCGCGCTGTATAGTTACAACGGTTTTGGAATTTGAATTCTCAGCACCTGTTAATGGGGCAGATAAATGATATCTCCGGTTCGTTTGTGCGGTAAAACCACGTGAAAATGTAGAGATTCGTAAATAATGCAAAGCTGATGTAAGAAAGAGACGCTTAGATCAGGGCCGCATCTACGAAATCTGGCGCCCTGTGTAGTAGGTACTGATGGCGCCCCCCCCCCCCCTACATTTTCATTTCCAAGTGACCTGGCGGTAGCTCTCACACTCATTTTTTTTAAAGAGAGGATCGCCAGGAGCCCTATACTCTCTGAATCTATTGGGTAAACATAAATTATGGTGCTATTTTAATTATTTTAGGAAAAACTCTTTGCAAGTTATGCTTTAAAATAATTCAACGAATTGTTTGTTTTTGCCCGTACATTGATTTAAGATATAGGTTACGAGACAATGCGGGTGGTTTCGCTGAACTAGGTCCATTAGATATTCTTGAGATTTACTGCATTTATGTACCTATATACCCAACGCGAATATTAGAAAAAGCAAAAACAAATACGTTCTCATGGCAACGTACAACACAAGAATAGCATATACAGCTTCTGACTAGCAACAGGCAGTCCCAACGAGAGACAGTGAGCAGTGATAATAAGAATATAACCTCAAATTTTTACCTTGCATTTCCCCTGTGTTGAGCGAAAAAACACTTAACACTGAAGTATGGTATCAACGGCTTACGAACAAAAATACCGCGCTGTGATTGGTTATTGAATTTGGATCGCACCTATTCGTCGTAAAAGACGGTAAAAGACATATGGAAAAATAGATCTTACGTTTACATTAAATATATGGAATTTGTAAAAAAATTCTGTAACTGACTATAAATTCGTCAGCCGTTGATACCAACCTGATGCGTGCGCGTTCTGTTTCTTTGGAAAGTGTTGCGAGAGCGTAAAAATTATTTCGTACTATGGGTAATTTTTAAACGATTCAGGGAATATTATAACTAAATTTTAATACAATATTTATTTTCTCACGGCGCCCCTTCGGAGTTGGCGCCAGGTTTTTGCACGTTTTTGAACGTATGGCAGATCCGGCGCTGGCTTAGATGTTTGAACACGTTGAGCGAATGTAGTTTAAGCAGAAAATACCTATGGGAAGTATGGGATTGCACTAAATTCCCCACCCCTTGAGGTGATTTTTCACAAAAACGGCGCTTTACAAATCATCCAAAAATTATTATTATTCTAGAATAAAAACCTCCGAATATTGGCACCTCTGGGACTCGAACCCAGGACCTTCGGCTTGCTAGGCCACAGCTCTACCAACTGAGCTAAGGTGTCTCTACCCGACTTCGACTAAGACTAGCAACATTATCTTCATTTTCTTAAGGCATATTTTATTTTATGTACAATTAAAGATTCAAACGCGAACTTGATGCTATTTAGATACTGACTGGATAATTTTTTATACATTTTATTTTTAATATGCGACATCTATTGACTTTTCTGTAAAACTTCTGTTATTATGGTAATTTTGTATCCACTTAATATTAGTCTTGCTTAAAAATGTTATCAACGAATGCCATTAATTTCCAAATATAATGTAGCCACCTACGCATACGTTTAATTGCTTTTCATATTTTGTATCAATTTGGGCCTCAATGGGTCAACGTTGGTTACAAGGGTTGGTAGGTGGGTCGGTTGGGAAGGGGTTAAAGGGGAAAGACACGTCTCAATAAGAGTGTGCGGAGGGCGGGCAGAGAGGGGCGAGAGGGGATAATTGAGTTATGGTATCAATAGGAGGATATAAAGGAGGATCTATCAAACTATGGCCGCAGCGACCACCGCCTTACTCGTCCTTAGTGTCATGAAAGCCTCTCAGAATGGATTAAATAGAACGGAAGGAAAAAGGAACGGAGTGAAGCTCATTCAACGTCTAAAAACCCATAAAGGCTACGTGATAAGAGGAAGTAATATGTTTAAGAACTGCCATATAAGTATTTGTGATTTGAACATAATATAGCGGGGGAAAATTGTAAGAAAAAATATTGAAGGAAGTTTCAATATTAATTATTATTTATGGTTTGAATATTTTTAAGAAGAAAATTTTTTAAGACAATTATTTTTTGAAACGCAGGCCCATATTTACGAGTACGTGTTTATATTTTATTACTGTCCTGAAAAAATAAAAATCGTCTTCATTTTCAAACATTTTTCTGTCAGTGAATATTACGAAATCATTAATTTGTTAACTAACTAACTAACTAACCATCAAGCCGTTTTTCCGCAGGGGTAGGCAGGCAAACAACTCGGTCTTGGCACACACTCTTTGCCTCACTCGCATTCATACATCGTCTCATACATACTCTTATATTATTCTGACTTTTGACATGACCCGACTCAAGTATCTGATTCATTGATCGTGCCATGTCTTCCTCGGGCGTCCCCGACTTCTTCTTCCATTCACATTTGCGTCGTATCATTTATGCTGTGTATCAAATATTTAGAATTTTAATCCAACGGAACTTTATTAATTGTTCTTTACAAAGACAACACTTTGTGGTTTTTTTAAAACTTTTTTGCTTTAACTTTTGTTAATGATTAATGACGAAATTTTGTCACTGACAAAATCAAAACATAAAATAAATGGTTACCTAATAACATATTGCACGTACATGAAGGAGTATTTTCTTTATTTCTAGAATTAATTGTTTTTACGAATAGTTTTCCGTTTCCTTTCTCCTTCGACACGGGTCTGTTTAAGACCTTACCTCTTCTTGTAAAATTCCGCCATAAGTGGAACCACAGTATCCTCTTTCAGAATCTGAAGGAAGATGCTGTGTTTTTACTTATGACGGCATAATAAAACTTTATCTAAAACTTGTTCTGAAATATATCTCAATTTGGGAGGCGGATGTGGTTATGGTACTGCCGCCCCCGGAACCATTTATTGGATAAACAACTCCTCTGCCATAGGTGACCCCGAGTGATTTTTTGTATTTAGTGACTTAATAGGGGTACCAGGGTTCATGAGGTGAGTCTTCCGACTAGCTATATAGCAGGCCGGATCTGGAGAGAATGGTTAAGGAAGTCCTTTTGATTTCTCCGCCCATACTCTCTCGGAACATCGCCTTGCACCGCAGGAGGGAGGGGTAGATTCATACCAGATTCAACCTCCAGATTCCTACCCACCCCTCATACCCTTTTCCTTCCCAGAACTTTCTCTTTTTCCTTTCCTAAAAAGACCCTCCAAACAGCATCCTAAAAGATGACATAGGCCCTGAGGGGAATTATTTTCCTCAGGGCCTCCAGTGTGGAGCTAATGTAAAAAAAAATGCGAACACCTCAGCACAGGTTCCCCTAGGTGAGGTCTCACTACTACTTAACATTTTTTGTATAACTGGTACTTGTTAAGTAAACTGTAGTTACTTGTGAATAAATAAATAAACAAAATATGTAATCACCTCCTGCTCACATTTATGTACCAAACTCCCTAAAAAAACAACTCCCAATATATTTTAATTTACGTATATGTATATTGTAAATTATAATACGAATATGCTGGTTGAACTCCTTTGTTAACAATTTACTTTATCGAATACTCATTCCTACTTGTGTTGTGACTACTTATGACTTTAATGCTCTGTTTATTATTTTATGTACCTACTTAAACTTGTTATGATGCTACATACCTGTTATAATTATCATACCTAAATTTATCTGTATGATGTTTGCCTACTAGTAATATTTTTATAGTTTTTTTTCTGACGACCTCCGTAGTCCAGTGGCTAAGACTCTTGACTCACATTCCGGAGGTCGCGGGTTCGAACCCGGCATGCGCAAATAAATTTTATTTGATTAATTTGTGTTATTTCACAATTTATATAGTATATTTGCGGCATGTTCCAGAGTGGAAGATACTATTAGTATCGCCCTGGTGTAAGACCACCATTCAGAATTGAAACGTTGCTTGAAAATGGCTTTAGCCGTGTTTAGTGACCAGATCTGAATAGCCAGGTACTTCCCAACCTTCCTCTTCCCCACCTCCTTCCCCTCCCCACTACCTTCAGCCTCACAACATACCCCAATTGGGGATGCCATAGTCTCACTGGCTCCAGACGGGAGCAGTTGAGATTCTTGTGCGGTATTCACTGTAAAAAAAAAAAAAAGTTTATCTTTTTTATTCAAAAAAACTGTCTCTGTATTATATATAATCTTGTCATGTAAAAGCCAATCAGGGCGTTGAAAATTAATAAATAAATAAATAAATAATGCTCCTGTACAATGTACCTTACATGTAAAAGCCATCAAAGCTTAAACAAATAAATAAATAATATTAAATCATTTCCTTATTATTTATTACGTCCCACACGTGCTTTCATATTATTTTATCATAAGTGCACCGTTAATAGATTCTGAATACCATCGCCATAAACGGGAGACGCAGCAATTACGTTGATGGTGATTTATACCTTCTTCCTCCCCTCCATCCCAACCCTCCCCCTGCCCGTCCTACACTCCCGCCCTTGTCATCATTCACCCCGAGGAGCCATCAAATGTCTGCGCAGTTCCCAGGGAATGTACTTATGGATACACTGTACACCGTACACACGTCCCAATGGAGAGCTAACGCTTTATGGCTCAGGTAATCCATCCCCAATAAAAGACTCTTATGATATCTTCATTGATTTTTTTCCACCCCTAGTATGATACGCGTTATTTATTTTCAACGTGTTTGTGAAATATAAACAACTAAATTTGGAATCGAAGGCCGACAATGAAAAAGCAATGAGTACGTAGTAAACGAGTAAATCGGTTCGATATTGATTTAAAATATAGATTTCGAATTTCTTGAAAATTGTACGAAAAATTCGTTAGTAAAACAATTCAACTTTATGTACATTGTTTGAACCTTTCTCGGTAGATGATTTTTAAGGCAGCGTACGGTAGTCTCCTATGCCATAATTAACGCATTTGGGTTTTAGTGCTGACAAATATTTTAAACTTTTGAACTGTTTTGATTATTTTTTGGTAAAAGTTTTTTTTTACATGAGCTGCACACAGGAGGCCCTGAGGAAAATAATTTCCATCAGGGCCTATGTCATCTGTGGGGGTGCTGTGTGGAGGGTTTTTTAAAGGAAAGGAAGGAGGTTAGAGTTCTGGGAAGGGAGAGGGTTTAAGGGGTGGGTAGGAATCTGGGGTTCAGTGTGTCCTGGTCATCCGTCTCCAAGACCTAGACAAACCTGACCCCATGAACCCGGGCACCCCTGCTAAATCACCAAACGTAGCGAACCACTTGGGGTGACCTATGGCAGAGGTGTTGATTATCCAATAAGGTTCCCGGGGCGGCGGTACCCATTCCCGCCTCCCAAATTGAAAAGTGGCTTGACGAATTAATTGAAATAAAACAATACCTTTATTTGTAACCACGATTTAATCACGTTTCGCTTAACACAATCGTCTTCAGGGTATAAAATTATCATCAGTTTAATTTTATACCCTAAAGATCCTTGTGTTAAGCAAAACCGGTCGGTATTAAAAAAATATATTAAATCGTGGTTATAAACAAAGTTATTGTTTTATTTCAATTTTTTTGATATGTTTATTTATTTCAGGCAGCACATTTATGAAACATGCTTGCAGGCATTAAAAAAAACATTGCAATTCAATATTGTAATATATCATACGTAATAGTCTATGATCTAGTGCATATTTTAGTACACATGGTAGTGTACGGGCTCTTGGGGTTACCTGGTCTCGTTGCCGAGTTGGGCCGAAGGTGACCGAAGGCAGTTTTTAGGTTATTTTACAAGAACTCTCCAAATCAGGACTAGCTTTCAGCTTGGAAGGACGTTCCTCCTCAAAAGTATTATTATGTTCACAATACGTCAATAAACAGTCACTGTGTTAAATTATTTATTTACTGAAGAATACAGGTCCCAGTATGACTTGACTGCGATCTTAATTTACACAGACACCCACTCTCTTACTCGTAATTATTTTTGTTTGCTTTTCAAAGCTCAAAGAAATAAATGGCAATTAAACAGTTGATTTAGAATATGCTATTAATTTCATAAGAAACAACGAAATAAATACGCAAACAAGGTTTCAGAAGACCATTCGAACGAGAAAAAAAAGTTAAGTTAAACGCTTGTTTATGAGACCCTCTAATTGTGACAAAGCACCAAAGAAGAACAATTCCGACGATAAGTGAATTAGAGAGGCAGTAAAAATAATAATGAAGGCTTATAAATATTAATGATGTTTTTTAAGTAAATTCTTATACTAAATTTAATGGGAGCTCAAAGAACAAAATACTTAAATTCACAAAATCTTATTTTCAATGAAGTCAGTTTCTCTTCAAGCTCGAAAATGTGTAATAAAAGGTCATCGTTCATCAACAATGGGAAATAAATGACTGAATCATATTTCCTCGTCTAGAGAGTCACCCCATAAATCCTCTGAAGCCTTCAAAACTATTTCTGACAGCCAATCACAGTCGGGAGGGAAGCGGCGGTAAGGGGGAGGATGCGGGAGGAAGAAAAGGCAGAACTGGGATCATTTTCTGAACAATAAACTTTTTTGTCGTTTGTAAGGGTAAAAAATTGAAGGGAACAACGGGTCCAACTTAAATGGAATATGTAAGCCTTGCGTGAGTTATGGGAAAATACTCTTCGGAAAATGTCAACGTATATTTTTTTGAAGTAATAGAAACGCACCCTCTGAAGCCTCTTTAGTTACAGCGGAAGACATTATTTTTTGCGATTCTCGCAGAAATCATTACGAGGACCGCAGGTTGTCCAGTAAGGTCAGACAACTCGTAAACCACGGTTAGTTTAGAAGATTTTAATTTTAGTTCCGGCGAATAAACCTTATTTCATTTTCATATCGAATTTCAAATGGTAGAAAGGGATTTCTCTCGGTTTTTGCGAATAGCCTTTTTTGATTTATTACATTTTTTGGTTACCTACTGACCAAAGAAAATTAGTCTTGGTAACTTATTGTGATAAAATGATTTATTTACATTCGTGAATTCTTGCGAGACCGTTTACTTTGTGTTTTTTAAAAAGCTGTAATTCATCCCGCGGCTCGTATTTGTAGAAGGAAACAAATCTCATTATCTAATTTTTGTCTGATTTAATTATCAGAGAGTCAATTTAGATTATCACTCAATTTTAAATACCTGCATAAACCTTCAGGCTTCGACCATATTTTGTTAGAGGGTCAAAATATTTCCGCTTTGCCATAAAATCCAAATTAATTGAATATTTCTGAACATATCCGAAAACTAAAAACTTTTTTGGAAGGTGATAAAATACACTTTCAAATTGTATACATCGAAATAAACATAAAATTTTTCAAGTTTAAAAATTTGCATCCAAAGATAAAACAATTTAAAAAATGACTCACCTTACGTTTTTTCTAACTTAAATTACTGATAACAACAACAAAAAACAAGTACGTATTTTATTAAATAAATGTATTGTAAACGTTACTGTCACCTCACTTTTTGTCGTAACATATAAAAATAATTAATAAAAAATCCCATGTTTCATAATTTTTTTTCAATTTTCCGCCTAAATCTTTGATTTTATAAAGGTGAAATTCGCGAGAGGGAAATCACAAGGGTGCTAAATAAGTTACAATTCAAAAATGGTTTTTAAAATTTTTGCCAATCTATATAAATATATAAAAATGAATCCCTGTTTTCCTTGGTCACGTCATAAATTCAGAACGACTTCTCGTTTGAGTTTTCTAATATATTATAGAAGGTTCTTACGGAAAGAAAAATTGAGAAAATTGCGCAGAAAATTCGATAATTTCAGAAAACTTTATTTAGATAATAACTTTTTCAACTTTGTACGTTTGATATGAATTTATAGGCAGCTGTTTTTTTTGTAACAAAAGAATTGTCGTTGGAGTTTTTAAATTAAAGTCTTTTTAAATAGATACCTATGTTACGTACCAAAGTTCTTGAAATATATAAAAATGAATATTAGTAATATTTGAAAAATGAAAATTGTATTAAGTGGCAAGCGAGCTGTTTGAACGCGGGAGGGAGTGGCGGGACGGGTGAGCGGGAGAGGAGAGATGGTAGGCGGGGAAGGTGAAAGGGCTAAGTGGGAGGGGAAGGGGACGCACGGGAAAGGACATGCAGGGAGGAACAATTTATTTCTTTGAATATAACATTGCAACGCACGCCGGGAGCCAGCTAGTAAAACTATAATTATAGACCCTTCGTGGCTATGTAATTAATCATGTAAATACGATTATTTACTGTGAATTACTCTTTAACCGTTTTTTTTCTCTGAATGGGTCGGGGTGATTGACCATTATAATAATGTTTGAGGAGAGACTGTTATTCGATACCTTTGATGCTTTTCCGGCACTAATGGTCTCAGTAATAATACTAGTGAGGTTATAGAAGCCTGCCCTTCTTTGTGTGACGTCTTACAACCCTTGTGTTCAATTAAACACATAAGGGAGCAAAGGTCTCCATTCATTAGGGCTGATTCATAAAAATTACTCCCTCTTCTGGAAAGTGGGCACTTTGGGGGAGGGGGAGCCAACAACTTACAGGAAAATAAGTTGCAAGCAAAATTCTTCTTCTTCTCTCGTCAAATATACACACTTAAATAATAGGGTGAACCGGCAGTTGATCTGACGACCTTCCGAAATGATATTTACTATAAAATTATACATTTTTCAGCATTATTTACCAATTTCAAACTAAAAATCGACTTCAAAAATATCCTTAATAATAAGTTTGTACGAATATTAAACGAATTTATACACAATGTCGATTTTTTGTAGTTGTGCGCTGGTATACACAGTATTTCGAGAAACAGATTTTTTGTAGTTGTGCGCTGGTATACACAGTATTTCGAGAAACAGATTTTTTGTAGTTGTGCGCTGGTATACACAGTATTTCGAGAAACAGATTTTTTGTAGTTGTGCGCTGGTGTACACAGTATTTCGAGAAACAGATTTTTCCTGGGTGTATTTGAATGAAAATATGTTTTATACTTTTGTTTTATTTGGCGGTACAGCCTCTCTGCACATCCCTTCGGGGTCACTTAGTTATATTTTGTGTCATTAGTGACCTTATTTTTCCTAAACTGACTTTTCTTTCTACATATACCATCCTTTACGGGTTTTGATAAAACAATGTTTAATTTATTCTCCTGTCACAGCGAAAACAAAACAATTTCTTTTAATTGATAAACTAACGAAAGACAAGATTTTTATGCATAGCACAAATTGTAACAATTATTATAAGCAATAATTATCAGCCTGAAACACTCATCTACATTGAAAAATTCTTCCGAGATAAGATACATGACGCCAACGGGATTTGAGTTATGAGAGCACCTGACCGGTGAACAGAAGGACAGGGGTTCAAGTCCCGTTGGCGTCATGTATCTTTTCTCGGAAGATTTTTCAATGTAGATAAGTGTTTCAGGCTGATAATTATTGTTTTTGATAATTGTTACAATCATTTTTAACTAGCTTATTCCCGGCTTGCGTTGCAATGCCATATTCAAAGAAATACACTGTTTCTCGCTGAATCAGCTTGCCCGTGCGTCCCGTTCCCTCCCGCGTTCCCTTCCTAGCTAGCTTTATAAATTATAGCCTATATGTTATTCTCATGTATGAGCTATATTATTGTAAGATTTCATTAAAATTCATTCAGTAGTTTTTGCGAGATAGAGCAACAAACACACATACATCCATTCAAACTTTCGCGTTTATAATATTATATAGCAAGATTATATTGATATCAAGTTTAAAAATTATTTTACATTTTATTCTAAGAAGCACCACACAAAGGAACACCAATTAATCTATCTCATTCTCTCGCAGGCTAAAATCCTATAGATGTACGGGTTGTCTCTTTTTAGAGTCGCTCGTTTCCGTTTCATTGAGTTTCAAATCACAACGGTGCTAACGAAGTTTTAAATTTAAAAAGTTCGGGACCCGGAGGTCTTTTCGTTCTACACATTCCATTATTTATGGTTTTTTGATAAAATACAATGTTTAACTTCTTCGTTACAGCGTGAATAAAACAATTATTTTGAATATTGAATTGACACAAAGAAAAGTAGTAAGCTCCTTGTTTTCCATTCTCAGATGGTAACCTGGAGACAATTAAACCCGTGTATTACGAGTACATGATAGTAAGTACACAAGCTTTTGTTTTTCAGTTAAAAGGTTTTCAAGAAAAAGTTGATCCTTTCAACACGGCCTTAAGCCGTGGACGAAGACAAACAAATTTCAGTAATACACAAACATAATATTTGGTATGTTCAATTTTGATATTTCACTACGAATTGTATCATTACATCGGTATTCATCCATTTACGAAAGATGTGGATTATTTGATGAATTTAACAAAATATATTATGTACACGCTGGTTAAATTCTTATTAATTAATACATCGCTAATCTTAAGAAAACGAGCGTACGATATAAAATAAAAGTTCAATTAATAATTATTTCTTCGAGATCGTCCGGGATTTCTGTGCGTCCGTTTTGAAAATTTCCCGCCCTCTTTGAAAATACTTGTAATAATAATAATAATAATGTAGGATTTTAAATACATGTAGGATTACAAAAGATTTTTTAAATATTTATATTGAGGGATCAGTACGATTTATAGGCTCAATTAGGAATTCCACAGAGCCGAACCCTCTGATATGAAAATATCTGGAGTCGGTGAATTATTTTCCCATTTGGTCTCTGGTAGGTTGACATGTTGTTCTTGTATTGTTTTGTATTTATAATATTTATATAGTGCAATTGTATAGCGTGGATTGACTAGATGATCATTTGGAGAAGTGTGTGAAAGGGTTTAGTTTTTCCTGTGGTGAAAATTTAACCCGGACATTTAAATCTGGTGCGTATAAAGTGTTTATTCCAGTATATGGGAAGGATAATGCAATCCCACACATTCCATAAGGTATATATCGAACGTGTCGTAGGAATCCGTGTGCATCGAACGAGTGCGCGAAAGCGTATGACAACCCTGGAAATTCAAGAAAGGAATTTACGCTCCCACAGAGTACCATGCCGCCGGCACGACAATCTGAGAGCTGCTATTGGCTAGCGGAATAATGTGCATGTGGTGGCCCTTCCAAATGATTTGTCTACAACGCTATTATGTCCTTTAACTAACTAATCAATTGAAAACATAAATGAAATTGATAATGAATACATGCGGCAGCCTCATTGGACTGGAAAACACATCTGAATAACCACCTAATACTTCCACAAGGGGCTCCAGACAGCAATGATCAACGCCAAGGAATTGGCTGACTATTTACGTCACCCCCACGATGCGACCAGCCGAGCCACTATTGGTCAATTCTGAACAAAGGAAAAATCTGAATCGTAAATATTTACGACAGCGAATTCATGTTCTGAAAAATTTGGAGCTCAATTTCGAGAAATTGGGAATAATTTGGATCAAGAAATAAACATCATCACCTAAAAATAAGTATATGCTACAAAAACAACCCAAAAACTGACGTCTATCAGTGATTGTTGCACTTTAAGAAAAATATTTACTGTTTAAAATTGTACCTTATATCACATATGTATACTTGTACCTTTTCTTGTAAACACAATAAAAATGATGTGAGGCTTTGGTATCCTGAGTTGGTAAAATAATGGCAAAAACTATCACACATAATTTTGACACAGCTGACTTCCAATCGTAGCGACCAGGGAAATTACCTAAAACAAGTACCTTAGAAAAATTAAGGAGGTTCTGTCCCCCAAAAGTCCGACCTGAGTTTGCCCTATAAAAATAGAAGTCAAACCGGTAGGAAGTCAGTTCAAAACTATCAGCCAAGAAGAAAGAATACTCAAGATACCAACAGTCTCCAAGTTCAAACCTCTTTTCAAGTGTTTTAATCAGTCTTAGATTCAGTTTAACTCTCCCAGTATCCCAGTAACCTAAAATCCTA
Source organism: Limnephilus marmoratus (assembly GCA_917880885.1). Taxonomy (NCBI): domain Eukaryota; kingdom Metazoa; phylum Arthropoda; class Insecta; order Trichoptera; family Limnephilidae; genus Limnephilus; species Limnephilus marmoratus. The sequence goes on from OU862906.1 coordinate 67,393,528, forward strand.
AAAACCCCAGTCTTCCACAGTCTCCAAAGTGAAAAATATTTATTTTAATCCAGTACTCAAATCAGTTTTGCCATTATACCTAGAAGCATTTTTTGTCAAAGTAGTAAATTCATTTAAAAGACCAGTGGCGTTCCAAAATCCACTGGAGTACCAAACTCCATTGGCGTGTCATTGTGGCCAGCTCCCTATTATATTTAGTTTATGTACAAACGTCTAGTACAAGGTATATATAATACATACACAAAATATTTGAAAAAAAAGCAGGTGGATATGATTGTATATGAAACAAAAGAGGTAATAAGGTAATAATAAGAAAATAATAATATTAAGCTTTTAGGATTCTATTAGCACATTAGGAGCCACTAATGTTTACTTTTGCTCTAGTATGCATTAATTATTCCACTTTTACTCCAGTGTGCATTAATGCTGGATGATGGACTGAGGCGGGCTTCTGTGACGAGGATGTTTCCAGAGAGAGCTGGTTATCCTTTTTCTCATTCCTGCCACCCTGGATCTAATAAGGGCTGCAAAGCCGGGAGCTCGCCCCTCCGTGAAGCGTTGCAATATCTGGGGAGATCAAACATTATGCTGAAGGCGTAAAAAATCATAACTTTTTTTTTATATGAAGGCATATAAACTATTTATAGTATTATAGGGGCAATGAATGCATCTATGTTTAAATGTTTGTCCCGTATTTTTAGAATTCATAAAAAATTATAAAAGTTCGATAAATTCGTAAACGCTTGAATTCTGCGCATTGTCCACTCCAAAATTGGTGTACGTAGTACCTATTTGAAGAATATTAAATATTATGACTTCAACATGTTGTATATATAGCCTAGTTGCCCTTGTTGATAATCACTTTTTTCTAAATTTGTAACACATAATCAATGATTTGAAAGAAAAAATATTTTAAAATTTCGCTTCGCGATATATCAATAACAAATAATTCCGAAGAGATGCGAGATTTCTCTTATTGAAAAAAGTTATCTTTGTGATTCATGGAAGTTGTTCAAGCGTGGGAACTTTTTGAAATAATTCCAATAATTGTTTTAAAATATATCTTCAAATTGGCCACATTTTGGCAAACACTCGGAGCTGTTTGTAAATTTGCCAAATTGTGGCCAAAAACGCTACGGTGGTGAAACAACAAAAAAATGACAATGACCAGACAAAATTTTATGTAATTGGCGTCTTCTGCCATAATCTTTGTAAACGCTATTATATTTTATTTTGTTCAATAAATTAATGTGATTTTGACATCACGTCACGTGCGTCACCCAGGTATAGACTGACGCTTAATAATATTACAGGTAATCTATATACAGTACACAATAACGGCCGTTTTCATGATAGCACAATATGCATTGTACTTGACAATTATGCTTCCCATGATAGTCAGCACAAAAGAATCATGAATTTTCTATTTGATGAACACTGAGCAAGTAGGTACAGAACCTTCCCATCATCCGATGGGCCATAACGGGGGTTTATGTAATAAACTTAAATATAAAGCAGGCCGTGGATAAATCGTCACCTCATTTATATAGATAGGGTTCTAACTGACATTTCTTTCAAAAATGACCTTTGAATGCCAAAGTATTTCTTGTGCTCATTTCTATACCATAAATAATTTTCAGAACCATCTGTGTTGTATTTTCGTAGACGAATGACAAAGTTTTAACATCAAGCAATTAAAAAAATCATTTTTTCGCAAGGTTTTAACGTCACTTACATTCTCTATTTTGATTGTATCTGACAGTTGGTCGTTACGAGGCGCATTATTTATTTATTATGAATTAACGCCGATTAACGGCTTTTACATTAGAATTCAACAATTTGAAATGGATACAGACTATACACAGTTAAGAAAAAAAAAACATTCATACGACAAAAAAAAATAAAAAGTACACATTGAAGTGACAGCATAAAGTACAAATAGTAAGCTATTATAAATATAAATATAAGAAAAAGAAAATCTTATATACATGTATACAAGATGTTTTGAAGTAAAGAAATTACCACGTAAAGTACGTAATAAAATAAATTTTAAAATTCCATAAGTAAACATTGATGAAGAATATAAATATTCGAAGTATATTGATTATAATCCAACTGAGAAGCGCTGACAAACAGCTTTAAGCTTTAAATAATAGTTGTATGTTGATAATCTTTCAATATTTATCACATCATCAACAACATATTTATTACCAAGTATATGCAGGTGATTTATTATGGAATATAATTCAGCGTTAGAACCTGTATTATGATTTGTCATTTTGGTTGGATATGGTTCTAACTTTGCCTTGCCATATTCTAAGGTTTCAAAGCTTCCAAAGACGAATTTTCGTATTCTATTTAACAATCAGATTATCATATTTTAATGGAAAATATTTAAATAGGACGTGGCCCTAGCTTAGAAATGCATTAAAGAAATGTAATTAGAACTTTGTGCAATGAATTACTATGCCCTAGCGGGTTGCATATTAATGCTTACGGTTATATTTGCATGTTTAGGTATTTTCTAAAATGGTTAGTTTATGACCTATTTAAATATTTTCCTTTAAAATATCTTAAATTAAAATACTTTGCACAAGATTCGATTCTTAAAAATCAGAATTTGGTAAGTAGATAAGAAGAAATTGTCTTTGCGAACTTTGACACCTCTATCTCAGAACATTGGAGGTTATCCACCACTAACCCGCCCTGCCGAGTGATTCTATACCTTTTGTGAGATCGAAATCTCCTGACGGACGAGATCTCCTGTCAGATTTGTGTGATTTTCCATAGCTGTTTTTTGCTTTTTCTATAGGCCGATGTCAGATTTCAACTGTGAGTTGTCACATATTTTAGTTAAGATCGTTTTAAAACGGCGAAACTTGCCTGATATCCACAAAAAAGCAAATAACAGCCTTAGAAAATCACACCAATCTGACAGGAGATCTCGTCCGTCAGGAGATCTCGATCTCTAAAAAGATAAAGAATCGCTCGGCTGGTATAAGTAACAGAGCGTTACTCCTTCAAGGGAGCCGGGAATGGGTACCGCCGCCCCTGGAACCTTTATTGGATAACCAACACCTCTGCCACAGGTCACCCCAAGTGGTTCACTATGTTTGGTGATTTAGCAAGTGTGCCGGGGTTCATGGGGTGAGGTTTGTCTAGGTCTTGGAGGGACCTGGACACACTGAACCCCATATTCCTACCCACACCTTAAACCCTTTTCCTTCCCAGAACTCTCCTCCCCTTCCTTGCCTTTAAAAAAACATACATAGGCCCTGAGGAAAATTATTTTCCTCTGGGCCTCCTGTGGGGAGCTCATGTAAAAATGGGCTCTTGCAAGGACTCTATTTTTTTAATGAACGAATCTACATTTAAGTTTGAACGAATTTTGACCTCCAGTGTCCCTGCATACGGTGTTAGGAAGTGCTCAAACATAAAAAAAACATGAAATAATATATAATCTATCTCAGAACAAGGTGAAGTGAAGTTAGAACCCTATCCAAATGAAGTAACGAAATACTTCGCAGTATAGAACGTTTAGTGTTGCCCGCGACTGTCAGCACCTATAAAATCATTTTATTGGAAGGAAACGGAAGTAATGGCCGGATAAGGGATTTTGGGTGATGGCGTCCTTCCGGTAATCATTTTGCACCGCTCGCTCCCGAGCGGATCCGGAAGTTGGCTGTGACCTACTGTCTAATACACGAGGGTAGCGGATTCGACCTCTCGATGGCTAAATGCTCATTACGCGTCGTTTCATAAATCTGAAAATGTCAGCTTCATTTTAATGTTGGTATATTTAAAAGGGTTCCAGAGCCAGTCCAGCTAATTCTGAACAATTTTGAAAAAAATCGCATTACCGAGAAAAAAAAGTGATAAAGTGAAAAAAAACCTCTCAAAAATGTAAAAAAATTTCATCATTTATTTGTCACATAAAAGAATCAAGCGCACATGAACTATTTGCAATAATGAGATTAGTAATTGATCTCAGACTTGAAGTATGTAATTAATTACTACTATTTGACGGCCTCCGTGGTTGAATGGTTTTTTGATTTTATTTTTTTACATTAGCTCCACACAGGTGGCACTGAAGAAAACAATTTCCCTCGGGGCCTCTGACATCTTTGGGTATGCTGTGTGGAGTAACTTTTTATGGAAAGGAAGGAGAGGAAGTTCTGGGAAGGAAAAAGGTATGAGGGTGGGAATGAATCTGGGGTTCAGTGGGTCCAGGAGTAAGGGACGTGTGAATTCATTCCTCATAATGCAGTGCAAGGCGAGGTGTCGAGAGAGTCCAGCTGGAGAGGTCAAAAGAATTCCTTCGAAATGTCTCTCCCGATCCGGTCCGGCGTGCAGTAGGTGGGCCAAGATCTAGACAAACCTCACCTCATGAACCCGGACACCTATGGCAGAGGTGTTGGTTATCCAATAAATGGTTTCCGGGGCGGCGGTACCCATACCCGCTGGACAAATTGTTGATTTACGATCATCGAACAAATCTGGGTTCAAATCCCGATGTGCGCAAGTAAATTTTGTTTTATTTCGTAACTTAATTGCAAAAACCATATATTTTATTTTTATTTATTTATTTAAACGCCCATAGGGCTTTTACATAGAATGCAATACATTTTTTTAATAACAGTAAAAATAATGGGTTTATAAAATACAAGTAACATAATATATGTTAAAAACAAAATACAGGTAACATAAAATACAAGAAACAAAATATAAGTTAAAATTATTGTCAAATACATCCATATTGTTTAAGTATTTGTTGCCAAGACTATGTAAACGTTGTATTGGAGAATGCATAGACATCCAAATGGATAGACCAGAAGATACAGGTGAGGGGTAAAACCAAACTATGGGGGGGCGAAGAGGGGAAGAAGACTGTGATTAGTTGAAAAATCAATCTGACAGTATATAGGCATCTCGCATTATAATATCATCATTTAGTTCTTAAAAGCAAAATCTGCTTTGAATGAATAGACCTTTTTACATGGGAGCGCGAATTGCTTGCCACGATAATAAAATATTTGCGTAGGCCAAATGTACACCCCAAAAAGATTCGCCCGTTTTCACATAGCAATATTTTTTTGCCGTGTTTAGTTAAGACACTTTTACAAATGTTTCATAATTTACTTACCCCTGTAACCAGCGACGAGCACACTAAGGAACCGCCCACATTTATGTGCACATTGATATGTAGGTATGTTGTATAGCACAAGCTACTGTTTTGGCGTGTTATTTTTTCGTTAAATGTATAGATGTTAGCTTCGCGCTGCCCACGGCAAGAATGATGACGTCACACATTTTAGATTCAAGCGATTCTCTATCCCCTCCACATGGGGCGAACTGGCGCCAAGGAGGAGCTCCAGCCGGTTCCATGGCGAGGGGGAAATAATACGTTTTTATCACTTAGGGCAGGTCCAGATATATTCATATGTCCGTGGGAGAATGTAAATTATAGTTCGAATGAGATCTACGTATATAAAATGTCAATGTTTGTCTAGTTGTTCGTGTATGTATATTTTTCGATTTATTAATTGACAACTGTCGAATTTGGAGTATAATAATTTTAATAAAAAGGTTAGGTCGTTTATTTTTCGTCTGTTTTCTAATGTTGTAATATTTAAAGTATTCATTAATGACGGGTAATTTATGTGCTCTAAAGGAATGTTAAGTTTAAAATTTACAAAACGTAAATTTGTGGCACGTCACGTATCTTTCTGATGAAAAACCAGCTTTAAGAATCTAAACGTACTTTTAAATTATGACCAGATCCGATCCGACAGGTACTCTCCCATTTACCTCTTCTCTGTGTGCTTCCCCACCCACTACCTTCAGCTTCACAGCGTACCTCAATTGGGGATGCCATAGACTTATTGGCTCCAGACGGGAGCAGTTAGGGCTCTTGTGCGGTATTCACATAAAAAAAATTAAAAATAATTATCTGCGTTTTCTATGTAAATGTAACGCAAATGGAAATCACTGCTTTATTCACTGAGTTTCATTACCTAGATTTATTTTATCTGCAGGATTTTACAAATTAGTACGATATTGCAAACCCATAAAATATTGAAGTGATCGTTGGAAATGAGAAGAGGATAAAATAATGATATTAACGATATTTTCTCTTGCACCCACTAATTAATTATTACGTGAAAATAACGTTTAGCGGCCTGTTAATGTTTAACACGTTTATATTGTTCTTTTCTCATGTTGTGTTGCATTTAGGTTCATAATTAAAACTCAGTCGTTGCATCCAAAACTGTTTAAGAATTACACCTTCAGATGCACTCAAAATGGACTGTAAATACTTAAAATGAAACGAGATGAAATGGTGTTTGCTGGAATAGGGTGATATTATGTGTAGCATAAAACAACATGTAGAAGAAAAAGGGATGACCAATAACTTATCATTGTATCTCTGCGAAGGAGCACAATTATAACATAGTTACACATATGGTTCCACCGCGATACCTTAAGGTAATAATCGTCACGACAAAACGAATGAGTACAAAATGATATTATGTACTTCCGAGATGGCCAAATTCTTTCTTTGTACTTAAAAACGAGATTGTGGACGTGAAAAACACAAACAACTTGCTTCCATGGGAGTCCCAAATCTTTGTCTGTTTTCAAAACAAATGCACTCGAATTATCACTATTTTTCTTGCCATTGTTCCAAATTTCGAATATTTTTCAGCAAGTTGATGTGGTAAGGGAGAGGTAAAAACTGGACAAATTACATGCCGGTAGGTATATCTATCCCATTTCTCATTTCAAAACCAAACTTAAAAAAAGAAAACATAATTTCACGAAAAAATAATCGATTTCGAAAATTGAAAATAACCTTAGTTTTGGAAAAGATATAGGGATAAATATTCTCCACTTAAATAATAGAGGAAAACCCTTAGATAACTTAGAAACCTTATAAATAAATAAATAAATCCCTTAATGATAATGAATCCATTATCAATAAACAAAAGAAACTCGAGTGTGTTTTAGACCACACGACTGAAGTAAAACTTCACTAACTTATATCTCCCGTCATCTTCCGTTCGCCTCGCCCGACCGTTCACACTTTTCATAACGATCTCGTCACGCATTCACCAGCTTACTCCCCAAGTCAAGCGCGCGTTTGGCACGACCGTTCGCCTCGCCCAATCACACTTTTCGTAACGCTCTCGTCACGCATTAACCAGCTTAATCCCCAAGTCAAGCATGCGTAAAGGTCCGACCGTTTGCCTCGCCCGATCACACTTTTCGTAACGCTCTCGTCACGCATTCAATAGCTTACTCCCCAAGTCAAGCGTGCGTAAGGAAGTTTTACTTCAAAAATATTATCTTGTAGCCCCAGCTTAGATATGTTCCCATTCAATGTCCGTTCTGTGTCCCCCACCCACTCTTCATTAATTAGCCACGCCCACACTCCTACCATAACACAGTAATAATACATTGTACTAGGTATTATACTTTTCACCCACTGTTTTGTAATGGTTAAGTTATTATATGTTTGCCCTGAGGAAGGAACGGTCGTTCCGAAACCGGTCGGCGTAAATAAAATATTTATGTGGTTCTAACAAAGTTATATTGTTTCATTTAAAACATTATTTTATTCGATCAGGAAGGAAAAAATAACAGCAAAATTTAATAATTCCTGATTTAGCATAATAATATTCCCAACAGGGGGGCCCGAGTATCTCTATAACGACTCGCCAAAACCTGTTAATGGCCCTTTAACCTTCAGTATTAACCCTCCAATAGCTCTCAGCGAACCTTACAATGGGCCTCCGAGACATGCTTAAACCTTAAAACCCCGGTAAGCTATTTGGCCGTAATCCCTATGGGTAAAACCAACCACTAATCAATTGAATTCCCCGAACAACTCGCAAAGGTTAATTGTTTGTGTTTTTCAATTAACGACTTAAGCCCCGGATTGATGCAGCCAAACAACTGTCTATCAGAGTTTAATACTTCTTCTGACAGAGGCACAACTTATAACTTCTACTCGCCAGTCGCCACCACACATCTTCTCAGATAGAAATTAATATTAGTTATCGCGAACGATTTGTATCGACCTTTTATTGGTCATGACCTAATTTATTTTTTATGATCAGTTTTTTAACGCGAAAGGGGTATTAATTAATTGCTCACGTGAAAGGGGTATTAATTTTAGTTTCATAAATATACTAATTGGTTAATTATTTCAAATACTAACGATAAAATATGTACCTACCAAAATAATTTTATAAGTAAATAATTCTTTATTTATTTTATTTTTTTATTTTTTTTATTTTTTATTTATTTTTTATATTTTTATTTTTTTACATTTATATTTTTTTATTTATTTTTTATTTTTATTATTTAATTAAATAATACATCTACTGGATGATGATGGACACTGCAACGCTGTCCGAATCGTTGGCTAAAGAAGGAGGTAGCGCAACACGGCATAACACCCCAAAAACAAATAACGAAAACACTTTTGGCCGTGGAAATCTTAAAACGTGTCTAAATGAATACAATTTAGCGAAACTCAATCAAAGGTCTGAAAACAGAAAAATCAGAAAAAAGTTAGTTTACATTTGGGACTCGAACTCAGGACCTTCACCTTGCCGGGGAGCAACTCTATCAATTGGGCTAATGTGTTTTTATCCGATTAGGTTATATTTAACTGTATCATGCTTCGACTCAGTGCAGAAACATTATTGCAAAGTTATTTTTGAATTTGGGGGGCGGGTATGAGTACCGCTGCCCCGGGAATCATTTATTGGAGAACCAACACCTCCGCCATACGTCACCCCAAGTGGTTCGCTACGTTTGGTGACTTAACAGGGGTGGCCGGGTTCATGGGGTCAGATTTGTCTGGATTTTGGCGGCTTGACTAGTTTAGGGAAGATCTTTTGACCTTTCCAGCAGGACACTCTCGGAACATTGACTTGCATCCATTGGAAATGATTGATTAATTAGTTCGTCACTCTTGGACACACTGACCCTCAAATTCCTACCCACCCCTCGTACCTTTTTCCTTCCCAGAATTTCCTCTCCTTCCTTCCCCTAAAAATACCCCCCACACAGCATCTCAAAAGATGAAATAGGCCCTGAGTGGAATTATTTTCCTTAGGGTCTCCTGTGTGGAGCTAATGTTAAAAAAACGGGCAGTCCGTTTGACAGATTCTCATATCTTATCAAACGGATTGCAATCTTAAGAGCACATGCGTTGGGTGGGAATGCTTTCCTTGTTCTACCGGTAATTCAATGTATGATGCTCCAGAGAATTAGTGTTATTGACTTCTTCGGCACCGGTGCACGGTCGGTAAACACGCCAAACGCTCGTTCAACATTTGCACACAGTGTGAGATTTGTCAAATGCGAACTGATTGTTTCTACGACTTGTTCTTGAGCTCAACAGCTCTGCTGTAGAACGATATGTCGGCCTCCTTGTTACCTCCCTCCTACAACATAGGTATCTTCAAGACTTTAGTTCACTCCATGTCTTCAACAAAAAGACTCTTATCCGTTTAAAAACCAAATAATATCGTTATTTAGTTCTTTCACCCAGTCTTCAATAAATTCAATTTTATTACTCACATATTCGTATGTATTTTTTATTCTTCGTTTAACTGGAAATTGTGGCTTCTAAGGATGGCGATTTAGCCGCAGTTATATCTAAACTATGGACGTGTTTGGCTAAAAATACCCCAATAAATTTCAGTTCAATGTGTCGACCAGATTCTCAAATAAATGTATACGTGTTACTTTCAACGCGAAGTTTATGAAAAATAAATTGTCGCATGAAAACGCTTTTCCGATCAGCCATCCCTTTCCTCACCCCCCCCCCCCCTCCCTTCCCAGCCCAACCTAACCCGGATTCTAAAGGAAACTTAGAAAACTAGTCGCTAGAAGAAATAGCCAATCTATTCTTCTATTGAGTTATTTTGTACAGAATCTTCGAGAGTTTCTCGCATGGATATTTTTCAACGATATGAAATTCGTTATTTAAAGATTTATAATTCAGATGCTGTATTCAAAATGTATTTATTTATTGAAGCGAAAACTTCTTTAACACCGTCGTGATTTCAAACTCGATGAAACGAAAAATAGCGACACTGAAAAGAGAAAAACACATACTTCTGTAAGATTTATTATCCTGCTATAAAATGAGATGGTATAATCGGTCTCCTCTTCGTGTGATGCTTCGTAGCGTCGCATTCTTATATACATTAGTTTTCTGAAGGTTTCACTCCTACCGCGTGTGAATTGCACATTCTGTATTTTTGAAAATCTTTAGCACGGTTGTGATTTGAAACCCGATGAAACGAATAATAGCGACACTAAAAAGAGACAAGCATATACATACACCTGTAGGATTTAGTCTGCGAGAAAATGAGATGGTATAATCGGTCTCCTCTTCGTGCGATGCTTCCCATAGCGTAGCGTCCCATTTTTATATACATTAGTTTTCTGAAGGTTTCACTCCTACCGCGTGTAAATTGCACCTTCTGTAATTTTGAGGTGAAAATCTTTAGCACGGTTGTGATTTGAAACTCGATGAAATGAATTTTAGCGACACCAAAAAAAGACAAACACATGCACCTATAGGGTTTAGTCTGCTAGAGAATGAGATAGTATAATCATAATCGGTCTCTTCTTTGAGCGGTGCTTCGTAGATTACACAGGTCTGCGACGTTTTTTTTTTCTTCTTTAAAATAAGAGGCAATTCCCATGTATTTTTGGTTGCTGAATTCGGGAAAATTTTCAAAAAAATTCCATCACGTAAGGTTTTTCCGCAAAACGTAAAATACTGTGGGATTGCCTATCTAAAGGCGCAAAACGGGGTTTATTGCCGAAAGATATTTTTTTTTATTAATTCCAACTTATTATAAGATAATGTTATGTTTTATAGACTGAAACAAAACATTTAGTAACTCGTGACGATAAAATTAGTCAGCGTTGAATCATAATATATCGGGATTTTTCATAGTAAGTATGATGAGAGAATGCCGGAATTCCCAAGGTGCCCACTCCCTTCCATGCCCTTTCATTCATTTATTTCTGTTCCAACTTTCGTAACATGCGTTTCAAAAATGACTTCAGGAGGTTGTGTAAATTCTTTTGAGAGTTTTTGCTATTTTGGTGAATTTGTAGTGAAAAAACAACAAAGATTTATTAATTATTTTGTTAAAGAAGTGTATTTGGCGTATTTTTAAGATATTCTAGTCCCAGGACAAATCTTGGGCCCCGCATGGAGTTTGTTCAGAGTATGTTGAAGGACTTAGAATGTGGTCAAAAGGTAAAGTTAAATCCTTTCGTTTTGGTGTTCCTACGATCTGGAGAGAGCCTCGAAACCACAGCGATGACTGCTGCTTTTGTTCGTGCAATATGCAAGGGTATAGTACCAAAAATAAAAAAAAAACAAATTTGTTACCCAAACATGGATTCGGCACTCCGCCCAGTGCCTCACGGACCTGGCATTTCTAATTCACAAGCACCCCACGATTTGCCATCATCAGAAAGTGAATCATAAATTTATCTTAAAATCTGGGATGCTTAAAAAGTTTATAACTCCATTTTTTGTCCCATTTGGATTACTTCCCGGAAAATCTGGGTGTAGTTAGTGAAGAGCAAGGTGAGAGGTTTCACCAAGATATCAAGGAAATGGAAAGAAGGTATCAAGGTCGATGGGATACAAATGTGATGGGCGACTACTGCTGGATGCTGCATAGGGAAAATACAACGTCCCTCGAAAGAAAAAGCACAAAACGAAGCATCAAAACTAAAAAAAGCAGATTTTATACAGATTTATAATTGTATATAATGTAATAAAAATATTTTATGACTTAAAATTAATTAAATTCGTATAATTTTATGATTTTTTTTCTTTTGTACGTTCCCTACAGAAGTCGTGTAAGGCGGGTTTGGCCTATATTTTAATTTCCACTTTGCGGAAAATTCTTACGTGATGGGTCGAAATGGATATTGGCATATTTGAATTCAGCATACCGAAATACATATAATTCACCCATTACCATTTAAAAAAAAATTAAAAATGTCAATTTGCAGACCTGTTTTATCGGTCTTCTCACTTTTGTGTACTTTAGTTTTCTGAAGGTTTCAATTCTACCGCGTGTGAATTGCACACTCTGTTATTTTATTTATTTACTCACGCCTTGAAGGCGTTTTCATGTACATTTACATTATTTTAGGTTAAGTTGTTCAGGATTTTAGCAATAAGTGAATAGTAGATAACATAGTCCTGAAACAACTGTCCTGAAACGGGTATTCTGCCCAGTTGGACAGACAAAATATCACATTGTAATGTATTGTAATATGTATGCATATGTAAATAAATAAATAAATAACAAAATTTAATGAATAAGAAAGCTATAAGAAGGTACAATATAACTAAAGTGTGACAAATGAGTTCAATAAGTGTAATTATATTAATTTTCAATTTGGGAAGTGTGTATGTGTACCGCAGTACTGGGAACCATTTAATTCGCTACGTTTGGTAACTTAGCAGGGGTGTCCAGATTCATGGGGTTAGGTTTGTCTAGGTCTTGGCGGCGACAGCGTTTGCCAAGCTGCTTACATTTTTTACACAAACTCCGCACGAGGCCTAGGAATCTGGAGGTCAATGTGTCCAGAAGTGATGGATATACGAAACTATCTCTCTTACTGCGATGTTCCGAAAGAGTCCTGTTGGAGATGTCAAAAAGTCTTCCTTAACCCATCTCTCCCGATCTGGCCTGTCATGCAGTTGGTGGGCAGACGCGTCTGCGCCGAGATCCGGACGAACCTCACCCCATGAACCCGGACACCCATGCTAAGTGACCAAACGTACCTCTCTAACCCCTGCTAAGTACCTACAGCAAGGGTGTTGGTTATCCATTAAAATGTTCCCAGGGCGGCGGTACCAAAACCTCCCAAATTGATATTATTAAAAACATAAACATGAATACCTTGTTGTATAACAAGTTTGTTCTCGTAATTAGCAAACATATTTACGCCCTATTAAATGTTTTACAGAACATAGCTAAATTAATACAGCAATAAAAGGTGCACATGAAGAAAATATGAAAGAGGTAAGTATTATTTTTTTTTCTGTTTGGCTTTATTGCTTTTTTTGGTCTACGGTAAATAACTTTGGGGATGGGCTTTTAAAGATCGTAACTAAGATTTATTCGAATTGGGACACAAGTCACAGAAAGGTGAAACTTTTTTCCGATTAAGGTGTGACTGTAAAATACGAAAACCAGATGGGCTTTGTTTGATCAAAATGCTTACACTGAAAATATGGTAAAATAATAACGCTTGGTGCATCTTTCTGAAATTATTTTAAAATGTTTAATCTTAAATTTGCAACAGCAAAAAAAATCAATATAATTTATTTAATGGTTTCGTCTAAAGTTAAACAGCAATTCTGAACTACTCATTTAGGTCTCATAGAAATCGTTGTGTCTCCCTTACTATCATGGTTAGAAATACGATCTGAACAGTATTGGAAATAGAAAACACCACGCTTTATGTGCAAATCAAAAAGTTTACTGCAAAGACTTAAAACGAAATCTTTATGAAACCAAAGTTTCCGACGACAATTTTCTTAATAAAAAGTGTTTTTATTTTTTTTAATTACCAGTTATTCTAGTTAGAAAAAATGTGAGCCAGTTTTAAAAGTTTTTAATTTCGCCTTCAAAATTTTTGTTTTTAAAAAATTACACGGTTATTTCTAATAAATTCTGAAATCGTATTTCGTTAACTTTAAAAATAGTTTTTAGTTTTCGGATACTTCAAAATATTTCATCTATTTCGGATACTTCACAAATATTCCATTTATTTGGAAAATAATATGGTCGAGGCCTGAGGGTTACAAAAATTTGTTGGGTTAATAAATTAATTACTTGAGAGGTTAATAAATACTTGCACATTGATAGATGTGGGTCTGTCTGTGATTGTACCCTGGTTTTGAACACGGATTTGTTTTGAAATTAAGTGACATTTTGTTATCCGAATTCAGACAAGCGATAAAATACGAGAAAAGAAAATGATATGTCAAGATTTCATGTAGTTCCTATAACATATTATATATTTTTTAGCAGAATAATATTTTAATTCAGTATTTAAAAGGTGTATTTTTTATTTAAATTTCTTGTCGGCAAGGAAAGCACTCTTTTTAGGGTGAATAGCCTAATTTAAAAAAAAAAATTTTCGTGATTTTTCGTTGACTTTTTTTCTTTTCAAGAAAACGTTAACTTGCAAAGGTTTCATTTCTACCGCTTGTGAATTACACACTCTGTTTTTTTTAAACTGTGTCATATTTCTATATATCTTTTTTATTTAAAACGCAATTGGGATCATTTTGTGCATACATATCATGGATTTCGGACGGGCACAGAATTTGAATAATATTCATCAAATTTTTAAGTAAAAATTCAAGTTCTATGATAGTTCAATTCAAGTTCCGTTATTATTTAACCGTGTGCCGGTTGTTTCACAGTATTTGGTTAATACTCGTAAAATGATTAGCAATTTCACAGAACTTGAAAATTAACATTGAAATTTGATGACCGTTCCAATTCTGTGAACAAATGCAGTCCTAAGTGTTTGCGACAGGAAACGTTGTTTGAGAACAGTGTTCTCGTAGTTCTCAGTATCTTTTAAGCTACAGCTAGAATAATGCGGCAGACAATATGTATGTTGTGAAGTGGATGAGAATAATAGTTGTGGACGCACGTATCTGTTAGTTAGCGACAGCTGAAGTCAACACTCGTGAGAGGAGCCACAATGGGATATTACTATGTGCCACCGCACTGCATTGCTACTTCTAAAATGATTATTGCCAGCGTTGACGATTCAGAGTGCAGTGTGCGGTGTACACTTCGCACACAATATTATTCTAGTTTAGTAAGTTGTTTAGCGAATTATGTAAATTTGTTGTTTGATTAGTTTATATCATTCTGGCTTGTTTTGGAATATTTATTTTCAGTGTTAATCAATTTGTCGAGCCCATTATTAACATTGATTGTACATTTTTAAGATATCGTACAAAAATGGTTCTTGGATAGGTAGTATGTATGTTTTAATTCTGGACACATATATTAAAAGTCAGATATCGTAATCGATGTTAGCAAATATCTTGGTAAAATGTCTGATAAATGGTTATTATTTCTTATTACGCTTCCTGCTTCTCTAGCCAGAGGTTCGGACAGCGTTACAGTGTCCATCGTCAAGGCAGATGTGTACATTCTGGTGATGTGTGTTTTTATGCACGCAGAGGTGTTGCCGTGCGCTTTTAGGGTCGGAATTTCAGTTAAATCATTAGTGAAATTTATGTGGTTTTAGGCGTTTAGTTTTGCGTCATGTTAGAAAGATTTTTTTTTGTTATTGACGCTATTTCACATGGGATTTGAGTATTGGCATTTCGGAATTATTACTGAAAAATTCACTAATATTATAGGTGGGTACTATTAGCAATGGGAAATTTATATTGTCACACTTTACTTGTATCATCTGGGTAGGAACTATCAGCAACGGAAATTTTATATTGTCACACCTTACTTATATAATTTACGTAGGTAATATCAGTAATAGAACATTAATACTGTCCCAATTTACTTATATCATTTAGGTAGGTACCTACTATCAGCAATGGAAATTTTATGTCACCCCTTACTTATATTATTTAGGTTTTTTTTATTTATTTTTTAAAAACATTACATATTACAATGATCTTTGGCTGTCAAACTAGGAGTTTTACCCATTTTATGACAATCAGAATGAACAGATTTATTACATGAAATATTGTTTTGTCTAATATATTGACTTTTACTTATATATTACACTTGGTGGTTAATACATCAATACGTTGGTATATACAAGAAGTTGCTTATGAATGTAAATGTATAAGTATATATATATATATTTTTTTTTTAAATCATGTAAACAATATAAACGTAGAGAAATAAAAAAAAATTCAAAAAGAAACAGAAAAATTATAAACATGTAGGTATGCATTTCAACCATTCCATAAATTTCTAGTTTTGAATTTCTATTTCGGTAGGTAGGTACTATCAGCTCTGGAAAATATGTATCGTGGCACTTTTCAGCATTTACAGGCCTATGTTGACTCTCACCGTCAGTATAAAAAAATAAAACAAATGGATTCAAACACTGAAATACGCTGAAATAGTCACATATTTTGTACAGAAAGAAATTTTAGAGTTACTCTATCAAAATTTTGGTCATCTAGGCGAATTTTCGAAGTTTTTAAATGGGTCCCTCTTTGGTTCGCTAAAAGCTAACAGTTTCAGAAGTTCTCAAATCTGCAACAACCAACTGCACATGTTAAAGAGAAATGTGGCACCCCTCGGCTGTGCGCGTATTGAGTTAATAATGAGGTGGGTACTGGTATGTTCTGAGCAACTACTTAAGTTAGTGTCAGAATTATGCAATTTCCCACAAGATAATCATAGCACGTGCGCCGTGCGCGGTGCGTTCGGACAGTAAAATGCACATTTGAAAGTGGAATAAACTAGTGGCTGTAGTCTGCTTGCGATATTAATGCGGCTCCGGTGGATGTGAGTGCATTCACACTGCATTACCGGATGCACTGTCGGAGTCCTCTTCTGGCTTGTATCGTATACGCTGTGCACAGTATGTATATATCTCCTGCACTTCAGTTCCTTCTAGTACTATATGCAGCATGTTGGATGAGTAACATGGGATTAAGAATTTATTTATTTAATTTTTATTGGAATAACTTTTTAAGGTTTTACATATCAATGTACCTATTATGCCAATGAAAAAGAATAAGATAATACTAATAAATTTAAACGAATCATAAAACAGAACAAGTAAAAGTAAGGGTTGCAACTGGGACTCGAACCCAGAATCTCTTGTCTTAACCAACACGGACATTGGGACCTAAAAATTAGGAATGTGGTTTTTGATGTGGTGAGGCTACGAAGTACCGCACAAAAAGGAGGCCGATTGTTCTGTCTCATTCTCTCGCAGGTTAAATCCTATAGATGTATATGTTTGTCTCTTTTTAGTATCGCTATTTCGTTTCATCGAGTTTCAAATCACGACGGTGTCAAATCATAGATTTCACTTCAAAAAAGCACTCAAAATGAATGAAATTATAAAATACTATAATAACAACAAATATATTGCCCTTACATTGTTTCAAAGCCACCAATCATAACGCTTATAATTAACACCGCAGCACCTGGAACCTAGCTATGTTTAGAAAATGAAGAAAATTTATTTAAAATGTATCACTAAAAGTCTGATCCTGAGTTGAACCATTAACGTGTAGCTCTTCTGTCATTTCTTTTCTCCCATTTCCCTTTTTACCTTGTAGTCATGTAGTTCTAACCACCTGTGCAAATACATACGAGTGTTTCGTCTCGCCATGTATCTACAGGTGGGATGTTCTTATTCTGATCAGGCGTGGTGCATTCGATAATATGACGGGGAAATGACATTTTTCTGCCAAGCGAATTGTTGGCATGATGAAACTGCTATTGGAAAATGTATTACGCAAATGAATTTAATCAAATAAAACATGTAAAGAATGATGAGTTCGTGAATTCTTATTCAATGGCGTAATTGAGTGTCATATTTCAAAATTGGATATTGCAACAACAAAACCCAACTAAATATAATAAACGAGCATTTTTGAAAATTGTTTTTTAAAAAAACTTTTTGACTACCCACACTACAAAATAATTTTTTTAATTCATTGTTCAGAGCGTTTAACCAGCCAGCGGTCGAAAATCCACATTTCGTCGAAAGTTGTTCTTACGATCGTACAGGGCGGTTCAAATGAGAAAGATTAATTATTCTCCGTACCAGCTTTTTAAAATTATAACTCAACTAGCAGACCCGACCACACGTTGCTGTGGCTAACGAAACCTTTATAACCAACGCCTACTATTTAATCAAATCCACAACACACTGCCCGCTGCCGCTAGGCCAGATTATTATGTATTTCAGCCAATTTATAAAAAACCTTGACAAGTTATATACCTAAAAACCTTCCTCATGAATCACTCTATCTATTGGTGAAAACCGCATGAAAACCCGTTGCATAGTTTAAATGATCTAAGCGCACATACAGCGTGAGTGACTTCATTTTATACTTAGTAAAGATAAATATATCGTATTTCATTCCAAATATGCATTAATTTAAACCTACACCCAAAAATGCTGAAAGGCGTGATGATAAAACTATTAAAATTATGTACTTTTTGTTATTATTTTTTGATTATAAGTATTTACCATTCTTCAATGATGTCTAAGTTAAATAAGAACGGACACAAGGAATACACAAACGGACCACTTTTCGTCAAGAAACACATGTACGTATATATTTTTTAATGATTTTATTTAAACTAAAATTAAAATTCTAAAACATGCGTTTACCAGATAATGTATTGATTTATTTTACTGCATGATTATATGATTTAAAATGGGTGTGATATAATACAAAATCTTTTTTGAAAAATTAACAAATCTGCCAACGACCTATGATATAACCTTATTATACTAAAAGTAAACATTTTTTTCTCAAAATTTAAAACATCCGAATGCTAGATAAAAGAACAATCTTTCGAAATCCATTTATAACTTTTTATAAAAAAGAGTCAATACGTCTAAAATCTGATTGAAAAATTACATATTTCTGGTTTTCTCTGGTAATAAATACCCTCTTAAGTCTTATTGGCGATGCACAACCTTGTATAAAATTCGTGATCACAATATCACTTCTTATGTAGATGGCGATAAGGTTTAAATTCTCGTTTAACACCAGCCGCCTGTTTTGATTTATTCAAGAAAAAACATCGCCAAAAGCGTATTTTATTTTATTTTACGAAGTTCAGGCATAAACATTGAAATGTTTACGATCATTTTCTAAAGAATTTAAGTTTCAAACCGAAAAAGGGGTTGGTAAGAAGGAAAAATTGAACTTTGATACTTTTGAGGCATAAACTTCTTTGGCTCCGTTGTGATTTGAAACTCAATGAAACGAAAAAGCGTTACCAAAGAGGCAATCACATTCATCTATAGGGAGAATGAGATAGAATTATCGGTCTCTGTAATATAATAATAGCCTGCGTGAGAATGAGATAGAATAATCGGTCTGCGGTGTTTCGTAGCCTCCCCACTCTTGTTTACTTTAGTTTTATGTGCGAACTGTACGCAAATAATATTTATTTTATTCTGGGCTTATGAAGAGACTAATAAAAAATCTCGATTATTTCAAAGGGAAATAAATATGTGTTTCAATCGCAGAATTTATTTATTATTTCTAAGCGATCTATTTTTTAAACAAAAAATACCTGATTTTTCACTACTTACCAGCTTCGCCTTAACAGCTGGTTATGTTTCTCTATACATAACCAAAGAAAAAAAAACTATTCAGATTATCTCTATTATTTCATAAACTAATGTAAGGGTACAAACATTTACCCAATTTAATGTGGACCCCTCCACTGAGTTTCCTTAAAACCCAGTTACTGTTCTGTCATCAAAAGCTTTTAAGGCCCAGGTGGCTGTTCTTATTCGTTTACATCAAGATCACATCATATTAACTCAGGGAAGTCTTACTTGAGAAGAGATCCACTATGAAAACTGTCCTTTTCTGATTTCAACAAGAGAATATTTAAAACTAAATAGTGCTTTTGTATAATATACAAAGGCACTACAAACCTCAAATTAATATTATTAAAAGAGTGAAAAGAAATTAAATTATTTTGAATACAATTCTTTCGGAATCCTTGCTAATGCATAAGTCTTGATAAATAAATAATATTAAGTAAAAGTCAATAAAACACAATGATTAATTTTTGAAGTGAAACTAGTTAGTGATTTGAAATTCGGATAAAATGGAAATGCGTCGCAACTCCGTTCTACACAAATACTCAGTTCTATTATTTTTAATTGTAAAACTAACGTTTTTAAGACAAGATTTTTTATGCATAGCACAAAGGGTAACAATTATTATAAGCAATAATTATCAGCCTGAAACACTCATCCACATTGAAAAATCTTCCGAGAAAAGATACATGACGCCAACGGGACTTGAACCCGTGTCCTATCCAACCCGTGTCCTATCCTGTCCGGCAATCGAGAGGTCACGGGTTCAAGTCCCGTTGGCGTCATGTATCTTTTCTCGGAAGATTTTTCAATGTGGATGAGTGTTTCAGGCTGATAATTATTGCTTATAATAATTGTTACTCAGTTCTAATTTAATGCGGTAAATTCACGCTTTATGCAGTGGACAGGGCGCCTGACAAGTCTCAGCGACCAGAGAGACAGACATCAAGCGAATGGAGGTTCGAATCATACGAAATCCAAAAAAAAAACTTTTTAATTTTGTAAAATCAATATACAATCTTCAAACCACTTTAAAATAAAGAGGCAAAAGAAAAGAAAGCGACATCTAACGACTTTTTGATTTCACTTCTACCGCGTATGAATTACACACTCTGATTTTTAAATTTTTAAATTTAAATTTATTTTTTATTATTTTTGACTTTATGGGTAAAACCTCAAATTGTAATATTTAATTAAATTAATACAATGTTAGCGAAACTCAATCGAAAATCTGGAAACAAAAATATTAGAAAGAGATATTGTCACCTTTAGGAATCGAACCCAGGACCTTCGGCCTTCCGGGTCACTGCGCTAACTAAGCAGCTAGCCCTGGTTTGAATCTTGCAATCATACATAAAGATGCCCATAAAATATGCGTTGAGAAAATGAAGATAATGTTGGTGATTGTTACTCGAAGTACGATACGGTTAAAAATGACTGAATCGGATATCGACACCTTGACGCTGTGGTCAGCGCAGTGGCCCGAAAAGCCGAAGGTCCTGAATTCGAATCCCAGATGTGCCAATATATTTTTCTGATTTTTTTGTTTCCAGATTTTCGATGAGTTTCGCTAATATTGTCTTCATTTAATTAAATACATAATGATTTGTTTAAAACTTCATGTGAGTCGATACTATCTTTGACTGGCCATTTTTCTACCTGATCGCGAATTATGTCCTGTATTTAAATTGAAGTATTTTCTATAGTTATGTCTCATGATATAATTTATACTAACCAAATGTACAATAACACTTTTTTTTAAACATGCGAACACCCCAACAGACTTTCTCCTAGTGAGGTAAATATATTATTATGATTATTTTCCACTCTACTACCAAGCTTTTAAACTGAAGTATATTCCATAGTTGTATCTTATAATATTCTTTAACTGCTACTAACCGAATGTACAATAGCATTTTATCTAAAAAGGTTTCAATTTAGAAATTCATCATTCGCTGTTAGTTAATTGTTACTGAGAATATTTAAACAATCAACCGGATATACAAAATGTGTACTGAAGTTGTTGATGTAGGTACTTCTCTCTTAGGTCATTTGCATAACCGTAAATGGTCTACTTACATACTAACAAATGGAGACCCTTATTCGACCCATTTCAGTTTTGGAATGACAACTGATTTGTGTTCCATTGTATTTATTGGAGTGTGATTAACCACGCCCGTATAATATCACAGGGAAAGATTTTTTGAATATATGAACAAGTCATTTAATACATTTCAAGTTTTACGTAATATGTGAATTTTTTATTTCAACTCCATTTATTTAAAAAAATATATTAGGAATTAAATAAAATAATGTTAATATCAAGTTCTGCAAGCATTTCAGTTTTTTTTGTTACAGCTGTTTCGGCTTACAAGGCCTTATTCAAAATGTGGTTGAATCACTTCGAGACGACTTATTTATACGATTTCAAATGTCAATTTTTGAAGGAGTCTAAATTGATTTATTTCCGGTTGAACCAATTTGATGAGAAACTAATTTATTTATTATTTATTAAATTGAATATAATTACATATAATACAATATAAGCTATGGGTAGTCCCACAAAGCTGTTACAGATCAGCTTGTCTGTAGGTTCTACCATTTAATATTATTACATAACACGCATTAGCTTAAGTTACAATATTAATACCTAGTATAAGATTTAGGGTAGACAAATGTGTTGTTCATTTATTAAGATGATATTACCAGAGAAAACCAGAAATATGGCATTTTTAAATCAGATTTTAGACGTATTGACGCTTTTCCACAAAAAATTATTAATGGATTTTCAAAGATTTTTCTTTTATCTAGCGTTTGCATTTATTAAATTTTGAGAAAAAATGTTTATTTTTAGAATAATAAGGTTATACCATAGGTCGTTGGCAGATGTCTTAAATTTTCAAAAAAGATTTTGTATTATACCACAACCATTTCAAATCATGCAGTGAAATAAATTAATACATTATCTGTGTATCGCATGTTTTAGAATTTTAATTTTAGTTTAAATAAAATCATTAAAAAATATATAGTTACGTACATGTTTTTCTTGACGAAAATTGGTCCGTTTGTGTATTTATTTTGCGCACTTACAAACCAATATATTTCAGATTTTTTTAACATTCTTGTTTACATTATACATTATTGAAAAATGATAAATACTTATAATAATTACAAAAAGTCTTAATAGTTTTATCATCACGCCTTTCTGCATTTTTGGAAGTAGGTATAAATTTGGAATGAAATTAAATCGGTATTAAGTTATAATTTTTAAAATCTGGTACGGAGAATAATTAATCTTTCTCATTGTAATCGACGAAATATGGATTTTCGGCCGCTGGCTGGTTAAACGCTCTTAACCAATTTTGTGTGTTTAATATTGTTAACAGTATTATAAATATATTTATTTTTCATCAAAACTCAAAATAAGAGCGTATAAAATGATTTTATTAACCCTTAACTCCTAAAACCAATTTTCATTTTTTCTCTGAGATTAACTAGTCATAGATAATATTGTTTTATGGTCAAAGTTTTACATAGCTTTGAAGGGTGTTACTTTCCTTGTATATTTGTTACTTAAATAAAACTAAGTTTGTAAACTAGTGAATGACACCGATGTGTCGAAACCGGTAGCAGATAAATTAAAATTTAAGCGATAATTCCACATGGAAAGTAAAAGTCTTCAAAACGAAATGTATTGAATTTTTTACATTGTTAATGCCCAAGAAATATCAAAAAATACAATATTGCATTGAATCACCGTTATAATATTGTATTTTTATCCCTTTTTAGAGAATTAAATTCGTTTATAGACAATAATTCACATTGCGTACGACGGGCGCAAATAATTCATTCACCTTACTTTATTAAAACGTAACTTGTGAAAAGTGTTTTTCCCCAAAATAATTTAACTCGTTAAAATAATTCATAATCTACCTGTCCGTAGATGATGGTGATTTATTTATTTTCTGAAGAACACCCCTTTTGCAAGTTATGCTATAATTTTTTTTTTTTTTTGCCACTGAATATGAATGATTAATTTCTTTAAATAAATTCATTAATAATTTCGTCCACAAACCCAATTATAAAAACAACATGCATACACAACATACAATATTGTTACGGTGATTCAATCCAAAAGTGTATTTTGCATGCCTTCCTTGGAAGAATTGAGTTTTTATAATAATAATATGTTATTATTAATTTCTTACACATTACAAATTTAGTTTTAATACATACCTATAAGAAATTACGTTATACATATAAATAGTATAAAAAAAATATTTTTTTTTACATAAAATTATTTTATTTTTTATTTAAAAAAGAAACATCAAGAAATAAATCAATTTCAAAAAAATTTCAAAAAAAATTTTTCAAAAAAAATTCAGGCAGTGGTGAAAGATCTCGTCAATGAGGAGAGACTCTTTCAAGAATCAAAAGAATTTCACTTTTGAACCTCTCCTCACTGACGCCAAACATATCAATCTCGGAGGAGATTTGGTTCAGGAGCAATATACTCCTTCCTACCGGGAGAACCTTTGGCAGGTTTGTTCTACAGGCAGGAAGATAGAATAATCTATGCTGGCGTTGTCTAAGATAGTCATCCGGAACATAGAGACTCACGCGCTCCAGAATGGCTGAATTCTCAATATAGCCACGCAGCAGTCTGAATAAGTGGGTAGCAGCGTACCCCTCCCTTCTGAGCTGCATGGAGTGGAGTCCCAGCATGCCCAGAAGAAAGTTCGTCGGGTTTTTCACTTCATCTTATTAAATTTTTGTATTATAAAATGGAGGCCTCAGCATGGGTAAGCCACCCACCGAGGCTAACCCACCCACTGAGGCTAATACTAAATTATATAATAAAATTTAAACTATTATAAAAAATAAAACAACACTTTGTATATAACTAGTTATTATTTTATCCTGAGGAAGCTTGGTCGAAGCGAAACCGGTAGATATATAAATAATAAATTCGTGGTTAAATACAAAATGTTGTTTTATTTTTTATAATATAATGTCTAACCACAAAGTAATTACTTCTTATGAAAAAAAAAATTAAACTATTGTATCAAATAAAAAAAATGTGCAGTACGCACGTGGTAGGAGTGAAACCTTCAGAAAACTAAAGTAAACGAGATTGGGGAGGCTACGAAGCACCGCACAAAGAGGAGACCGATTATTCTGTCTTATTATCTCGCAGGCTACGTCTTATAGATGTATGTGTTCGTCGCTTTCTTTCGTTTCATCGAGTTTCAAATCACAACGGTGCAAAATAAGTTTTCATTTAAATAAATACATAATCTTAATTTTCCTGAAATATTATGTATTTTTGCAGCCGTAGCGTGCAAAAATAAAATTACGTGTACAATATCGTCCACCATGAAGACATTAAAAAAACATGTTGATACAAACCAGTAATCTAAAATGTAAAGAAAAATGCTTTAGCAAGAAATTTGGTCCCGGAGCGCAGAAAGGCCGCAAGGTTTACTCTGCTGATGAGGGAGGAGAGTAAACAGCCCCGAGAAAGATTAATTCGATCTTCTCCTTGCCGCTGCTCTCCCAGGAGCTGAATCTTCTAAAGTAAAATTATTTAATCCGAGTTTATCAGCACCCCAAGTGTTAATTTATTCCTTCATATCTAAACGCTTTACTTAGGTTAATTCATACAATCTTGGCACCGTGCCCTACAAATAAAGACAGAAACAATGGTTATACTAAGCTTGATATTATAAATAGTAGGTGTCTTGGAAGAAAACTACTTTAAATTATATTGTGCAAGTAAATGTATCTTAATGTATCTTATAAAGAAATAAACATGACCCTCACGAACTGCGTAGCATTACAATTAAAAGTAAATAATCAGATTTATCAAGTTATTGCTGTATACCGAACCCACGGTTCAAAAACTCAACAATTTATAGAGAATCTCAAAGATGTAATTAACAAAAACAAATGTCAAAATACTATAGTGACGGGCGACTTCAATATAAATATTGGTCAAAACTCAAACAGCGTCGAAAAAAATGATCTACTTAATACGATGGCTGAACTGAACTTCATATCATGTATAAACGATTATACTAGAGTTGTACCCCGACAAAACCCATCATGTATTGATCACATTTGGACTAAGGCAGACACAACTGCACAATTAACACCTGTCATCTGGAAAACAAACATTACCGATCACTATACGTGCTTCTTAATGCTTGATTTTAAAAAAAGTATGTCCTTTTCTAAAACTGCATTACAACAGTATAATATAAAAACTTTAAACATA